>JASVEL010001267.1:0-168558 GCA_032618575.1 Nicotiana noctiflora | reverse complement strand
GTTGAAATGATAAGGTTTCGGCTTGAGGTTAATTATTTTAAGATTTGGAAGTTCATAAGCTTGATTTTGATTCAATTCGTTGTTTCGATATTGTGTTATATGATTTGAAGCTTTGAGCGAGTCCGTGTTAGGTTATATGACTTGTGTGTGTGATTAGACGGGGTCCAGGGAGTCTCGGGTGACTTTCGGATAGGTTTAGGCTATGTTGCGCTTGTTTTGGATACTTTGTCATCGTTTCTTCAAGCAAAAATGATATCATATTAAGCAAATGATATCCAAATTTAGTTTTGTTTGAACTATTAGATCCGTATCGAAATTTTGGAGCCATAGGAAAAAGAATCATCGAATTTGGACATCGTATGAGAAAGTTATGCTCATTTTCGTGTCAGCAAAAGTTGCTGGTTACTGCTATGTTCGCAAATGCGAACTTTTTGTCGCATTTGCGTGCCCAGTCCGCAAATGCGAACTTTTTGTCGCAAATGCGACCTCTGCCAGCCTTTTTTGTTCGCAATATCTAAGGGTTCGCAATTGCGAACCCTGGGTCGCAAATGCGACATCTGAGGCCTGTTAAGTGAGGTTTTTGACGGGATTTTCACCCATTTTTCAATTTTCTCAAAACCTAAACCTCCATAGGCGATTTTCCAAAGACCCAAACTGCTGCAAATCATTGGGTAAGTGTCTCTAATCCTTTTCCAACTATATTTTGTGATTATATCTTAGATTTAACATCAAATTCATAAGAATCTAAAGGAAAATTTGGGGAAAATTATGAAATCTTTCAAAAATGCAAAATGATGATTTGAATGACCAAATGGTATCGTAATTAGATAATTTTTGTATGGATGAACTCGTAGCGGAATGGGTGTTCAGTTTTTGTAATTTTTTTTGGGTTCCGAGGTGTGGGCCCGAGGAGTTGACTTTTGTTGACTCTTTGTAAATTATGTAAGAATCATAGTTTTGTTAATTGAAATTGTTTTCTCTTGCATTGTTTGATGTATTCAAGTTATTTTTGGCTAGATTGAGCCAAGCATTGATGAATTGGTAAAGGAAAAGCTAAATTGAGTATTGAATTGGCCGGATTGAGGTAAGTATCTTGCCTAACCTTGTGTGGGGGACCTCCCCTTAGGATTTGAGTCTTCTCTATTGATTGTAGTCCGTGTACGCGAGGTGACGAGTGCGTGCTCGGATTGAATTGTGGTAAATTGTCCCTTTTAGGTTCTTAGACTTGTGAAATTCACCGAGTAGGAAGATAATATTGATACGATTAAGTCCCCTGTTATTAGTTTCACCTCTACATGTCTTGATTGATATTTGTTGCTCTTCTTGATTTATTTCTGATGTTAAATGGGCTTTTACGTGTTTAAACTAAATACAAGTACCCTTCTATATTCATAATATCCGCCCTAACTACTCGCCTTTAAATGGAAAATTTATGAATGTTATATCTCATATAATTAATCGGTTTTAATTGGAAGAAAGATAGGTATCTCATAATTAATTGATATTTCTTAAATGGTAATTATTTGATTCATGTTAACTTCCTTACTATTGAATACTCCTTGATTGTAAGTTTACCTGTAACCTTGTGCAATTATATTATATGTCCAACTGTTGTGGTATCGGTGTAGTTGTTATGTGTTTGTTACGCCTCGATTGTCATTGAGGTTATTGTGTTTTTCCTTGGTGTTCCGCGACTTTATTAGTTATTGTTAAATCCCTTGTCGGGACGTTATTATTTCTGCTGTAGATTTTCCCTTGCTCGGATACTATTGTTACTGTGTGGTTACCATGATGCACGAGGTCTCTACCGTGCGGTTATTGTTGGAGATTTACACGAGGTCTTTGCCGTGTTGTTGTTGCTATTGATGTCTTTGCACATGCGGCGTAATAAGGCAGGATATGTTATATATTTATGTGTGGGTTGCGCATGTGGCGGAATAAGGTGGGAATATTGTGATACACGGTGTGGCAAAATAAGGCGGTGTTGCTATGTTGCTATTGATTGCACACGTGGCGAAATAAGGAGGGATATGTTAGGGGCTGATTATGAAGGACTACGGGTTCAATTCCTGGGAGTACCTCTGTTGTTATTATGAAGGACTACGGGTTCAATTCCCGGGAGCTCCTCTGTTGTTATTATGAAGGACTGTGGGTTCAATTCCCGCGAGATCCTCTATTATTGGTATGCCGGGCTACGGGTTCGATTCCCGAAAGTTCCCTATAAACTCAATGTGATATGACTGATAGTTTTATTGTTTCTATCCGGGGTGAATGAGTCGGGTGCTAATTGTTCCCATTTCTTATACTTACTAGTTGGCAGGATTTCTGTTAGATACACTTGCACAAGCATACACGTAGCTGGACCCTTCTATTTGAGATGAATCTCTTATGATTTGACTGAGGGTAGAGATATGGCATCGTTTATCCATTGTATATGTGAAAGTGACTCTAGTTGACTAGATAGTTGCTAGCATTGTCGTGTTATTAATGGGGCACGAGATGCCAAGTGTTAGATTTCATATTCTGGGTATTTCCATGAGTTGTGGCTAATCTGAGAGTTGTGGTAGGATTGAGGAAAAAGTTGGAAAGGCTTTATGTAAGGATCATTTCAGAATAGCGACTTAGCGATTTGTTTGGTCTCGTTATGTTGTGATTTCAGGACTTGGGTTGTGATTTCTACTGTCATTTTTGTATTATCATTTATTGTATCTTGATTTTTCTTATTGTCCTTTATCCTTGTTGTAAATTGTTGTGTTCTTATTTATCCGGATAGTCCTTACATATTCCCATAGCATCTCTATCTTATCTGTTATATTGTTTATTGACTTGTAGGTGTCATGACTGTTCCTCGTCACTACCCCATCGAGGTTAGTCTTGATACTTACTGGGCACCGCCGTGGTGTGCTCATACGACTCTTCTACACATTTTTGTTATGTAGATACATGTACTTTTGTTCAGTTCTATCCGCCTTGGAAGGAGGCATACCGGTAGAGACTTCAAGGTATATCTGCTACGTCCGCAGACCGAGGAGTCCCTTTTCTAGTTTTCTGTAAAAAAAAGTGTAGTGTTTCATTATTTCTTCGTATATAGATATTCTTGAGTTAGAGCCTCTTATGTATCCTCTTAGCTTGTGATTTGTGAGTTTCTGGGTTTTGGAATGTAACGACCTGTCCGGTCGTTTTAGAAAATTTCGCCCCAATCCCCAATTTAACTGTTCCCCTAAGTTCATTTCTGCTATTGTGGTTTGCCGAGAGAGTCGATTCTGAAATTTGGAGCATTTTGGGACACTTAGTCCCTAAATGAGAGCTTTAAAGCTAGAAAACGGTCCGTAGCCGGAACAGTGTTAAGACGATCTCGGAACGGAAATCCAATGGTTCCATTAGCTCCGTTAGGTGATTTCGGGGTTGGGAGCGCGTTCAGAATGTATTTTGAAGATTGAAATTTTGGCGAATCCGAACGATAGGTGAGATTTTGATCCGGGAGTCGGAATGGAATTCCGACAATTTCTGTAGCTTCGTTATGTGAGTTTGGATATGTCCGCAAATTTTTAGGTCATTTGGACGTCGTTTGGTCGGGTTTTGGATTGAATGTTAGTTTTGAAAGTTTTGAAGAAACTTAGGCTTGAATTCGTGTGTAATTGGTGATTTTGATGTTTAGGATGGTGTTTTTTATGATTGGAACAAGTTCGTATCGTGTTTTGGAGTATGTTGGTGGTTTTCGTTGGGGTCCCGGGGGCCTCGGGAGGGTTGCGGACCATCCAACGGGCATTTTGAACTTGGAACGGGCCTGCTGTAAATTGCAGGTTACTGCTCAGGCATTAAGCCTTCGCGTTCGCGTGGCATGGGCCACGTTCGCGAAGGTCAGGTAGATTAAAGCATCGCGTTCGCGGGAAGGGGTGTCGCGTTTGCGTAGGCAAGGTAAGGTGAAGCTTCGCGTTCGCGTGACTGGGAGTCGCGATCGCGTAGAAGAAAAGGGGAGAGCTTCGCGTTCGCGTGGGAGTGTACGCGTTCGTGTAGAGGAAGGACCCGGCGGCCGGGAGATTGTTCATCGCGAACGCGTGGTGGAGCGTCGCGTTCGCGAAGGGTAAACTGGAGCTGAGTATCGCGAACGCATGGGATGGCGTCGCGTTCGCGAAGAAGAAACTGGGAGAGTCATCGCGGACGCGTGAGGCCCATCGCGAACGAGATGAGCAATGGGGTCTGGCAGTGAGCTTAAGTTCATAACATAACACCCGCGACCCCCATACACAAAAACGCCATTTTTGAGCTCCAAGAGAGGATTTTGAAGGGGAAACGCTGGGGATATCATCGGGAAATCATCGGGGGTAAGTTTCTTGACCTTAATTCGTTGGTTTATCATGAAACCCGTGATTATTTCACTGAAATTGGAAGGTTAAAGGTGGGTTTGAGCCCTAGGCCTAAATGTTAGGAAATCTTTGATTTGAATGGGCAAAGGGAGTCCGATTTTGATAAAGTTTATATGCCTAGACTCGTATTGAGATAAGGAACCCGAATATATAGTTTTCGTGATTTTTCGATAAGCGTACGGAAAGTCGGGTTTTGGCAACTTGTGGGTTTTGGTGTATTTTGAGTTGTTTTGATTGGGTAATGCCCAATTGGCCTATTTTGATGTGATTCTATTGATTTTTATCGGATACTACACTTGTGGAGGCCGACATTCGCGGCAAGAGGGTTATTTCTTAGCGGTTTCGTACCGGAATTGAGGTAAGTGACTTGTCTAACCTCGTGTGGGGGACTTTCACCCCTAGGATATTATTGTGATATTTTTAAATGCCTTGTACGCGAGGTGACGGGCGTGTACATGCGCTGGTTGTTGCACACATACTTTACTCACAATGTTCAATGAGTGATATTCCTGTTTTTAGCTGTTAAATTCGGTATTCCTACCCGGTAGTAGTTAGAAAAGCATGATTAGATAGTATTTAACTGTCTAGTTGCCTAATTGCCTTACTTGAGTTTTCTTGGTAATCGCTGGCGTTGTTTATCGGCGAAGTTATCGTTAAGCATATTATACTTCTCTCTGTGTATTCCTTTACTTGTATTGTTGTGGACTACGGGTCCAATTCCCGAGATCCTGAGATTATTGAAATGTGGACTACGGGTTCGATTCCCGAGATCCCGAGATTATTGAAATGTGGACTACGGGTTCGATTCCCGAGATCCCGAGATTATTGAAATGTGGACTACGGGTTCGATTCCCGAGATCCCGAGATTATTGAAATGTGGACTACGGGTTTGATTCCCGAGATCCCGAGATTATTGAAATGTGGACTACGGGTTCGATTCCCGAGATCCTGCGATTATTGAAATGTGGACTACCGGTTCGATTCCCGAGATCCTGAATTATTGGTAAGGACGGCTGCGAGTTCGATTCCCGGAGACCCAGAGATACTATTATTGGGACTGCGGGTTAAATTCCCGTAGCTCCTGGATTGTTGGTTATAGAGTAGGACTGTGGGTTCAATTCCCACAGGTCCTGGACTTGTTGATTTAGTTTTGTTACTTGTTATTAGCTTAATTTTTGCCGGTTGCAGTAATCACTTTATTATTGCTATTTCGGATTTATTATTATTTGAGCTGCTTATTATTGTTATTGTCTTTTTGTTATTGTTCTCTCAGTAGGGCCACGACCTTCCTCGTCACTACTCCATCGAGGTTAGGCTTGGCACTTACTGAGTACCGCCGTGGTGTACTCATGCTACTCTTCTGCACACTTTTGTTGTGCAGATCCAGGTACATCAGAGCAGGCTCGAGCTAGGTGATTTTTCCGCCGCATTTGGGAGACCTCGAGGTATGATCCGCTACGTCCGCGGATCCGGAGGCTTTCCTTCTATTCTAATAGTACTAGTTGATATTTCTCTTCATTTCGTTGTTAGATACTCTTTACATATAGAGCCACAGTTGTATTTCTCTTTTAGTCTGTGTTACCATGGGGTTCCGGATCTTGGTAGTGTTTTATTTATTGTGCGACGGATGTATGTGCCAAGCGGCACGGATTACATATCTTTTTATGCTATTTTCCGCTGTTTCTTATTTAAGTGTTTATAACTTGTACATTCCGCAACGTGTTAGGCTTACCTAGTCATGGGGACTGGGTGCCATCACGACATGTTCACAATTGGTAAACTAGGGTCGTGACAAGTTGGTATCAGAGCTCTAGGTTCATAGGAGTCACGAGACACAGACCGGTTACTTAGAGTCTCGCTGATCGATACAGAGACGTCTGTATTTATCTACGAGGGGCTATGTAACTGTTTAGGAAACTCTTCATTTCTTTTGGATTCCTTGTCGTGCGACATTCTTCGCATCAAAAATCTAAATTACTGCTTTCTATTCTCTCACAGATGGTGAGGACACGAGCTACTCGCGATGATCAGGTACCCGCGCCCCCTGTTGCTGCCGTCAGAGGTCGGGGCCGAGGTAGAGGATGAGGACGCGCCTGAGGTGCAGCCACAACACCCGCACGCGCTGCCGCTATGGTACCACAGGTAGACCAGGTTGGAGCGCAGGCACCTGGTACACCGACTACAGCTGCTACTACTCCAGCACTACAGGAGACCCTGGCCCAGTTCATGAGTATGTATACCACTTTAGCTCAGGCGGGATTGCTTCCTCTCGTCGCAGCTACATCTCAGGCCGGGGGAGGGGCCCAGACTCCCGCAGCCGTTACACCGGAGCAGCGTGTGCCAGTGGGACAGGTTCCAGATGTTTTGGTTATGCCTCCTGCCGCCCCAGCACAACCCGGAGGTGGACCAGCTGCCTCTGAGGACGAGCAACGTAGATTGGAGAGGTTCAAGAAATATGACCCTCCAGTGTTTAGTGGTTTGGCTTCAGATGATGCATTGGGTTTTCTAGAGGAGTGTCATCGTATTCTTCGTACTATGGGGATTGTGGAGACCAGCGGGGTTTCTTTCACTGCTTTTCAGTTTCGTGGGGCCGCTTAAGATTGGTGGCACACGTATGAGTTGGATAGTCCAGAGGAGTCTACTTCATTGACTTGGACGCAGTTTTCAGATCTGTTTTTGATGGAGTTTGTTCCGCAAAGCCTTAGGGATTCTTGGCGCTCGGAGTTTGAGCGGTTGCGACAGGGCTCCATGTCAGTATCGGAGTATGCTATCAGTTTCACCCGCCTAGCCAGGCATGCACCGGCTTTGGTAGCCACGGTTCGGGAGAGAGTGCGGAGATTTATTGAGGGCCTTGTTCCGCCTATCCGATCCAGCATGGCCAGAGAGCTTGAGACAGATATATCTTATCAGCAGGTAGTTAGCATTGCCAAGAGGATCGAGAGTATGCTCCCTAGAGAGCGGAGAGAGAGAGAGGCCAAGAGGTCTCGTGAGTCGGGCCATTTCTCTGGTGCCCGCACTTCATCAGCCGGTCGTTTTGGCAGGGGTTATTCCGGTCGACCAGTTCACTCGGCATTGCCCGCAGCCGGTAGTACTCCGGGTCTTCCAGCACCTCAGGAGCCTTATTATGCTCCCCCAGTTTCTAGTGCACCTCCTGCGCGGGGTCCTTCCAGGGGTCAGACTAGTGGGGGTGAGGCCGGTCAGTCACAGCCACCGCGTCCTCCCAGAGCTTGTTTTGAGTGCGGGGATACTCGCCACCCGGTTAGGGAGTGCCCCAGGCGTAGGAGAGGAGCCCCTCATCAGTCATCACAGCATCCGCGTGGTTCTCAGGGCCAACAGGCTATCATTCCAGCCCCAGCTGCCACTCCACCTGCCCAGCCAGCCAGGGGCGGGGGTTAGGGTTCCAGAGGTCGCCCTCGAGAGGGGGGACAGGCCAGATTCTATGCTATTCCTTATCGCGCTGTGGCTGTTGCATCTGACTTTGTTATCACAGGTATTATTCTGGTTAGTCACAGGGAGGCATCGGTTCTATTAGACCCTGGTTCCACTTTTTCATATGTGTCTTCTTACTTTGCTTCTCACCTGGGTGTGCCTCGGGATTCTTTGAGTGCCCCCATTTATGTTTCCACTCTGGTGGTGATGCTTTGGCTGTGGACCGCGTATATCGGTCGTGTTTGGTTACCATTTGTGATTTCGAGAACAGAGCGGATCTATTGCTGCTCGAGATGGTCGATTTTGATATTATTCTGGGCATGGACTAGTTGTCACCCCATTATGCTATTCTTGATTGTCACGCCAACACCGTGACGCTGGCTATGCTAGGCATTCCACATATTGAGTGGAGTGGTACTCTAGATCACACCCCTAGCCGTGTTATTTCCTTTCTCAGAGCTTAGCGTATGGTTGAGAAGGGATGTGCTGCTTATCTAGCCTATGTGCGGGACGTCGGTATTGACACTCCCTCTATTGATTCTGTTCATGTGGTACGTGACTTTGCTGATGTATTTCCAACTGATCTTCCGGGCATGCCGGCCGACAGAGATATTGATTTTGCTATTGACTTGTTGCCGGGCACTCAACCCATTTCTATTCCACCGTACCGTATGGCTCCTCCCGAGTTGAAGGAGTTGAAGGATCAGTTACAGGAGTTATTGGGCAAGGGTTTTATTCGACCCAGTGTTTTGCCTTGGGGTGCTCCTATATTGTTTATGAAGAAAAAGGACGGTTCTATGCGTATGTGTATTGACTATCGTCAGCTGAACAAGGTTACAGTGAAGAACCGGTATCCTTTGCCCCGTATTAATGATTTATTCGACCAGCTACAGGGCGCACAGGTGTTTTCTAAAATTGATTTGCGCTCCGGGTATCACCAGCTGAAGATTCGGGAGCCAGATATCCCGAAGACTGCCTTCAGGACCCGGTATGGTCACTATGAGTTCCTCGTGATGTCTTTTGGGTTGACTAATGCCCCAGCAGCATTTATGCATTTGATGCACAGTGTGTTCAGGCCTTATCTGGACTCGTTTGTGATTGTCTTCATTGATGATATTCTAGTATATTCTCGGAGCCGGGAAGAGCACGAGCAGCATTTGAGGATAGTGCTTCAGATTCTGAGGGAGAAGCAGCTTTATGCCAAGTTCTCTAAATGTGAATTCTGGTTGAGTTCAGTGGCATTTTTGGGCCACGTGGTGTCGAGTGATGGTATTCTAGTAGATCCGAGGAAGGTGGAGGTCGTGTAGAGTTGGCCCAGACCCTCCTCCGCTACTGAGATTCGCAGTTTCCTTGGTTTGGCGGGCTATTATTGTCGTTTTGTAGAGGGGTTCTCTTCGATTGCAGCACCTATGACCAGATTGACCCAAAAGGGTGCCCCTTTCCAGTGGACAGACGAGTGTGAAGCGAGCTTCCAGAAGCTCAAGACAGCTTTGACTTCGGCCCCTATATTGATGTTGCCTACGGGTTCGGGGTCCTATACTGTATATTGTGATGCCTCACGAGTTGGACTCGGTGCGGTATTGATGCAGGACGGTAGGGTGATTGCCTACGCGTCGAGACAGCTGAAGGTGCATGAGAAGAATTACCCTGTTCATGATTTGGAGCTAGTTGCCATTGTTCACGCCTTGAAAATTTGGCGTCATTATTTATATGGGGTTCCTTGTGAGATCTACACTGATCACCGGAGCTTGCAGCACTTGCTTAAGCAGAAGGACCTGAATATGCGTCAGAGGAGATGGTTGGAGCTACTAAAGGACTATGATATTACTATTCTCTATCATCCAGGCAAGGCTAATGTGGTTGCCGATGCCTTGAGTCGTCGAGCAGAGAGTTTGGGGAGTTTAGCATATCTACCGATTTCAGAGAGGCCTATGGCGATGGATGTTCAGGCTCTAGCCCAGGCAGTTTGTTAGATTGGATCTTTCGGATCCCAGCCGGATTCTGGCATGTGTGGTTTCTCGGTCTTCTCTATTTGACCGCATCAGGGAGCGTCAGTTCGACGACCCTCATTTGCTTGTCCTTCGGGATAGAGTTCGGCGTGGTGATGCTCGAGATGTTACCATCGGGGATGATGGAGTTATGAGGATGCAGGGGCGTATCTGTGTGCCTAATGTGAATGATCTTCGAGAGCTGATTCTAGCAGAGGCCCATAGCTCGCGGTATTCCATCCATCCGGGAGCCGCGGAGATGTATCAGGACTTGAAACAGCTTTACTGGTAGAGGCGGATGAAGAGGGATATAGTTGATTATGTTTCTAGATGCCTCAACTGCCAGCAGGTGAAGTATGAGCATCAGCGTCCGGGTGGATTGATGCAGCAGATTGAGATTCCCGAGTGGAAATGGGAGCGCATTACCATGGACTTTGTATCTGGACTTCCACGGACGGTTAGGAAGTTTGATTCCATTTGGGTCATTGTGGATCGGCTGACCAAGTCCGTCCATTTTATACCGGTGAGCACCACATATTCATCGGAGCGACTGGCGGAGATCTATATCAGGGAGGTAGTTCGGCTGCATAGTATTCTAGTTTCCATCATTTTAGATAGAGGCACTCAGTTCACTTCATGGTTCTGGAGAGCTGTACAACAGGAAGTTAGCCACTCGGGTGGAGATGAGCATAGCGTTTCACCCCCAGATTGATGGCCAGTCCGAGTGCACTATTCGGATTTTGGAGGATATGCTCCATGCGTGCGTGATTGAGTTTGGAGGTTCATGGGATCATTTCTTGCCGCTGGCGGAGTTTGCTTATAACAACAACTACCAGTCCATTATTCGGATGGCACCGTATGAGGCTCTATATGGTAGGAGGTGCAGGTCTCCCGTGGGTTGGTTTGAGCCGGGCGAGGCCAGGTTGCTAGGTACTGATATGGTTCAGGATGCTATGGACAAGGTCAAGGTGATTCAGGACAAACTTCGTGCAACCCAGTCTAGACAGAAGAGTTATGCGGACAAGAAAGTTCGCGATGTGGCTTTTATGGTTGGCGAGCGGGTTCTACTTCGAGTCTCGCCCATGAAGGGCGTTATGAGGTTTGGGAAGAAAGGAAAGCTGAGTCCTAGATTTATTGGCCCTTTTGAGATTTTGAGGCGTGTTGGGGAGGTTGCTTATGAGTTGGCCTTACCTCCCGGCCTAGCCGGAGTTCACCCCGTATTTCATGTCTCCATGCTCCGGAGATACCATGGTGACCCGTCGCATGTGTTGGATTTCACATCTGTTCAGCTAGACAAGGATCTGTCTTATGTTAAGGAGCCAGTAGCCATTCTAGACAGGCAGGTCAGAAAGCTAAGGTCAAAGAACATCGCTTCGGTAAAGGTTCGGTGGCGGGGCCAGCCGGTCGAGGAGGCGACTTGGGAGACCGAGCAGGATATGCGCAGCCAGTACCCTCATCTTTTCACTACTCCGGGTATGTTTTCTATGCTCGTTCGAGGACGAACGAATCTTTAAGTGTGGGAAGATGTAACGACCCGACCGGTCGTTTTAGAAAATTACGCCCCAATCCCTAATTTAACTGTTTCCCTAAGTTCATTTCTGCTATTGTGGTTTGCCGGGAGAGTCGGTTCTGAAATTTGGAGCATTTTGGGACACTTAGTCCCTAAATGAGAGCTTTAAAGCTAGAAAATGGTCCGTAGCTGGAACAGTGTTAAGACAATCTCGAAACGAAAATCCGATGGTTCCATTAGCTCCGTTAGGTGATTTCGGGGTTGGGAGCGCGTTCGGAATGTATTTTGGAGGTCCGTAGCTCAATTAGGCTTGAAATGCCGAAGATTGAAATTTTGGCGAGTCCGAACGATAGGTGCGATTTTGATCCGAGAGTCGAAATGGAATTCCGACAATTTCTGTAGCTTCGTTATGTGATTTTGGATATGTCCGCAAATTTTCAGGTCATTTGGACGTCGTTTGGTCGGGTTTTGGATTGAATGTTAGTTTTGAAAGTTTTGAAGAAACTTAGGCTTGAATCCGTGTGTAATTGGTGATTTTGATGTTAAGGATGGTGTTTTTTATGATTGGAACAAGTTCGTATCGTATTTTGGAGTATGTTGGTGGTTTTCGTTGGGGTCCCGGGGGCCTCGGGAGGGTTTCGGACCATCGAACGGGCATTTTGAACTTGGAACAAGCCTGCTATAAATTGCAGGTTACTGCCCAGGCGTTCAGCCTTCGCGTTCGCGTGGCATGCGCCGCGTTCGCGAAGGTCAGGCAGATTAAAGCATCGCGTTCGCGGGAAGGGGTGTCGCGTTCGCGTAGGCAAGGTAAGGTGAAGCTTCGTGTTCGTGTGACTGGGAGTCGCGATCGTGTAGAAGAAAAGGGGAGACCTTCGCGTTCGCGTGGGAGCGTACGCGTTCGCGCAGAGGAAGGACCCGGCGGCTGGGAGATTGTTCATCGCGAACGCGTGGTGGAGCGTCGCGTTCGCGAAGGGTAAACTGGAGCTGAGTATCGCGAACGCGTGGGATGGCGTCGCGTTCGCGAAGAAGAAACTGGGAGAGTCATCGCGGACGCGTGAGGCCCATCGCGAACGCGATGAGCAATGGGGTCTGGCAGTGAGCTTAAGTTCAGAACATAACACCTGCGACCCCCATACACAAAAACGCCATTTTTGAGCTCCAAGAGAGGATTTTGAAGGGGAAACGCTGGGATATCATCGGTAAATCATCGGGGGTAAGTTTCTTGACCTTAATTCGTTGGTTTGTCATGAAATCCGTGATTATTCACTGAAATTGGAAGATTAAAGGTGGGTTTGAGCCCTAGGCCTAAATGTTAGGAAATCTTTGATTTGAATGGGCAAACGGAGTCCGATTTCGATAAATTTTATATGCCTAGACTCGTATTGAGATAAGGAACCCGAATATATAATTTTCGTGATTTTTCGATAAGCGTACCGAAAGTCGGGTTTTGGCAACTTGTGGGTTTTGGTGTATTTTGAGTTGTTTTGATTGGGTAATGCCCAATTGGCCTATTTTGATGTGATTCTATTGATTTTTATCAGATACTACACTTGTGGAGGCCGACATTCGCGGCAAGAGGGTTATTTCTTAGCGGTTTCGTACCGGAATTGAGGTAAGTGACTTGTCTAACCTCGTGTGGGGGACTTTCACCCCTAGGATATTATTGTGATATTGTTAAATGCCTTGTACGCGAGGTGACGGGCATGTACATGCGCTGGTTGTTGCACACATACTTTACTCACAATGTTCAATAAGTGATATTCCTGTTTTTAGCTGTTAAATTCGGTATTCCTACCCGGTAGTAGTTAGAAAAGCATGATTAGGTAGTATTTAACTGTCTAGTTGCCTAATTGTCTTACTTGAGTTTTCTTGGTAATCGCCGGCGTTGTTTATCGGCGAAGTTATAGTTAAGCATATTATACTTCTTTCTATGTATCCTGAGATTATTGAAATGTGGACTACGGGTTCGATTCCCGAGATCCTGAGATTATTGAAATGTGGACTACGGGTTCGATTCCCGAGATCCTGAGATTATTGAAATGTGGACTACGGGTTCGATTCCCGAGATCCTGAGATTATTGAAATGTGGACTACGGGTTCGATTCCCGAGATCCTAAGATTATTGAAATGTGGACTACGGGTTCGATTCCCGAGATCCTGAGATTATTGAAATGTGGACTACGGGTTCGATTCCCGAGATCCTGAGATTATTGAAATGTGGACTACGGGTTCGATTCCCGAGATCCTGAGATTATTGAAATGTGGACTACGGGTTCGATTCCCGGAGATCCTGAGTTATTGAGATATTATTGAGACATGGGCTACGGGTTCGATTCCCGGAGACCCAGAGGTACTGAGAATGGGACTGTGGGTTCAATTCCCACAGATCCTGGATTTGTTAATTGTTGTGTTGATTTCTCTTGTTAGCTTAACTGTAGACGGCTTGTAGTATTTATTTCATTTGCTGTTATTTCAGACTTATTCCTATTTTGTACTGTTAGGTGTTATTATCATTATTTTTATTATTTCTCGGTAGGGCCCCGACCTTCCTCGTCACTACTCCATCGAGGTTAGGCTTGGCACTTACTGAGTACCGCCGTGGTGTACTCATGCTACTCTTCTGCACACTTTCGTTGTGCAGATCCAGGTGCATCAGAGCAGGCTCGTGCTAGGTGATTTCCGCAGCTTTCTGGAGACCTCGAGGTATGATCCGCTACGTCCGCAGATCCGGAGGCTTTCCTTCTATTCTAATAGTACTAGTTGACATTTTTCTTCATTTCGTTGTTAGATACTCTTTACACATAGAGCCACAATTGTATTTCTCTTTTAGTCTGTGTTACCGTGGGGTTCCGGATCTTGGTAGTGTTTTATTTATTGTGTGACGGATGTATGTGCCAAGCGGCACGGATTACATAGCTTTTTATGCTATTTTTCCGCTGTTTCTTATTTAAGTGTTTATAACTTGTACATTCCGCAACGTGTTAGGCTTACCTAGTCGTGGGGACTGGGTGCCATCACGACATGTTCACAATTGGTGAACTAGGGTCGTGACAGGGAATTGTCGTCAATTTTGAGTTTGTTATGCTGCGTGCCAAGCGACACCTTAAGCACCATTTTGTTTTTCTAATTTAGTTTGTTTTTCTTGCTTCCGCATATTTTGGTTATCTTCCGCGTTGTTAGGCTTACCTAGTCGTAGGGACTAGGTGCCATCACGACATGTTCATGGAGGGTGAACTAGGGTCATGACACATATGTGGTACGGTGTCTTAATTGTCAGCAGGTTAAGTGTGAACATCAAAGACCTGGCGGTTTATTTCAGAGAATTGAACTTCCTGAATGGAAGTGGGAGCGAATCACGATAGATTTCATTTCTGGACTTCCGAAGACTCGGAAGAAGTTTGATGCTATTTGTGTGATTGTTGATAGGCTGACTTAGTCAGCTCATTTTGTTTCTATTGCCACTACCTATTCATCCGAGAGGTTAGCTGAGATTTATATCGGGGTGATCGTTCGCCTTCATGGCGTGCCAATCTCTATTATTTCTGATCGAGGTGCATAGTTTACCTCACATTTCTGGAAGGCGGTGCAACGAGAGTTAGGAACGCAAGTTCAGCTAAGTACATCCTTTCATCCCCAGATGGATGGTCAGTCCGAGAGGACTATTCAGATACTGGAAGATATGCTACGGGCGTGTGTTATTGATTTTGGAGGTTCGTGGGATCAATTCCTGCCTTTGGCAGAGTTTGCTTATAATAATAGTTATCAATCGAGCATACATATGGCTCCTTATGAAGCATTGTATGGCAGACGGTGTCGTTCTCCGGTTGGATGGTTTGAACCGAGAGAAGCTCGGTTATTGGGCACTGATTTAGTTTAGGAGGCCTTAGATAAGGTCAAGATCATTCAAGATAGACTTCGCACAGCTCAGTCCAGGCAAAAGAGCTATGTAGATCGCAAGGTTCGAGATGTAGCTTTCATGATTGGGGAGCGAGTATTGCTCCGAGTATCGCCTATGAAGGGCGTGATGAGATTTGGAAAGAAGGGCAAACTTAGCCCTAGGTTTATTGGACCATTCGAGATCCTTGATCGTATGGGAGAGGTGGCATATAAACTTGCCTTGCCACCTAGCTTATCATCTGTACATCCAGTGTTTCATGTGTCCATGCTTCAAAAATATCACGGCGATCCGTCGCACGTGTTAGATTTCAGCACTGTCAAATTGGACAAAGATCTGTCCTATGAGGAGGAGCCGGTAGCTATCCTAGATCGGCAGGTTCGACAGTTGAGGTCGAAGAGTTTTCCTTCTGTGCGAGTTCAGTGGAGGGGTCAGCCTCCTGAGGCATCGACCTGGGAGTCCGAGTCCGACATGCGGAGCCGATATCCTCATCTATTCCTTGACTCGGTACTTCTTTCTTTCGTCCGTTCGAGGACGAACGGTTGTTTTAAAGGTGGAGAATGTGACGACCCAAAGGGGTCATCACTTGTTTTATTAATCATTTCGAGCTTTTGAGGTCTTGAAAACCTCATTTATAGTTGCCTCAAATTGCGTGCACAGTCCGGGCACAAAGCTGGAAAATGTTTATGTTGAAATATGTGAAATATGTGAAAAAGTTGAAGAATTTTGATATTAATATTGATATGGTTGACTTTGGTTAACATTTTTGGTAAACGGACCCGGATCCGTGATTTGACGGTCTCAAAAAATCCGTAGAAAAATATGGAACTTGGGCATATGCTCGGAATTGAAATCCGAGGTCTAGAACCCGAGTAAAAGAATTTTTCTGTTAAATTGTTTTCTGAAAATGTTTAAGGAAAATGAAACTGAATTTATTAAAAGTACTGGTATCGGGCTCGTATTTTGGTTCCGACGCCCGGTACAAGTTATATATATTGGTTAAGCGCTTCCTGTAAAGTTTGGTTGAAAACGGACGTCGTTTGACGTGTTTCGGCCTTAAATTGGAAATTTTGGAAATTATGAAATTTGAAAGAATTCTTGAGTTTTAAGGCTCAATTCATTGATTTTGATGTTATTTTAGCGGTTTGATCGCGCGAGCAAGTTCGTATGATGTTTTTGAGTTAGTATGCATATTTGGTTTGGAGCCCCGAGGGCTCGGGAGTGTTTCGGAGGTGGTGCGGGGTGTTTTTGGACTTAGGAAACTGGCAGATTTTCTGCAATTTTTACACAGACATTTTACTCTGCGCGATCGCGGCTTTGTACACGCGATCGCACTGCCTTGTCAAATTACTCAACATGATCGCAGCCGTCTGCATGCGATCACGTAGCTTCCTGTTCTTCTTCAACGCTATCACAGCCGTCTGCACGCGATTCGCGTAGCTTACTGTTCTCCTTCAATGCGATCGCGACCCTGTTCACGCGATCGCGTAGTACAAACAAGCCACCCCAGCGAAATTCTTCTACGCGATCGCAACATTGACCACGCGATCGCGTAGTGTTGAACGTTTGCCTTCCGCGATCGCGACCCTGTTCACGCGATCGTGTAGAACAAAATCATTGCCCAGTGAATTTAATCCCAAAACAGAATAGAAACGGGATAAAAATCCCATTTCTATTCAACTCTCTTCTCCACAACTCCTTGGACGATTTTTGAGCGATTCTTCATCAAACTTCTTGGGTAAGTGATTCTTAACTCCTTTTCTTCATTTTCCGTCAATATTATTTGAATTCCTAAGCCTAAATAGGTGTAAATGGGTAGAAAAACTAGAGAATTGAGTATAGTAAGGGTTTTCAAAGAATTTGCGATCTAGACTTCGTTTTGGAGTCGAACTTAAGAACAAATTGTACATTTGAACTCATGGATGATTGGGTGAACTTATTTTGGTTCGAAACTTGAGTTTCGATTATGTGGGCCCGGGGTCGATTTTTACTATTCCGGGCAGAATGTTGTAAAAATCATATTTAACAATATGAACTAGTTTGTTAAGTAGAATTGATGATATTAAATCAATTGTGTATAGATATGATTGGATCAGAGCCAAATTTGAAAGGAAAAGGCATTGCTATGGATTGAATCGTTCGTAAACTTTCGAGGTAAGTGTTTGTTCTATCCTAGCTTGAAGGAATAGGAATTCAGTTATGAATAAATTGTTGATTAAGAGTTATTGGTGTTATACCGGTAATGGAGATAAATTGTTGAAATTATTATCAATTATTGGTTTAAGACCGGTAATTATAAATATTGTTGATGCAGAGATTATTGGCTAAATGCCGGTAATATATATATATTTATGAATTGGGATCGTGTGGTGCGCCGACCACTTATATATTTATGAATTGGGATCGTGTGGCGCGCCGACCACTTATATAATAAGAAATGGGATCGTGTGGCACGCCGACCACAAAGTGATTTAAATCTTGGCATTGGCCTTAGTTGCCAATAGCCTACTGACATAATTGGGAGCGGGTGGTACGCCTATCACAAGATATAATCTATTGATATATTTGGGAGCGGGTGGTACGCCTACCACAAGATATAATTACTGTGATAGTTGGGAGCGGATGGTACGCCTACCACGAGATATGAAATGAGAAAGGAATTGAGATATGAAAGTAAGATTTATTCCGTTGACTAGATTATTCTGGATATCACGAGTTATTGATTATTATTTCAGAGTAGAGTCTTTCCTTATAAATGTTTTTGGTACATGTATATATATATATTGCAACTGTATATATATATATATATATATATATATATATATATATATTGCAACCGTACAGGTTTATGTGGGTGACTGGCCTTAGTCTCGTCACTACTTCGCCGGGATAGGCCAGGCACTTACCAGCACATGGGGCCGGTTGTGCTGATACTACACTCTGCGCTCTTTTTGCGCAGATACAGGTTACGGACAGCAGCAGCGGCAGTAGCGATTTGTGGATTTTCCGACTACTGAGACTACGAGGTAGTCTTTCAGGCGTCCGCAAGACCCGTTGCCTCGTCTATCTATGTTTTTCATTATGTTATCTCATGTATTCGAGATAAACAACTTGTGTTTCTTTCAGACAATTGTGTGTATTATTCTTAGAAGTTCGTGAGTATTGTGACACCAGTCTTGGGTAGTGTAGTTGGGTTTCTTTATCATATTTGATAAGATTGACTAAGTCTTCCGCTAAGTTTAATTATTCCGCTGAAATTTATATGTTTTAAAAATTAAAGTCTTAATCAGAGTTGTAACTAATGGAAATGTAAGTAATATTTGGCTTGCCTAGCTTCCACTAGTAGGCGCCATCATGACTCCCGATGGTGGGAAATCCGGGTCGTGACAGGAACGTATTACCTTTTGGATATAAAAATGCACCAGGTAGATATCAATATTTTATGGATAATTATTTCAAACAATTAGAAAATTGCATAATATATATTGATGATATATTATTATATTCAAAAACACAAGATGAGCATATAAAATTATTAGAAAAATTTATACATATTATAGAAATATCGGGAATAAGTTTAAGTAGAAAAAAGGCAGAAATAATGAAAAATCAAATAGAATATCTAGGAATAGAAATAAATAAAAGTGGAATTAAAATGCAAACCCATATAGTACAAAAGATAATAAATTCAAACGAACAATTAGATACAAAAAAGAAATTACAATCAGTTTTAGGATTAGTAAACCAAGTAAGAGAATATATACCAAAATTAGCAGAAACTTTAAAACCATTGCAGAAAAATCTAAAAAAGGATATAGAGTATCACTTTAGTGAAGAAGATAAAAAACAAGTAAGAAAAGTCAAACAAATATGTAAAAATCTACCAAAACTATACTTCCCAAATGAAGATAAAAAATTTATATATATAGTAGAATCAGACGCAAGTGAAAAAAGCTATGGAGGAGTATTAAAATACATGTATGATAAAGAAAAAATAGAACATCACTGTAGGTATTATTCAGGAACATTCACAAACCCAGAGATAAAATGGGAAATGAATAGAAAAGAATTATATGCAGTATATAAATGTTTATTGGCATTTGAACCACATATTGTATATAATAAGTTTATTATAAGAATAGATAATACACAAGTAAAATGGTGGCTAACCAGGAAGATACAAGATTCAGTTACAACAAAGGAAATACGAAGGCTTGTATTGAATATACCGAATTTTACATTTACAATTGAAGTAATTAGTACTAACAAAAATATGATTGCAGACTACCTATCAAGACAAAGCTACACAAACTGAAGAAATAGATACAACAAAAGATATGATCTCAATCCTTGAGAAATTATCCTCTCAAATGGATAATATCGGAACGAGAATACAAAAGCTAGAAGATGCCAAAAATCTAAGTCAGCAGCATGACTCTAAAGATGCGGATATAAGTCAATCGGAAGACTATAAAATTCCAGAGCTACAAAGTGACGTTGGGAAACACCTTAAAACCCATAACATGTGTTTTGATACAGCTGCAGGAAGTTCATCTACAAAGAAAGGAGTTAGAAATACAAACATGAACAAGATATTTGACAAACCATATACACCCAAAATACCAAAAGACCCATTATTCGTACCTCCACAAATGACATCATATTTAGAAAGCCTAAACCAAGAAAAGAAAGCTTACAATCATATAACCGGATCATATATAGAAAATATTCACAAAATACAGACATATCTAAACCTCAATCCAAGATCGAAAACTACCAGAGAACCAACCCAAGACTTCATAACCCAAAAACTACAAGGATATAATAGGCTAATAACACAACTAAAAACAAATTCCAACCTAGTAAAAACATGTTATAGTTATGGATTATTGAGTACAGTCTACACATACGATGGAGAAGAGATATCAACTATACCAGAATTATACAAGGCATTTACAAACTTCGAAAGAGTTACAAAAGGAAACTTATTTTTTAAAATTCTATACCGCACCAGCAGAAATATTATATGACGAAATAAAACCAGTAATACAAGTAATCAAGATAGGACTCACAAAAGATATTCTTATACCAGAAGAGATAGGACAACTACAAGAAATACCTAAATGCGAAATACCCAGCTTTTATGCAAACAAAATGTGATGACCCGGCCCGTCGTCACGGGAATTTCCACCTCGTTATGTTGTAAATTCATGTTCTATGCTTTCATAACAGTGCTAGAGTCTATCGGGTGAGTTAGGAGTGAATTGGATTGAAAATGAGGCATATAGCCTTTTTGAAGGAAGCTTGAATAAGGAAAGTCAACCCGAAGTTGACTATTTGGTTAGAAGGCTCGGAATCGGATTCTGATGATTCGGTTAGTTCCGGGAGGTGATTTGTGACTTAGGGGAGCGATCGGAATTGAATTTGGAGGTCCGGTGTAGAAATAGGCTTGAATTGGCTAAGGTTGAATTTTGGCGAAATCCGAACCGTAGGTGAGATTTTGATCCGGGGGTCAAAATGGAATTCTGACAATTCCTGTAGCTTCGTTAGGTGATTTTGGATGTGCCTGCAAAATCTCAGGTCATTCGGACATCGTTTGGTCGGGTTTTTGATGGAATGTGTAATTCGGAAAGTTTTAAAGAATTTAGGCTTGAATCCGTGTGTAATTGGTGATTTTGATGTTTAGGATGGTGTTTTTATGATTGGAACAAGTCGTATCGTGTTTTGGAGTATGTTGGTGGTTTTCGTTGGGGTCCCGGGGGCCTCGGGATGAATTCGGGGGTCCAAACGGACCATTTTGTGCCAAATGCACTGCTCTTTCTGCTGCAATTAGTGCAGAGGATTTTTGTGCTTCGCGGTCGCGAAGCTATGTCTGCGATCGCGTAGGATAAAGCTGGGAAGCTCTGCGATCGCAAGGGTGAGACTGCGATCGCGTAGAGTATTGGAGTGAGGCCGGAAAGTTTGTTCATCGCGATCGCGGGAAGTGTGATGCGATCGCGTAAGGTCGACTAGTTGTGCATCGCGATCGCGATGTGTAGTGTGCGATCGCGTAGCTCTGGGATTTAGAGCAGTGTGATCGCGGGTGGTTTCACGCGATCGCGTAGTGTTGAGGCATGAGGCAGTGCGATCGCGTAGGGAATGTCGCGATCGCATAGAGTAATTTTGAAGCCGGGTAAAATTGTGCATCGCGATCGCGAGCTTTGGGCTGCGATCGTAGAGGGTCACCTGGCAGTCAGTGAATTAATATAACAAAACAGTCCAGTCGCGGACCCCATACCCAAAACCTCCATTTTTGAGTTCCAAGAGAAGAAATTGACGGGAGATTGCTGGGAAATCATCGGGGTTTCGTTGGAGGTAAGTTTTGTGGTTTAATTACATCATTTTAACATGAAATCCTTGGTTAAATCCATGTAAATGGAAGATTAAAGGTGGGTTTGAGCCCTAGGCCTAAATTAAAGAAAAACACTGATTTGAGTGGGCAAATGGAGTCCGATTTTGGTAAATTTTATATGCCTAGACTCGTATCGAGATGAGGATTCCGGAAAATGTGACTTTTGTAATTTTTCGACAAGCGTACCGAAAGTCGGGTTTTGACAACTTTGAGAATTTTGATGTAAATTGAGTTGTATTGATTGGGTGTCGTCCCATTGGCCTAATGTGTTGTATTTCTACTGTATTTGATCAGATTCTACGCGTGCGGAGCTTGATTCTCGTGGCAAGGGCATTGTGGAGTAGTCATCACGCCGTATTGAGGTGAGTAATAGATGTGGGTGATGACCAGCGGGTTCGAAACCCCGGTATACCACTTTGTGACGCTGTATAGCAGCGAGACACGTGCTCTCATGTGAGTGCAGGGTCGATTGTGATTGGGGACTATGGCTTAGTCCGACTTGTTGATACTGTGTTATGACATTGGCTATTCTTGAGCCGTCGAACCTCCTTCTCGGATGGTTGCATACTATATATTGAGATATTGGCCACTCCTGAGCCGAGGAACCCCCTTCTTGGGTGGTTGAGTATACTTGTGGGCCGTGAGCCAGTTATTGGATCCCGCGAGGATCGTTATCATTGTCTTATCATATTGACATGTTAGTTACTACCAGTCCGTAGTTATTTCTGTTATCATGCTATTTCCAATCTCTGGAACTTGGTATTACTGTTTTCCAACTAAAAAATGATAAAAAGGTTTTCAAAACTACTTTCGAGCCTGCGAGGCTGTATTTGCATATTAGCTGACTGGTAGTGGATCGGGCCGCGCGCCGCAGCAGTATATATGTTGGATCGGACTGCACGCCGCAGTGATATTGTGCTTGGGCTGTAGGAGCCCCTCCGGAGTCTGAACCCCCACAGTGAGCACGGGTACCCAAATTGGATCGGGCTACGCGCCGTAGCGGTCATATCATGCATTGCATTGCATTTAGCTACATCTGCTAGTTGTTATACTGTTTTGCTGGTACTTATTGGTACAGGTACAGTTGATATTGATTCTGTGACAGAGTATTTGATTACAACTTTACATAGTGCTTTATTGCGGATTTCTTATCTGCGCTGTCTTACCCTTGTTTATTACCACCGAGTCTGGCAGTACTCATTTTACTCCCTGCACCTTGTGTGCAGATCCAGGTACCTCTCAGCAGTGATCTAGTAGCTGTGCGAGGCGACATTTGTGGATATTCGAGGTAGCTGCAGAGTCCGCAGGACCCGATATTCCTTCTTATCGTCTCTTGATTTTGTATTGACTTTTCTTTCCGCACTTGGTATCTTGTAAACCTTTATACACTCATGTTCGGTAGAGGCTCATGACTCTTGACCCTTCGGTCTATGGGAGTTGATGTATTATGGGACTTGGTTCCCCGTTTTCGTTATATGTATCGTTGTTGCTTCGTGAATTAATATACTTAAATGGGATAGAACGAGCTTCTAGCTCCGTTCTTGTTATTGATTGGTCAGGCTGGCTTAGCAATGTGTTGGGCGCCATCACGACCGGATTTGGGGTCGTGACAAGTTGGTATCAGAGCCTAGGTTTACTAGGCCTCATGAGTCTTGAGCCGGTTGGTAGAGTCTTGTGGATCGGTACGGGGACGCCCGTACTTATCCTCGGGAGGCTGCGAACCTTTAGGAAACACTTCACATTTCTTGGAATTCTTATCGTGCGCACTTGGTTCAGCTTGAGATATAATTTTTGAAATTGCTTCCACACGTCTGTGTACGCATCGAGCGCTCAGTAATGTAATTGCCTTATGGCTTGTGATTTCCTCGAACGAGGGGTGAGATATAATCTCTGTGAGTTCATATTGGGCCAGTCGGGATGACTTGAGGCTGGACCTTGTTTATGACTTGAGCATCGAGGTGCTGATTTTGTGAGTGGTGGCAATAGATAATGTATTGAGGGTTTGAAACCCCGTATTTGCACTATACAATGCAGTGCTGTGCTGAGATGGAACACGCGTCATGTGACGAGTGTGGTGGTATTGTGATTGGGGATTTGGACTTGATCCTTCCCGATTGATAGATTACTCTGTATAATGACTGAGACTGGCTTATATCTATGTATTTGGGCTAGTAGCCATGTTTGGGGCCTTGTGCCGATCTGTAGAGTATTAGGGAGGCTTACTAATGGATGAGCTGTTAATTGTTCGACTCTTGTCTAATCTATTGTGTAGCCCCGAGCTATGGGCGTGGTGAATAATTATCATATCTCGTAATTGGAAGGTAAAGTGCCTTATGTGTAGTGGAACGAGTTTAAACTCGGGAAGACTAAAGTGATTTTGCTATGTGTATCCTGGTGGAAGGTATTGTGATGAAATGCTAAATTGAGAAGAAGTAGGAGGGTTGATCCTCATGTGTAATAGAAAGGTATTTAATAGAAAGGTATTTGATATGTGTTATGATTCGAGAAGATTTAATGTTGTTGAAATACATTGTGATATCTTGTTGAGTTGTGAATGTATTGTTAGAATGGTTTGGTGATTCTCATGATTGGGGAGCGAGTATTGCTCCGAGTGTCGCCTATGAAGGGAGTGATGAGATTTGGAAAGAGGGGCAAACTTAGCCCTAGGTTTATTGGCCCATTCGAGATTCTTGATCGTGTGAGAGAGGTGGCATATAAACTTGCCTTGCCACATAGCTTATAAGTTGTGCATCCAGTGTTTCATGTGTCCATGCTTCGAAAATATCACAGCGATCCATCGCACGTGTTAGATTTTAGCACTGTCCAATTGGACAAAGATCTGTCCTATAAGGAGGAGCCGGTAGCTATTCTAGATCGGCAAGTTCGATAGTTGAGGTCGAAGAGTTTTCCTTCTGTGCGAGTTCAGTGGATGGGTCAGCCTCCTGAGGCATCGACCTGGGAGTCCGAGTCTAACATGCGGAGCCGATATCCTCGTCTATTCCATGACTCAGGTACTTCTTTCTTTTGTCCGTTCGAGGACGAACGATTGTTTTAGAGGTGGAGAATGTGACGACCCAAAGGGTCATCACTTATTTTATTAATCATTTCGAGCTTTTGAGGCCTTGAAAACCTCATTCTATGTCGCCTCGATTTACGTGCACGATCCGGGCATGTGGCCGAAAAGTTTTTGTGATAGAAAATATAAATTCTATGAGAAATATTTAGAATAATAATATTAATATTGATATGGTTGACTTCAGTCAACATTTTTGGTAAACGGACCCGGACCCGAAGTGTCACGACCCAAATCGGAGGACCATGACTAGCACCCGACCATACTTGCCGAGCACCAACGTACATTTTATCTAACCTTCTTTATTATCTTTTAAGCTGACGAGACCAATATAAATGGTAGACATGGATCATGAACAACCAACAATAAAATATGATTGCATGAACCTACATAACATGGGATGACCGGACAATCAAGAAACTATATACATATGGTACAAGCTACCACGCTAAAATGAAAGACTATACAACAAAAACCAGCCGACAAGGCATACCAAACTATACATGAGTCGACACTTGTCTATGAGCCTCTAAAGGAACATAAGTGCTGCAACATAGTCGGAACAAGGCCCCGACATACCCATAATGTCTATAACAAAAATGCATACCAAAACCAAGGCAAGTCCGGAGAAGGGATCTCGCCAATCACCGCTAAACTGGACAACCTACTGTGATGGGGGAGCTACACCTGCCTGTCTATCAGGACCTGCAGCACGACATGCAACGTCCACAAATAAAAGGACGTCGGTACGAATAAAGTACTGAGTACGTAAGGCAGAGAACCATAAATATGAACAGCAATGTGAGCAGGGATAGAGAATATACAACCTGTAACATCTGAGTACCTCTGAGGGCTACTGACATGAAATGCATGATACATCTATATAAATACATAATCTTTAAAACATACGCCTCTGTGGGCATCATCATCATCATATCGTACCCGGCCATAATAGGCTCGGTAAAAACATACCCGGCCATTATAAGGCTCGGTAGAATTGTACCCGGCCACGTAGAGCTCGGTAAAACCCAACTGATCAGTGGTTGCACGATAGGTGCCGTACCCGGCCGACTATAGCGCGGCTCGGTAGAGTAAAATAGATACATATATATAATGCATGCTCGACTCATGGAAACACCTTGTAGACCTTCCGGAATGACGTAAGGTCGGTATCCTATGTACAACTTATTAGGACTAACTCTTCACTATGAACCTTATAGGAATCAGGAAGTACCAACAAGATTGATAACATAAGAATAAGAGAAGCAACATCAACATCAATCGTTCCATAAGAGGGGAAACAATGTAAGTACTGCTTAGCTTCTAAGAATAGAGTATCTTTGGAAGCTCGTTCATTACATTATGTACAATCGGAGTCGTGCAAAAGAAGGAAAGGGATAGCCACACATACCTTGTATATACTGCCACAACCTCAAGCTATGCAAACGTCACGACTCCTTAGTCTACAATAGGAGAAATGACACTATCGTTAACGTTTAAGCGTCGCAACTATTATGTACCAATCACAACCTATTTTGTGATGAAACGGACAGCACCTCCCCTATATATATGACTTCACACCATTCAAAACAATCACCAAACAGCCTAAACAACATCAATAATAAACATATTGAGCCTCCTAAAACAGTCCATACACAACCTAATCACATCATACATATGACGGCCACTATAGTCGTACCAAATGACCCAAAAATATTACGAAGAACTAGAAGACCACAACCCAACATATATATGGTGTTTCTCCACACCCTGCCTCCTCCAAAACTCCACAAAACAGTAATAAAAACGCAGCCCAACAGCAACACAAAACAGTCCACAAAACAGTCCGCTACAAGTGAATAACTTGAACTCACGGCTTCCGATCACCGTCCCGTGAGTTCTTACATGTATATAACGAATTACCATGAATTTAAAGCAGAATAAATGTATGAAATATAGCAGTAAACTCACCTTTGTTGTTGGATAACTCAGCCTTTAACTTGGTTCTTCAAACTCTAGTGTTTACCCCCAATTTGAACTTGAAAGAGAGGGAAAATCAATTAGGGTTTGTGGATAATTTTTGGGAGGAATTTTGCAGGGTCTTAGGTCTGGTTATTTGTGAAATATAAAGAGGTATATATTGCAGAAGATAAGCCTTTTAATGGGCTGCTTTCCGGACCCGAAATTCCCTCTTTTGGGCCGACATTTAACCAAGTAGGTGACTCACCTACTTGCACCTAGCAGCTTGTGCAGTCTCACGAAAATGTCTATATCTCTCTATTCCAATGTCGTATTGCTAAACCGTTTAATGAGTTGGAAACTAGACTCATAGATCGTCAATTTGGTGGGTAGATCACCCCGTAATTCCAAGTATATTGGGAGAAATACTTAATAACATTTGACTTAAAGTTTAGGTAAAACTATGAACCTAAGTTGCAACAACTTTTGTCGACTTTTATTTCATTACTCGTTTGACCTCAAGAATTATGATACGGATATTATATGATTCAAATACCTTAAATCATGACCTCCTAAGTATACTAAGCATCTATAGGTTTACCCAAAAGTATGAGTTACAGCATCATTGATTCACTTAAGGTTAATCGGATTAACTTCCTATCATCTCAAGGATAATTCCTTCTTGGATTTGTGTTATCTAACTTATGGAATGAACTAACGTGTGTGGATATGGGTTGTAACACCCTCCCCCCCTTAGGAACGTTCGTCCTCGAATGTAAGGGTTTATGGGGAGTCCAAATCATCGTGGATTCTAGCGGAAATTTTTTTTTTTGGTCAATTTTTCCCTATAAAATGGTCACTAGCAAAATTTGCAAGCAGTGAAGCTCAAAGTATGACCACACAAGGCTACACAAAGCATTATGGACATGGACATTATTTACATATCAACACTTTGTATTAAGGAAGAGAGTTCTCAAGTTATTGCTTACCTCATAAAGCCATTTCACCTTTATAATGTATCTTGCGTTCCACCAACATCCTTGTTATCATCATTCCGGAATAGGTAAGGGTATTTAGACTTCATCTCTTCTTCCGCTTCCCATGTCATTTCTTTCATATTCTTGTTCCTCCATAATACTTTGACGGAAGCTACATCTTTTGTTCTCAACTTGCGGACTTGTCGATCTAATATAGCCACTGGCACTTCTTCATATGATAGATCCTCTGTAACTTGAACATCTTTGATAGGGACAACTCGAGAAGGGTCTCCAATACATTTCCTCAACATAGATACATGGAATACCGGGTGGACAAATTCTAATTCGGATGGCAATTCTAACTCATAAGCAACTTGTCCAATTCGTTGAAGAATTTTATACGGACCGATATACCTTGGACTCTGCTTACCTTTCTTCCCAAAACGCATAACACCCTTCATTGGTGAAATCCTCAGGAAAACCCAATCACCAACCTCAAATTCTAGATCACGACGTCGGACATCGGAATAAGACTTTTGCCTGCTTTGTGCCGTCCTCAATCGTTCCTGGATCACTTTCACCTTCTCAATGGCTTGGTGAATCAAATCTGGCCCATATAATTCTGTTTCACCGACTTCAAACCATCCAACTGGTGATCTACATCTCCTTCCATATAGTGCCTCATATGGGGCCATTTTAATACTGGAATGGTAGCTATTATTGTAGGCAAATTCTATCAGTGGAAGATGGTCATCCCAATTTCCCTTAAAATCTAGAACACATGCTCGTAGCTTATCTTCCAATGTCTGAAAGGTACGTTCAGCCTGTCCGTCAGTCTGCGGATGAAATGCAGTGCTGAGATTCACCTGTGTGCCTAAACCTTTCTGAAAAGACCTCCAAAAGTTAGCCGTAAATTGAGCTCCTCGATCCGATATAATAGATACCGGCACACCATGAAGCCTAACAATCTCCTTGATATACAACTTCGCATAATCTTCAGTCGAGTAAGTTGTCTTAACTGGTAGAAAATGAGCACATTTTGTAAGTCGATCAACTATCACCCAGATAGAGTCAAACTTATGATAAGATCGAGGTAATCCAATAACGAAGTCCATATTAATCACCTCCCATTTCCAGGTCGAAATTTCTATATTCTGAAGCAATCCACCGGGTTTCTGATGTTCTATCTTTACTTGTTGACAATTGGGACACTGGGCTACAAATTCCGCAATAGACTTTTTCATGTTATCCCACCAATACTGCTCCTTGACATCATGATACATCTTTGTTGAGCCAGGAATGGATGGAATATCGGGATTGATGAATTTCATTCATAATCTTTTCTCGCAACCCTTCTACATTCGGCACACATAATCGGCCCTGGTATCTCGGTGCCCCATCTCCTCCGATCTCAAAAGCCGTAATTTTACACTGCTGAATGTTCTCTCTCAATCGTAGTAAGATAGGATCTTCATATTGCCGTGCTTTTACCTCTGCTACCAAAGATGATTCCGATGTATTCTGTACAGTAACACTTCCGTCATCAGAGTCTAACAATCCGATTCTCATATTGGCTAGCTGATGAAGCTCTTTAGTCAACCCCCATCTACCTGCATCAATATGTACTAAGCTTCCCATTGACTTACGGCTGAGAGCATCCGCCACAACATTGGCTTTACCGGGATGATACAATATCTCGACGTCGTAGTCCTTCAGTAATTCAAGCCACCTACGCTGCCTCAAATTCAACTCTTTCTGCTTGAAGATGTATTGTAGACTCTTGTGATCTATGTAGATGTCAACATGGACACCGTATAAGTAGTGCCGCCATATCTTCAAAGCATATATTACTGCAGCCAATTCCAAATCATGCGTTGGATAATTCTTTTCATGCTTCTTCAATTGTCTTGATGCATATGAAATCACCTTCCCATGCCGCATCAACACGCACCCCAAACCTATACCTGAGGCATCACAATATACCACATATCCTTCTGTTCCTTCAGGGAGAGTGAGCACCGGTGCGGATGTCAATCGATCCTTCAGCTCCTGAAAACTACGTTCACAAGTGTTAGACCACTGGAACTTGGTAGCTTTCTGTGTTAACTTAGTCAATGGTGCTGATATAGACGAAAACCCTTCTACAAACCGCCTATAATATCCTGCTAGCCCCAGGAAGCTACGAACTTCTGATGGTGTTGTAGGTCTCGGCCAATTCTTTACTGCATCAATCTTCTGAGTGTCGACACTAATACCCTCGTCAGATATCACATGGCCAAGGAATGCTACCGAGTTCAGCCAGAATTCACATTTGGCGAGCTTAGCATATAACTTACGATCCTGAAGCATCCGTAATACTATCCGCAAGTGGCTCGCATGTTCCTCCTCCGAACGAGAATACACCAGAATGTCATCAATGAATACAATCACGAACACATCAAGATAGGGCCTGAATACAGTATTCATGAGATCCATAAAAGCCGCTGGGGCATTTGTTAGCCCGAACGACATCACCAAGAACTCAAAGTGTCCATATCTTGTCCGAAAGGCCGTCTTTGGAATATCCTTCTCCTTAACCCTCACCTGATGATACCCTAAACGTAAGTCAATCTTGGAGAAATACTTGGCACCCCGGAGTTGGTCAAACAGGTCGTCAATTCTTGGAAGTGGATACTTGTTCTTTATAGTAAACTTATTCAACTGCCGATAGTCGATACACATCCGTAATGACCCATCTTTTTTCCGCACGAATAGGACTGGCGCACCCCAAAGTGAAGTGCTAGGCCTAATGAAGCCCTTATCCAGCAAGTCCTTTAACTGCGCCTTCAACTCTCGCAGCTCTGCCGGGGCCATTCTATATGGAGGGATAGAGATCGGTTGAGTGTTAGGCAACACATCAATGCTAAACTCAATCTCCCTTTCTGGAGGAAGGCCTGGGAGTTCATTTGGGAAAACATCTGGAAATTCATTGACCACGGGGATAGATTGTAGAGTAGGCAACTTCGCCTCTGCATCCCTAACGCGAACAAGATGATAAATGTAACCTTTTGAGATCATTTTCCTTGCCTTAAGATAGGAAATAAACCTACCTTTCGATGTAGCAATGTTCCCCTTCCATTCAATGACGGGTTCACCAGGAAATTGAAACTTAACCATCTTCATACGACAGTCAACATTTGCATAGCATGAGGCCAACCAGTCCATTCCCAGTATCACATCAAAATCAACCATTTCTAACTCAAATAAATCTACCGAGGTTTGACGACTACAAATCATCACAGTTGCAACCTCTATATACCCTTCTAGCAATCACAGAATCTCCTATTGGAGTAGATACCGCAAGGGGTTTACTTATCAATTCGGGTTCAATGCCAAACTTATTAGCCACAAAGGGTGTAACATATGATAATGTAGATCCCGGATCAATCAACGCATATACATCATAAGAAAACACAGATAATATACCTGTAACAACATCTGGAGACGACTCGAGATCTTGTCGACCTACTAGAGCATATGTTCGATTTTGAGCACCACTCGAACTCGGCCTTGCACCTCTACCTCTACCACGACCTGTCGACTGCTGAAAACCCCGTGCTGGAGGTCGAACTGATGAGGAAGAACCAGACACAGATCTAGTCGGCTGAGCCATACCATCACCTCCCCTGTTAGGACAATCCCTCATCATATGGCCAGGCTGTCCGCAAAAATAACACGCATCAGAACCTCGACGACACAGTCCAAAGTGGGCCTCGCCGCACTGATCACAACGTGGTGTTGGGGGTTTCGTCTGACTAGTATCCCTGTGATGTTGCGATCCAGATGCCCGCGAACTCTGACCTGGACCAGAATAGGATCGATCATATCGAGGCCTCTGAAACTGTGGAGGAGCACTAGCTACGGATGGCGCCGAACTCCTCAAAGACTAGAGCCTGGCGCTGCCTTTAAAGTCATCAGAATACCTTGCAAATCTTGCCCTCTTATGCTGGCCCCTATCCTGCTCCCTATCTGCCCTCTGCTGGCGCTTACGATCCTCTAGGGTCCGAGCATAAGCTTGAATACGGGAAATATCTATGCCTTCTACCAAGGAGGCTGTCATACACTCATTTATCAGATGGGGTCCCAATCCGTTCACGAACAAATGCACCCTATCACTCCTCTCGGCCACCATATGGGGAGCATACCTTGCTAAAGAATCAAACCGCATACTATACTCTCGCACACTCATATTACCTTGTCTAAGGTTCAAGAACTTATCAGCTCTAGCTCGTCGTATCTCAACTGGCAAATAGTGACGAAGAAAGGCCTCAGAAAAATCCTTCCACACAGCTGGAGGAGCGTTCGGACCCCTGGATCTCTCCCAACTATCATACCAAAGAACCGCTAAATCCCGTAGCCGATAAGAAGCCAACTCTACTGCCTCTGTATCACTAACATGCATAACCCGTAGTGTACGATGAACCCGGTCAATAAAAGTCTGCGGATCCTCCTTGGGGTCTGATCCGGTAAACACTGGAGGGTCTAAATTAATAAAATCACGAACTCTTGTACTAACTGGTTTATCAGCAGCGCGTGTATTCTGCCTCTGAGCCTGAGCAGCTACCAATCTATTTAATAACTGCAAAGCACTCCGCATATCCCGGTCTGTAGTGCCAGACGGAGGAGGTGGAGGTGCTGGGTGCCACCTAATATCCTCTGGATGAGACGGAGTAGATGAGGTATGAGACGGCATCTCACTCTGAGCCTCACTTTGGCCTGCTCTGGCTTGGGGCACCTGACTGGTACCCTCTCCTGCAGCTGTATCAAGCCATCTACAAATTGTTTGTTTCCTAGTCGAAGGCATTGCTGAAAGAAAACAAGGTGAATATTAGAGACGAACACTTATGACTCAACTCTATGCACGATCTAGATTTAGGAAGAAGGTAACAACCCTAGATGTCATGTAGCCTCCTGATTATAAATGTGGCGTGCTACACATCCATAATCAAGACTCTACTAGACATGGCTCATAGATAATCCCTAGGACAGACTTGCTCTGATACCAAGTTTGTCACGACCCAAACTGGAGGACCATGACTAGCATCCGACCATACTTGCCGAGCACCAACGTACATTTTATCTAACCTTCTTTATTATCTTTTAGGCCGACGAGACCAATATAAATGGTAGACATGGATCATGAACAACCAACAATAAAATATGATTGCATGAACCTACATAACATGGGATGACCGGACAATCAAGAAACTATATACATATGGTACAAGCTACCACGCTAAAATGAAAGACTATACAACAAAAACCAGCTGACAAGGCATACCAAACTATACATGAGTCGACACTTGTCTATGAGCCTCTAAAGGAACATAAGTGCTGCAACATAGTCGGAACAAGGCCCCGACATACCCATAATGTCTATAACAAAAATGCATACAAAAACCAAGGCAAGTCCGGAGAAGGGATCTCGCCAATCACCGCTGAACTGGACAACCTACTCTGATGGGGGAGCTGCACCTGCCTGTCTATCAGGAGCTGCAGCACGACATGCAGCGTCCACAAACAAAAGGACGTTAGTGCGAATAAAGTACTGAGTATGTAAGGCAGAGAACCATAAATACGAACAATAATGTAAGCAAGGATAGAGAATATACAACCTCTAACATCTGAGTACCTCTGAGGGCTACTGACATGAAATGCATGATACATACGTATAAATACATAATCTTTAAAACATACGCCTCTGTGGGCATCATCATCATCATATCGTACCCGGCCATAATAGGCTCGGTAAAAACATACCCGGCCATTATAAGGCTCGGTAGAATCGTACCCGGCCACGTGGAGCTCGGTAAAACCCAACTGATCAGTGGATGCACAATAGGTGCCGTACCCGGCCGACTATAGCGCGGCTCGGTAGAGTAAAATAGATACATATATATAATGCATGCTCGACTCATGGAAACACCTTATAGACCTTTCGGAATGACGTAAGGTCGGTATCCTATGTACAACTTATTAGGACTAACTCTTCACTATGAACCTTATAGGAATCGTGAAGTACCAACAAGATTGATAACATAAGAATAAGAGAAGCAACATCAACATCAATCGTTCCATAAGAGGGGAAACAATGTAAGTACTTGCTTAGCTTCTAAGAATAGAGTATCTTTGGAAGCTCGTTCATTACATTATGTACAATCGGAGTCGTGCAAAAGAAGGAAAGGGATAGCCATACATACCTTGTATATACTGCCACAACCTCAAGCTATGCAAACGTCACCGACTCCTTAGTCTACAATAGGAGAAATGACACTATCGTTAACGTTTAAGCGTCGCAACTATTATGTACCAATCACAACCTATTTTGTGATGAAACGGACAGCACCTCCCCTATATATATGACTTCACACCATTCAAAACAATCACCAAACAGCCTAAAAAACATCAATAATAAACATATTGAGCCTCCCAAAATAGTCCATACACAACCAAATCACATCATACATATGACGGCCACTATAGTCGTACCAAATGACCCAAAAATATTACGAAGAACTAGCAGACCACAACCCAACATATATATGGTGTTTCTCCATACCCTGGCTCCTCCAAAACTCCACAAAACAGTAATAAAAACGCAGCCCAACAGCAACACAAAACAGTCCACAAAACAGTCCACAAAACAGTCCGCTACAAGTGAATAACTTGAACTCACGGCTTCCGATCACCGTCCCGTGAGTTCTTACATGTATATAATGAAATACCATGAATTTACAGTAGAATAAATGTATGAAATATAGCAGTAAACTCACCTTTGTTGTTGGATAACTCAGCCTTTAACTTGGTTCTTCAAACTCTAGTGTTTACCCCCAATTTGAACTTGAAAGAGAGGGAAAATCAATTAGGGTTTGTGGATAATTTTTGGGAGGAATTTTGCAGGGTCTTAGGTCTGGTTATTTGTGAAATATAAAGAGGTATATATTGCAGAAGATAAGCCTTTTAATGGGCTGCTTTTCTGACCCGAAATTCCCTCTTTTGGGCCGACATTTAACCAAGTAGGTGACTCACCTACTTGCACCTAGCAGCTTGTGCAGTCTCACGAAAATGTCTATATCTCTCTATTCCAATGTCGTATTGCTAAACCGTTTAATGCGTTGGAAACTAGACTCATAGATCGTCAATGTGGTGGGTAGATCACCCCGTAATTCCAAGTATATTGGGAGAAATACTTAATAAAATTTGACTTAAAGTTTAGGTAAAACTATGAACCTAAGTTGCAACAACTTTTGTCGACTTTTGTTTCATAACTCGTTTGACCTCAAGAATTATGATACGGATATTATATGATTCAAATACCTTAAATCATGACCTCCTAAGTATACTAAGCATCTATAGGTTTACCCAAAAGTACGAGTTACAACATCCTTGATTCGTTTAACTTCTAATACTTGTTAATCACCCTTATGCACCCTTGTATCACTTAAGATTAATCGGATTAACTTCTTATCATCTCAAGGATAATTCCTTCTTGGATTTGTGTTATCTAACTTATGGAATGAACTAACGTGTGTGGATATGGGTTGTAACACCGAGATTGGATGGTCCCGAAAAGTCCGTAGGAAAATATGGGACTTGGACATGCGTCCGGAGTCGAATTCTGAGGCCTAGAGCCCAAGTTATGAATTTTTCTGTGAAATTGTTTTTGATGTAATTGTTAAAGGAAAATGAATTAAGTGACCTTGGTATGGGGCTCGTATTTTGGTTCCGACGCCCGGTACAAGTCTTAAATATTATATATGTGCTTTCTGCAAAGTTTGGTGACATTCGGATGTCTTTTGATATGTTTTGGACCTTGAGTTCCAAGTTTGAAAGTTTTGAAAACCAAAAGTATGAAAATCATGAACTTGAGGCTTGATTTGATGAAAACGATGTGATATTGGCGATGTGATCGCACGAACAAGTTTGTAATGCGTTTTTGATGTTGTGTACATGTTTGGTTTGGAGCCCGGGGGGCTCGGGTAAAGATTTGATAGACCGTTGGACCAATTTCTGAATTTTCAACACTGCTGTGTTTTCACCCAGCTGTTGGCTTCGCAATTGCGAAGACTTTCTCGCAATTGCGAGATGTCCCTAGGCTGGCCTTGGTTCGCAATTGTGAACCAATCTTCGCAAATGCAAAGATGGCAGGGGAGTGAAAGGGTTTGCAAATGCGTACAATACCTCGCAAATGCGAGGCCTTCAGTAAAAGGCCTAGCTTCACAAATGCTACAAAAATGTCGCAAATGTGAAGGCCCTTGATCAAGCCTTTGTTCGCAAATGCGAACTCCCCAGCATTTGCCTTGGCTTCGCAAATGCGAACAAAAGTTCGCAAATGCGAACTTTCCATCCTTAGCTTATTTTTCAAACTCCAGAAATTGGTCGGGGTTCGCAATTGCGACCCATGTTCGCAAATGCGAACACAGAGACCTGTTAATCACGATTTCCAGCTTCATTTTTCACATTTCACAACCCAAAAACACCCATTGGCGATTTTTTACGAACTCCCTCTTCTTCAAAACAATTGTAAGTCACTTTTTACTTAATTCTTTCAATTCCTAACAACATTAAACATGTTTTTCAATAGAAATCAAATATTTTCATGGTAGAATTTCTTATTTTTGGTAGAATATAGGGTTTTCATGAATTGGGTAATTGGACCTCGAATTGAGGTCCGATTTCAAAACAAATCATATACTTGAACTCGTGGGGGATGGGTAACCGGAGTTTGGTTCGAACCCCGAGTTCCGACCATGTGGGCCCGGGGTCGATATTCACTATTCCGGGCAGAATGTTGTAAAAATTGTAATTGGCCATATCAATTAGTTTGTTGAGTAGTATTGATGATATCAAATCAATTGTGTATAGATACGATTGGATTGGAGCCAAATTTGAAAGGAAAAGGCATTGCCACGGATTGAACTGTTCGTAAGCATTCGAGGTAAGTGTTTGTTCTATCCTAGCTTGAGGGAATAGGAATTGACTTTATGTGTAAATTGTGATATGTGGAGTCCGACGTATAGGCATGGTGACGAGTATCTATACGTTGGGGGTCGAGCACGACCGTGAGTCTTAAAAATGGATTAAATTCTTATTAATCCTAAGTGATTATGTGAAGGGAGATTATTATTGGTATTATATCGGTAATAGAGGTAAATTGTTGATTCATTATCATTTATTGGTTTTTGCACCGGTAATATCAATATTATTGAAGTAAAGATTATTGGTTTAATACCGGTAATACTTTTATATATTCACTGTTGATCAGCGATTATTGGCTTATTGCCGGTAATATATATATTAAAGAATTGGGATCGTGTGGCGCGCCGACCACTTATATATTAATGAATTGGGATCGTGTGGCGCACCGACCACTTATATATTAACGAATTGGGATCTTGTGGCGCGCCGACCACTTATATGATAAGAACTGGGATCGTGTGGCACGCCGACCACAAAGTGATTTGAATCTTGGTATTGGCCATAGTTGCCGGTAGCCTATTGATATATTTGGGAGCAGGTGGTACGCCTACCACAAGGTATAATTTATTGATATATTTGGGAGCGGGTGGTACGTCTACCACAAGATATGAAAAGCCTATTGAAATATTTGGGAGCGGGTGGTACGCCTACCACAAAGTATAACTTATTGTTACATTTGGGAGCAGGTGGTACGCCTACCACAAGATATGAAATGAAAAATGAATTGAGACATGAAAGTAAGATTTATTCTGTTGACTAGATTACTCTAGATATTATGAGTTATTGACTGTTATTTCAGAGCAGAGTCTTTCCTTATAAACGTTCGATAATGTTTTCTACTGTTGTATATGTATATATATATTTCAACTATACAGGTTTATGTGAGTGACTGTCCTTAGTCTCGTCACTACTTCGCCGAGATAGGCCAGGCACTTACCAGCACATGGGGTCGGTTGTGCTGATACTACACTCTGCGCTCTTTTTGCGCAGATACAGGTTACGGACAGCAGTAACAACAGTAGCACGATTGTGGATATTCCGACTACCGAGACTACGAGGTAGCCTTGCAGGCGTCCGCAGGACCCGTTGTCTCTTCTATCTATGTATTTCATTCTGTTATCTCATGTATTCGAGATAAACAACTTATATTTCTTTCAGACAATTGTGTGTATTATTCTTAGAAGTTCGTGAGTATTGTGACACCAGTCTTGGGTAGAGTATCGTGTTTGGATTTCTTTAACATATTTGATAAGATTGACTAAGTCTTCCGCTAAGTTTAATTATTCCGCTGTAATTTATATGTTTTTAATTTTAAAGTCTTAATAAGAGTTTGGTAACTAATGGAAATGTAAGTAATATTTGGCTTGCCTAGCTTCCACTGGTAGGCGCCATCATGACTCCCGATGGTGGGAAATCCGGGTCGTGACACAATCCAAGATCGAAAACTACCAGATAACCAACCCAAGACTTCATAACCCAAAAACTACAAGGATATAATAGGCTAATAGCACAACCAAAAACAAATTCCAACCTAGTAAAAACATGTTATAGTTATGGACTATTGAGTACAGCCTACACATACGATGGAGAAGAGATATCAACTATACCAGAATTATACAAGGCATTTACAAACTTCAAAAAAGTTACAAAAGGGAACTTATTTTTTATAAAATTCTATACCGCATCAGCAGAAATATTATATGACGAAATAAAACCAGTAATACAAGTAATCAAGATAGGACTCACAAAAGATATGCTTATACCGGAAGAGATAGGACAACAACAAGAAATACCTAAATGCGAAATACCCAGCTTTTATGCAAACAAAAGGATTATTGGAATATCAACAATCATCAATGAGCTAGCACATAATTATCTAAACGGAAATGCTATTTGGAGTTATTATTCAAGAGACCAGTTATTAATATATTCAATTCAAAGGAACAACGACAATCAGATATCGAAGAAATCCAAAAGTGGATTATGTCTCTATTAAATCCAGAAAGACAACCTACAACCAGAGCATTAAGGAAAGGATTTATCTCAGAAGATTTACTAGCAAGATACTGCAGAATAATCAGTCAAAAATATCCAGACCATTTATGTTCAAAATGTCACGGAGAAGATAATGTAATTCCAGAAGTCCAATTAGAATAATTGAAGAAGATAGTAGAAGATAACTCAAAAGACGAGAAAGTCGTAAAGAAAAAGAAGAAAGGGACATAAAGAAGAAATGATCTAAAGAAGACAAAGAGAAAAGATGTGAGAAGACAAAGCGGCCGACAAGATAGAAAGAAGATAAAGCAGAAAGAGACATAAAGAGAAAAAAGATAAAGCGGAAGAAATATTTATTTTTCTTTATGTAAAGTTCTTTGTTTTTTATGTAAAAGAAAAAAAAGAAGCGAGAATCGTAGAAGTCATAGTCGTAAATAGTAAGAGTCAAGTTACTATTCATGAATAGTAAAGGCCAATGAATAGTAAGAGTCAGATGTGAATAGTAAGAGTCAGATGTGAATAGTAAGAATCACCTTACTTCTCTATATAAAAAAGTAAGTAGATAGAAGAAAGATATCCTCAGAACTCGAAATATCCTCAGAACTCGAAATATCCTCAAAAATCGAAATATCATCAGAAATAAAAATTCTCTCTTTTTCATAAACTCTCTCAAATAAGCTATAAGATTCAACAAATTATGTCGAAGGAAATACAAAGTCAGGTAAAATCATTTATGATTATGCATAGCTAAATTCTTATATTCCTGATAATCGTCTTATAATACTATAGTCTTCATCATGTTATAGTAATATTATAAAATATAATTTGAGTAAGTTTGCCATGGAAGTATGCTTTAAGTAGTAACCTAGGCTAAGTCACTCCTAATGGGAAACCGGTGAGGCGAGGAGATGCCGTTTAGGGGAGTACCGCAGTTGAGGACATTGCTAGGGTAAATGATTAGAGCAAAGGGCCATGGTAGTGACCAAAAAAATTGTTTTTTATATCTTATTATTATATGATGAATATGATAGTAAAATAAGAAGATTAGAAGGAATATCATAAGAATAATAGCGATACATAAAATAGTTATAACATACCTACTAGATGAAATGGCAGATAAATATAAGATATTAATCTTTTATGCACTTAGAAAGATAAATGAACCTGAAATTAGAAAAAATATATGGAATCAAATTTAAGAATATGAAAATCTAGTTTTAACAGAAATCATTAACCAAGAATGGAGAGAAAAACTAGAAGAACTAGAAGAAGCCTATAACAATGACGAACTAGAAAGAGTATATAATTATGACTATACAAATACATGGGACTCCGGACCCGAAACAGACTAAAATATGATAAATTACGAATATTTAAGTTATTGGACAGAAACTATACTTGAAATAGCTAAAACCGAACAAAATATAAAAAATGATTTAGATAATTATATGCAAACTAAAAAGATCACACACATAGAGTCATTAAATAAAAATATAGAAAAATTACTGTTATTAAAAACTTTAGCTAAAGAAAATTATAATTGAGCATTTAACCAACAATGAATCAAAAATATAATCAATTACCAACACAGTTAGTAACTAATCAATCTAAACGACCTATAACAGAGCTAATCGGAGCTATACCCGACCTCAACCCCCAATTTGGTATCAGAGCTATTAACGAAAATAGTAGTAGTAATAAAATTAGTAATAAACAAGACAGAATAAAAGAAGCAGATAGAATTAAAAATGAATTATATGGTTTATATTGTGAATTTAATTACTTAAAAATCTCTAAAAATAATAATGATAGATTAGAACAACTTATAGATATAATTTTAGAATTAGAATGGAAACTAATAATACAACTTAAAATAGGAATAAAGAGGAATTTGCAGTAGACGAAAAAATATATGAAAACCCAGAAGGACTACAAATAAAAATTGTATTTTCTAATATATGAAGAAAATATAAGAAAATAGGAGACAATTTATATCTAATGTTAGAAAAAGAATCACTAAAATTAGAAGATAGCTTAACTGCTCTAGTAAGAATAACAAGAGAAAATGAAGAAATAGACCGAAAATATGAGATAGAAAAAATTAAATAACAATCAAAAAGAGAAATAAAACAGATAGAAGAAATAAAAAATGCTAAAATAATAGAATTAGAAAAAGAATTAAACATGTTAAAAGAACTATACGAAATTAGACAAAAAGAAAAAGAACAAGAAAATAAATTACAACTTGAGATAAATAGATTCAAAGAACAACTACAAGAAGAAAAATTAGAAATAATTAGAACAGAAGAAATAAATGAACCAAATAATAATAGTGATTTAGAAAATTATTCAGAAACAAGTGAAACATATATGGAAATTTTAGAAAATATAGCACAAGTCGAACAAAACGAAGAAGGTAGAAATGATCGTATAGAAATAAATGCGATAATAGATGAAAAACCTAGTACATCAGGAACAAAAGATACACAAATAGAGCAAAAAAGTTACATAAATTACGAAAATAATTATAAGAAAACATATAGAAATGATAGAGAACTAAGATATACAAAATGGATTCCAACACAAATACCAACAACAATACAACATAATTTCTTAGATCTAGACTGTGTAAAAGATATAAATAAGACAATCCAGTTATGGGTAGGATACATGACGAAATAGATAATAGACAATAAAATAGGAATATCAGATGTACCAGAATACATAGAAAGAATATTAATAGGAACAACTAAGTTATGGTTATAAAATATAAATAAAGATGCCTTAGGAGTATTAAGAAATGATAAAAAACTTGATGGTGAAAAAGCTACAACATGTCACGACCCAAATCCAGTCGTGATGGCGCCCAACAATCAAGCTAGGCCAGCCAAACCAACAGTTTAATTATAACACAATACCAGTCCCCAAATGGACAACCCAAGAAGAATATATGTGTTTAAGAACTCCAATAATAATAATACTGAACAAAAGTACTGACACTCCCAAAGATCCGGAGTCACAAGTCTAGAGCCTCTAACAAAACCCAACAGGAAATAGAGAGTACGATATAGAAGTACTCAAGTCCGAATACAAAATATACAATAACAACTGGAATGAGAGGAGGAGCTAGGCTCTGCGAACGTAGGCAGCTACCTCAGCAACTCGATGTGACAATGTAAACGCCGGAGATGTCCGTCTACTGCTCCTGTGTACCTGAGTCTGCACACAAAAGGTGCAGGGAGTAGGGGTGAGTACTAAGTACTCAGTGAGTAACAAATATATATATGTAGCTGACAGTAAGAAATCCACAAAATACCACAATATGAAGCTACTCTACAGTTCGAATCTCCTACGAACTAGCAACAACAATACAATACAGCTACCACAGAGTAATTCAACAAATACAGATGCAATGCAAAGCACATAACCGCTACGGCGTGTAGCCCGATCCCATTTAACGTCGACGGCGCTCACTGGGGGTGTGTACGGACTCCGGAGGGGCTCCTACAGCCCAAGCGCAAATACTGCTGCGGCGTGCAGCCCGACCCTCATATCAACCACTGCGGCGTGCAGCCCGATCCCATGCTCAGTCCACAATAAACAATTAAGTCACAAAACAACTCATTTTCCTTAATTCCAGTTCTCAATTCATAATTTATGAAAAATACTTTTATCTTTATTAGATTTGTAAAAACCGGTGACTTAGCATTTCAAAAGTGTGATTTCGATTTCCAGGACTGAGATCAGTGATTTAAGCAATTACAACTATCACATAAATATTGTCCTCTAAGGACGCTACAGATCGGCACAAGGCCCCAAACAAGGCTTACAGCCCACAAATATAGCAAATACAGTGTATTTCCAACACTAACAACATATTATTCACTTCCCGGATGGACCAAGTCTCAATCCCCAATCACAATCAATCCCGCACCTGCCACGGTGTGCGAGCCACGCCCTATTAGCATCACAATGTGCTAAGTCGGGGTTTCGAACCCTCAGGCTACAATATACACAAACTACTCACCTCTAGCCGGTCGTAGACTCGTCCCCGATGCCTTTCCCTTTGAATTTCGTTGCCTCGTGTGTAGAATCTAGTCAAATAACAATAATTATATCAAATACGGGTCAAAGAATCATAACCCACTTCAATTTATATGAAATTCGCATAATTACACTAAGTTGGTAAAACCCGACCCCGGGCCCCACCGCTCGGAAAATTCCGAAATTAGCACCAACGCGATCCTTATCTCGCCACGAGTCCGTGCATATAAAATTTATCGAAATCGGAGTTCAAATGGCCTCCCAAATCCAAAAATCCCGTTTTCAATATTTAGGCCACATTTCTTCAAGATTTCAACCCAATTTCATGAAGATTGATGTTAATACTACCATAAAATGATGTTTTTGAGTCAAGAATCTTACCTCCGACGAATACCCGATGACTTCTCGGTGATTTCCTCGAGTTTTCTTCTCTCTAGGGCTCAAATGTGTGTTTTGGGTTAATGAACCCGTAACTCTCTGTTTCTGGATTAAATTCACTGCCATACACCATTGTTCATCGCGTTCGCGTGACCCTCTACGCGTTCGCGATGAACAAACCAGCCTTACTCTTCGCGAACGCGACGCTGGCCACGCGTTCGCGAGGCTCAAATCCTGTAACCCTTCGCGGACGCGACGCATCCCACGTGTTCGCGATGTTCAAACTCCCAGCCACCCAGATTTATTCTACGCGTTCGCGATAGACCTCCCGCGAACGCGAAGCACAACACCACGACCCTACGCGAACGCGACCCAAACAACGCGTTCGCGATGCTTAACACCCCAGACCTACGCGAACGCGACGCCTTCTCCCGCGAACGCGATGCACAAAAGGCTTGGCCTTCGCGAACGCGACCCTGGTCACGCGAACGCGAAGGCTTAAGGGCCTGGGCAGATTCTGCAGTTTTCTGCAGAATTTTTCCAAGTTCTAAATGCCCGGTTGATGGTCCGAATCCATCCCGAGGCCCCCCGGACCCCAACGAAAACCACCAACATACCCCAAAACATGATACGGACTTGTTCCAATCATAAAAACACCATACTAAACATCAAAATCACCAATTAACCACGGATTCAAGCCTAAGTTTCTTCAAAACTTTCAAAACTAACATTCAACCCAAAACCCGATCAAACGATGTCCGAATGACCTGAAAATTTGCAGACATATCCAAAATCACATAACGAAGCTACAGAAATTGTCGGAATTCCATTCCGACCCCCGGATCAAAATATCACCTACCATCCGGTTTTCGCCAAAATTCAACATTCGCCAATTCAAGCTTAAAACTACGCCGGACCTCCGAATTCAATTCCGATTGTTCTCCTAAGTCATAAATGATCCCCCGGAACTAGTCGAATCATCGTAATCCGGTTCCGAGCACTCTAACTCAATAGTCAACTCTTGGTTGACTTTTCATATTCAAGCTTTCTTCAAACATGCTATTTGTTTCATTTTCAATCCAAATCACTCCTAACTCACCCGATATACTCTAATACCGTTTTAAAAGCATAATATATGTAAATGCAAGGTAACGGGGTGGTAATTCTCGTAACGACGGGCCGGGTCGTTACATTCTCCCCAACTTAAACAAACGCTCGTCCGCGAGCGGGTTAAGAAACATACCTGGAGCATCAAATAAATGTGGGTATCTGCTCTGCATCTCCTTCTCAGTCTCCCAAGTTGCTTCCTCCACGGGACGACCTCTCCACCGCACTTTTACCGAAGCTATGTCTTTGGATCTCAACTTACGAACTTGTCGACCAAAATGGCTACCGGCTCCACATCATAGGTCAAGTCCTCATCCAGCTGTATCGTGCTGAAGTCCAACACATGAGACGGGTCTCCGACATACTTCCGGAGCATAGATACATGGAACACCGGGTGAACTCCCGACAAACCGGGTGGCAAAGCAAGCATATAAGCCACCTCCCCAACTTTCCTAAGCACCTCAAAAGGTCCAATGAACCTCGGGCTCAACTTTCCTTTCTTTCCAAACCTCATAACACCCTTCATAGGCGAAACTTTCAGCAACACCTTCTCTCCTACTGAATAAGACACATCTCGGACCTTCCGGTCTGCATAACTCTTCTGACGCGACTGAGCTGTGCGAAGTCTCTCCCGAATCACCTTCACCTTATCTAAGGCATCTTGGACTAACTCTGTCCCTAACAACCTAGCCTCGCCGGGCTCGAACCAACCAACTGGAGATCTACACCGCCTCCCATATAAAGCTTCATACGGTGCCATCTGAATGCTGGACCGATAGCTATTATTGTAAGCAAACTCCGCCAAAGGCAAATAATCAGCCCATGAACCACCAAAATCAATGACACAAGCACGCAACATGTCCTCCAATATCCGAATAGTACGCTCAGACTGCCCATCCGTCTGTGGATGAAATGCTGTGCTCAACTCTACCTGTGAACCCAACTCTCGCTGAAATGTCCTCCAGAACTGAGATGTGAACTGGGTACCTCTGTCTGATATAATAGAAATAGGAACTCCGTGCAATCTCACTATCTCACGGATGAATATCTCTGCCAACCGCTCTGAGGTATAGGTAGTGCACACTGGGATGAAATGAGCTGACTTGGTCAACCTATCCACCACCACCCAAACTGAATCAAACTTCCTCGCTGTCCGAGGGAGTCCACTAACAAAGTCCATAGTTATTCTTTCCCACTTCCACTCCGAAATATCAATACGCTGGAATACACCACCAGGTCTCTGATGCTCATACTTGACCTGCTGACAGTTTAGACACCGAGCCACATGGCTCACAATATCTTTCTTCATCTTTCTCCACCAGTAATACTGCTTCAAATCCCGATACATCTTCGCGGCTCCCGGATGAATAGAATACCGCGAGCTGTGGGCTTCCTCCAATATCAACTTACGAAGGCCATCAACATTGGGCACACATATCCGGCCCTGCATCCGCAATACGCCCTCACTATCAATAGTGACATCTCTAGCATCATCATGCCGAACTCTGTCCTTAAGGACAAGTAAGTGTGGATCATCATACTGGCGCTCTCGAATACGATCATATAAAGAAGAACGAGCTACTACATAAGCCATCACCCGACCGGGCTCAGAAATATCCAGCCTTACCATCTGATTAGCTAACGCCTGAACATCAACTGCTAGGGGTCTCTCCCCAACTGGAATATACGCCAAACTGCCCATACTAATAGCCTTCCGGCTCAATGCATCAGCCACTACATTGGCTTTCCCGGATGATACAAGATAGTAATATCATAGTCTTTAAGCAATTCAAGCCATCTCCGCTGCCTCAAATTTAGATCTTTTTGCTTAAACAAATGCTGAAGGCTGCGGTGGTCCGTATATACATCACAAGATACACCATATAGGTAATGCCTCCAAATCTTCAAGGCATGAACAATAGCAACCAACTCTAAGTCATGAATAGGGTAGTTCTTCTCATGGGGCTTTAACTGACGAGAAGCATACACAATAACTCTACCCTCGTGATAGCTTCATGGACAAGGATAAAGCTGTAGAAGCTCCAAGAAAACCGTATATGACCCTGAGGCCGATGGTAACACAAGTACTGGAGCCGTGGTCAAAGCCTCCTTGAGCTTCTGAAAGCTCTCTTCACATACATCAGACCACACAAATGGAGCATTCTTCTGTGTCAACTTAGTCAACGGTGAAGCAATAGATGAGAAATCCCGAACAAACCGACGATAATAGCCTGCCAAGCCGAGAAAACTCCGAATCTCTGTAGCTGAGGAAGGTCTGGGCCAATTCTGCACTGCCTCAACCTTCTGAGGATCAACCCTAATACTATCACTGGACACTATATGTCCCAGAAAACCCACAGTATCAAGCCATAACTCACACTTAGAGAATTTTGCATAAAGCTTCTCTTCCCTCAACCTCTGCAATGCCACTCTCAAATGCTGTGCATGCTCCTCCTGGCTGCGTGAATATACAAGGATATCATCAATAAACACAATCACAAAAGAATCAAGGTACGGCCGAAATACACTATTCATCAAGTGCATGAATGTTGCTGGGGCATTAGTCAACCCGAAAGACATCACCAGGAACTCGTAGTGCCCATATCGCGTCCCGAACGCTGTCTTCATAATGTCTGAGTCCCTGATCTTCAACTGATGATAGCCCGATCGAAGATCAATCTTAGAAAATACACTAGCTCCCCGTAGCTGATCAAATAGGTCCTCGATACGAGGTAATGGGTACTTATTCTTCACTGTTACCTTGTTCAGCTGCCTGTAATCAATGCACATTCTCATTGTGCCATCTTTCTTCTTTACGAACAACACCGGTGCACCCCAAGGTGACACACTAGGACGAATGAAACCCTTATCTAAGAGTTCCTGAAGCTGTTCTTTCAATTCTTTTAACTCTGCTGGTGCCATGCGATAGGGAGGAATAGAAATGGGCTGAGTGCCCGGCACCAAGTCAATAACAAAATCGATATCTCGGTCAGGCGGCATGCCTGGTAGGTCTGCTGGAAATACATCCGGAAACTCCTTCACAATGGGGACCGAATCAAGGCTGGGTGTCTCAGCCTCAACATTTCTAATGAAGGCCAAATAAGATAAACAACCCTTGCCAATCATTCGTCGAGCCTTTATATAAGAAATCACCCTGTTGGACACATAATCAGTCAAGCCACGCCACTCGATCCTCGGATTACCTGGAATAGCTAGTGTGACTGTCTTGGCATGATAGTCCATAATCGCATGGTAAGGAGATAGCCAATCCATGCCTAGAATTACATCGAAATCTACCATGCCCAGTAGTAATAGATCAACTCGGGTCTCCAGACCCCCAATAGTAATAATACAGGATCGATATACCTGATCCACAACAACAGTTTCCCCCACTGGGGTAGACACATGTACGGGCAAAGCAAGAATACCACGGGTCATAACCAAATGATGTGCAAAATAAGTAGAGACATAAGAATAGGTGGATCCGGGATCAAATAAGACAGAAGCATCCCTGTGGCAGACTGAAATAATACCTGAAATGACCGCATCTGAAGCACTAGCATCCTTCCTGTCCGGAAGAGCATAGAAACGAGCCTGGCCTCCACCAGTACGATCCTCGCCTCTGGGGCGACCTCTGGATACCTGGCCACCAGTCCTAGCTGACTGTGCTGGCGCTGAAGAAACAGGAGTAGAAGACGAAGGCTGATCCCTCCGCTGAGACCGCTTACGAAGCCACTGAGAACACTCTCTCCTGATATGGCCCAAATCACCGCACTCAAAACAACGGCCTGAAGATGGAAGAAGGGGCTGCTGAGGACCCCTCGCTACCGATGAATCCTATGCTGAGGAAACAGGAGCAGTGCTCTGAGCTGGAAGAGCACTCAGTGCATGCTGACTCTGCTGACGGCTCTGCTGACCCTGATAACCCTGCTGGCCCTGACGACCACGATCTGATGAAACCCCACTGGACTCTGCACGTCCAGACTGATGAGACCTGAAAGAACGACTTCTGCTATGCTGAAATTGGCCCCTAGACGGAGTACCACTGTAACTGCCAGTACTACGAGGCTTCTTAGCCTCTCTCTCCTCCCGCTCTCTGCGGCGATCTGTCTCAATATGACGGCAGCATCAACCACCTCCTCAAAGGTAACCGCCGAAACTCTCTCCCTGGTCATCAATATGTGGATGGGATAAATAAGGCCATCGATAAATCTCCGAATCCTCTCTCTGTCTGTAGGAACCATCCACATGGCATGACGGGCCAACTGTGTGAATCTCATCTCGTACTAATTAACCGTCATCTCTCCCTGCTTCAACCACTCGAACTGACGTCGCAGCTCCTCTCTCCGAGACCGAGGCACGTACTTCTCCAAAAATACCATGGAGAACTGCTGCCAAGTGAGGGGCACTGCCCCAGCCGGGCCTACGCCTCTCGAAATCCTCCCACCACCGAAATGCTGCACCCGTGAACTGAAAAGTGGTGAATGAAACACCGCTGGACTCTAGAATACCCGCGGTGCGAAGCATGCGCCGACATCTGTCAAGAAAACCCTGGGCATCCTCGCCCTCAGCTCCACTGAATGTCGGAGGCCGTAGCCTCTCAAATCTCTCCAAACGACGATGCTCATCGTCGGCATAACCGGAACCACATATGCAGGGAGCCGGTGCAACCGGCGCAACCGGCCGAACCAGCTCGGCGTGCGAGCCACGGGGTCCGATTTCCTCCCCTCGCCCGTGAAGAAGACATCGCAGCAGCGAGCAGCAACTACCCGTGCCAAGCTCGTGCACACCGATAATATCCGAGCCAAGGTCTCCCGAAGACCCGCATCACAACAGGCACCGCCGGTGCCCGAACCTCGAGCCGCCGAGCGTTCGCCGCCGGAATCCGGTCCCGAGTCCGGCCGCCCGCCGGGTCGCGAGTGCCGGTGCCGTGCCGTGCCGTCGCTCTACCTCTACCACGACCACGGCCTCTCGGGTGCCAACGGTGGTCGTCCGCCACGTCCGTTAGCTCGTGTTCTCGCCATCCGCGAGAGAATAGAATATGGAAAGATTTAATTTCATGATAACACAAATCGCACGATATGAATTCAAGAAAATGAGGTTTTTCCTAAAGTTTCTGTAGCCCTTCGAAGATAGATACGGACGTCTACGTACCGATCCGCGAAAGCCTACTAAACCGGCTCATGACTCGCGAGTCCTAATAACCTAGAGCTCTGATACCAACTTGTCACGACCCAAATCCAGTCGTGATGGCGCCCAACAATCAAGCTAGGCCAGCCAAACCAACAGTTTAATTATAACACAATACCAGTCCCCAAATGGACAACCCAAGAAGAATATATGAGTTTAAGAACTCCAATAATAATAATACCGAACAAAAGTACTGACACTCCCAAAGATCCGGAGTCACAAGTCTAGAGCCTCTAACAAAACCCAACAGGAAAATAGAGAGTACGATATAGAAGTACTCAAGTCTGAATACAAAATATACAATAACAACTGGAATGAGAGGAGAAGCTAGACTCTGCGAACGTAGGCAGCTACCTCAACGACTCGATGTGACAATGTAAACGCTGGAGATGTCCGTCTACTGCTCCTGTGTACCTGAGTCTGCACACAAAAGGTGCAGGGAGTAGGAGTGAGTACTAAGTACTCAGTGAGTAACAAATATATATATGTAGCTGACAGTAAGAAATCCACAAAATACCACAATATGAAGCTACTCTACAGTTCGAATCTCCTACGAACTAGCAACAACAATACAATACAACTGCCACAGAGTAATTCAACAAATACAGATGCAATGCAATGCACATAACCGCTACGGCGTGTAGCCCGATCCCATTTAACGTCGACGGCGCTCACTGGGGGTGTGTACAGACTCCGGAGGGGCTCCTACAGCCCAAGCGCAATACTGCTGCGGCGTGCAGCCCGACCCTCATATCAACCACTGCGGCGTGCAGCCCGATCCCATGCTCAGTCCACAATAAACAATTAAGTCACAAAACAATTCATTTTCCTTAATTCCAGTTCTCAATTCATAATTTATGAAAAATACTTTTATCTTTATTAGATTTGTAAAAACCGGTGACTTAGCATTTCAAAAGTGTGATTTCGATTTCCAGGACTGAGATCAGTGATTTAAGCAATTACAGCTATCACATAAATATTGTCCTCTAAGGACGCTACAGATCGGCACAAGGCCCCAAACAAGGCTTACAGCCCACAAATATAGCAAATACAGTGTATTTCCAACACTAACACATATTATTCATTTCCGGGATGGACCAAGTCTCAATCCCCAATCACAATCAATCCCGCACCTGCCACGGTGTGCGAACCACGCCCTATTAGCGTCACAATGTGCTAAGCCGGGGTTTCGAACCCTCATGCTACAATATACACAAACTACTCACCTCTAGCCGGTCGTAGACTCGTCCGCGATGCCTTTCCCTTTGAATTTCGTTGCCTCGTGTGTAGAATCTAGTCAAATAACAATAATTATATCAAATACGGGTCAAAGAATCATAACCCACTTCAATTTATATGAAATTCGCATAATTACACTAAGTTGGTAAAACCCGACCCCGGGCCCCACCGCTCGGAAAATTCCGAAATTAGCACCAACGCGATCCTTATCTCGCCACGAGTCCGTGCATATAAAATTTATCGAAATCGGAGTTCAAATGGCCTCCCAAATCCAAAAATCCCGTTTTCAATATTTAGGCCACATTTCTTCAAGATTTCAACCCAATTTCATGAAGATTGATGTTAATACTACCATAAAATGATGTTTTTGAGTCAAGAATCTTACCTCCGACGAATAGCCGATGACTTCTCAGTGATTTCCTCGAGTTTTCTTCTCTCTAGGGCTCAAATGTGTGTTTTGGGTTAATGAACCCGTAACTCTCTGTTTCTGGATTAAATTCACTGCCAGACACCATTGTTCATCGCGTTCGCGTGACCCTCTACGCGTTTGCGATGAACAAACCAGCCTTACTCTTCGCGAACGCGACGCTGGCCACGCGTTCGCGATGCTCAAATCCTGTAACCCTTCGCGGACGCGACGCATCCCACGTGTTCGCGATGTTCAAACTCCCAGCCACCCATATTTATTCTACGCGTTCGCGATAGACCTCCCGCGAACGCGAAGCACAACACCACGACCCTACGCGAACGCGACCCAAGCAACGCGTTCGCGATGCTTAACACCCCAGACCTACGCGAACGCGACGCCTTCTCCCGCGAACGCGATGCACAAAAAGGCTTGGCCTTCGCGAACGCTACACTGGTCACGCGAACGCGAAGGCTTAAGGGCTTGGGCAGAACCTGCAGTTTTCTGCAGAATTTTTCCAAGTTCTAAATGCCCGGTTGATGGTCCGAATCCATCCCGAGGCCCCCGGACCCCAACGAAAACCACCAACATACCCCAAAACATGATACGGACTTGTTCCAATCATAAAAACACCATACTAAACATCAAAATCACCAATTAACCACGGATTCAAGCCTAAGTTTCTTCAAAACTTTCAAAACTAACATTCAACCCAAAACCCGATCAAACGATGTCCGAATGACCTGAAAATTTGCAGACATATCCAAAATCACATAACGAAGCTATAGAAATTGTCGGAATTCCATTCCGACCCCCGGATCAAAATATCACCTACCATCCGGTTTTCGCCAAAATTCAACATTCGCCAATTCAAGCTTAAAACTACACCGGACCTCCGAATTCAATTCCGATTGTTCTCCTAAGTCATAAATGATCCCCCGGAACTAGTCGAATCATCCGAATCCGGTTCCGAGCACTCTAACTCAATAGTCAACTCTTGGTTGACTTTTCATATTCAAGCTTTCTTCAAACATGCTATTTGTTTCATTTTCAATCCAAATCACTCCTAACTCACCCGATATACTCTAATACCGTTTTAAAAGCATAATATATGTAAATGCAAGGTAACGGGGTGGAAATTCCTGTAACGACGGGCCGACTCTACTAACCGGCTCAAGACTCATGAGGCCTAGTAAACCTAGGCTCTGATACCAACTTGTCACGACCCCAAATCCGGTCGTGATGGCGCCCAGCACACTGCTAGGCCAGCCTGACCAATTAACAACAAACACGGAGCCATAAGCTCACTTTATCCAATTTAAGCATAACAGAATAATTCAACAGTGATAGATACATATTAAAAACAGGGAACCAAGTCCCAACACGTGCCAACTCCCATAGACCGAAGGGTCAAGAGTCATGAGCCTCTACAGAGTATACAAAGTGTAAATAGTGAATATAACTGTGCACAAGTGTGGGATGATCAGAACAAAATACGACAAACTGGAGAATCAGGTCCTGCGAACGCTGGCAGCTACCTCGGCTGTCCAAGAGCACTCCAGAGCCGCAATAGAATTAGCTCCACCGTGATGTACCTGGATCTACACACAAGGTGCAGGGAGTCGGGTGTGAGTACTTCCAACTCAGCAGTAATAAAAGTAAATAATGTTGAAGGAAAGAAAACCACGATAGGCACTATCTCATGCTACACAATACAGAACTATCTTTTTATTCCTTTCAAGCATATGTGAGTAGAATATTTAGAAATCTCAATTTTAGCTACTTTCTTTCATAATAATATACCAATACCTGGATACAATCTCAAGCAGTGCAAGTCTGCACTCAAATCAGTCCATCGGGCTCAGCACTCCTTATCAATTTACACCAGGAGATCTGGTCAATAAGGCAACTAATGCATGTGTGCCAGTAATGTATGAGTGCTGAATGTTATGCCACGTAGTACACATAAACCAATGTATGTATGCCATGCAATGCATATGACCGCTACGGCGTGTAGCCCGATCCAATTTGGGTACCCGTGCTCATTGGGGGTGTCCAAACTCCGGAGGGGCTCCTACAGCCCAAGCACAATAATAATATCACACCTGCTGCGGTGCGCAGCCCGATCCATATACTACTGCGGCGTGCAGTCCGATCCATGCATGTGTATGCATATGCTCATATGAATGTCATGCCCTAACATATGGCCCTCAGCCCCAATCAGTCTAACAAATAATCAAGAAAAACCCTACGAGCAACAATATCATATTTGTTCACAGCTAAAATGTTATTAAGACCTTGTTCAAGTTTTTCATAACCTTATAAAAATGCTGAATAGCAAAAAAAAATACCATTTTAAAACTTAAATTTAGAATAAAATATGCACAGTGTTATCAAAACAGTGATACCAATCCCTGAAGGACTCAAATAATTGGCCCAAACATGATAATTAGTCCAAATCGCTTCAACACTTAGGTGTTATTATTTATTACGCGGGACGGACCAAGTCACAATCCCCAATGGTGCTCTACCCCACGCCCGTTATCCGGCGTGCAAGTCACCTCAACACAACACTAAGGTGTGCAAGTCCGGAGTTTACTAACCCTCAGGACATCATTTACAAGTATTACCCACCTCGAACCGACGAAAGCTCACGCCCGAGACGCCTTAGCTCCTCGAACCAGCATCCACGCACGTCAAAACTAGCACAAATCAGCACAAATATATCAAAATAGGCTGCCGCACTGATCACAGTAGGGCTTTTCTTGATTATTTGTTAGACTGATTGGGCCGAGGGCCATATGTTAGGGCATGACATTTCATGTGAGCATATGCATACGCATGCATGGATCGGACTGCACGCCGTAGTGGTATACGGATCGGGCTGCGCACCGCAGCAGGTATGATATTAATATTGTGCTTGGGCTGTAGGAGCCCCTCCGGAGTCTGAACCCCCACAGTGAGCACGGGTACCCAAATTGGATCGGGCTACACGCCGTAGCGGTCATATGCATTGCATGGCATAAATACATTGGTTTTCGTGTACTAAGTGGCATAACATTTAGCACTCATACATTACTGGCACACATGCATTAGTTTCCTTATTGACCAGATCTCCTGGTGCAAATTGATAAGGAGTGCTGAGCCCGATAGGCTGATTTGAGTGCGGACTTGCACTGCTTGAGATTGTATCAAGGTATTGGTATATTATTATGAAAGAAAGTAGCTAAAATTGAGATTTCTAAATAATCTACTCACATATGCTTGAAAGGAATAAAAAGATACTTCTGTATTGTGTAGCATGAGATAGTGGCTTTGTGTGGTTTTCTTTTCTTAAGCATTATTTACTTTTATTACCGCCGAGTTGGAAGTACTCACACCCGACTCCCTGCACCTTGTGTGCAGATTCAGGTACATCACAGTGGAGCTGATTCTATTGCGACTCGGGAGTGCTTTTGGACGATCGAGGTAGCCGCCGCCGTTCGCAGGACCTCGATTCTCCGCCTTGCTCGTATTTTTGTTCGATCATCCCACACTTGTGCACGCTTATATTCACTATTTACACTTTGTATACTCTGTAGAGGCTCATGACTCTCGACCCTTCTGGCCTACGGGAGTTGGCACGTGTCGGGACTTGGTTCCTCGTTTTTAATATATCTATCACCGTTACGCTTAAATTGGATAAAGTGCGCTCGTGGCTCCGTGATTGTTGCCGATTGGTCGGGCCGGCTTAGCAATGTGCTGGGCGCCATCACGACCGGATCCGGGGTCGTGACAAGTTGGTATCAACAGCCTAGGTTTACTAGGCATCACGAGTCTTGAGCCGGTTAGTAGAGTCTTGTGGATCGGTACGGGGACGCCTGTACTTATCCTCGGGAGGCTTGCGAACCTTTAGGAAACACTCCACACTTCTTGGAATTCTTATCGTGCGTACTTGATTCGGATTGAGATATACCATTTTGAAACTCCTTCCGCACGTCTGAGTACGCTTCGAGCGCTCAGTAATATAATTGGCTTATGGCTTGCGATTCCCCGGTCGAGGGGCGAGATATAATCTTCGTGAATTCATGTTGGGCCAGTCGGGAGGACTTGAGGCCAGATCTTTGTCTATGGCTTGAGCACCAAGGTACTAATTTCGTGAGCCGGTATTATAAAGTTCATACGATCGGTATTGATCTTTATTGTGATTTGATATGTAGCCCTAGCTATGGATGTGAGAAATATTTCCATCGCCTCTTAATTGGAAGGTAAAGTGCCTTATGTGTAGTAGAACGAGTTCAAACTCAGGAAGACTAAAATGATTATGCTATGTGTATCCTGGTGGAAGGTATTGTGCTGAAATGCTAAATTGAGGCGAGGTAGGTGGATTGATTCTCATGTGTAATTGAAAGGTAGTTGATATGTGTTATGATTCGAGCAGGTACAACGCATGTTCATGTACCAATTATGATAATATGAATTGTGTAGTATTGAGATTTAATGTTGTTGAAATACATTGTGATGTCTTGTTGAGCTATGAATGTATTGCTAGGATGGTTTTGGTGATTCTCTGGCCGGCGGATAGGCCAAATTACAAAGGAAACTCCGCCGAAATTTTTGGAAAATTTGGGACTTAGAAAGATTTCTGTCACCTTAAGAGAGTGGGCTTATTGGTGGTGTGTGTATAAATGCAAGAATTGCAGAAGGGTTAAGGTCTCTGATGATTCGAGTCTCTGTCAAGGCTTGTAAATGACTTGAGTTTAATCTCATTGTAACATTTCGGCATCACTTGAGTAATAATGACATGAGTAGTTAAAAGTGCTTTGATGAATGGCTTCGAGCTAAGTTGGGGAGGTTGCTATTGATTAACTGATTGCACTATTGTGTGCTATGTTGATTTTGTCTTTAAGTATGTTGGGAAGATTCCGACAAGGTTATGGCGCTTCGTAGATGTGAAGAAATACTATGATGTTTTGAACTACTGTTGGTAGAGAATGTTCGGTGTATAGAAAGGAAAGATGGCTCATTGTATCTGTAAGTAATCATGTTCTGCGATGTCAGAGTTCTAACAAAACACGAGTGGTTCTACTCAATGGGACAGTTGAATTACAACTGAATAAGGGTGAATGATGCCCGAGAATGGTTTTGCAGTGTTCAAGATTTTGCTTGTAACAGTCATGTGCCTTAAGATTTGTGTATGTGGCTAAAGATGGCGGTTTCGTTAGAGAAGATCAAGGCTTGTGTTATATCATGTGAAGGATGGGATTCTACGTATCCGTATTGGGAAGTAATGATAACAATTTAAAAATCGCAGGAAGTTCATCAAAATAAAGTGTGGTAGAGCGTGTTACTTCTGGGAACACTGAGAGAGTATTCAGTGGACTATGGGTCTTAGACAGTATGGTCTTGTGTACGAGTCTTGTGTGATAAAAAGGGTTGAGCCATTGTCGTACTACAGTAAATACTGATATGAAATTAGAGATGAATCAGAAAGGAAACTGGGTAAATGGAACAACTTGTTAATAAACTGAATCGGTATGATAAGGAATACGATTAATTCATGGTATATGTTTGAAGTGATGAGTCTTGCAGATATTGTGCAGCAAAGCTCTTGAGTGCTGGCAGTTGTGTAACTTGATATGGGTATAAGGACTCAGTCCTGGCGGTTTAATTTATGCAATGTAATTGGGAGAAAGAGTTTGCGATGTGTTATACCGTGGTTTGAAAATGAGTGTATTTTTCCTGTTGGTATGCAGGGCTGGGAATGTGTAATAGGTTTTCTCTATATGGGATCATGAAAGCCTTTGACGAGTTGAGTGCGCCGATGTTTGCGGCGTAGGAAAGGAATATGAATTTCCATGTTATCTTAGGGTGGTGTGGCATATGCGATGTGTGATGGAAAGTTGATAATGGTATATTCTAGGTTTTGAGATCAATTCATAATATATGGGAAGTCAATAAAATTATTGAGCAGCGCGGACAGCTGCAGGTGAATTAAGAATCGATCTTTCTGATGATTTAAGAAAATGGTACTGCAATTCTAGTAATTTGGCAGGGAATATGGTCCAAAAGGGACAAGGTAATGTAAACTGATAATATCTAATGGCATGGTGGTATTCTCTTGTGGGATCGACTGTAATAATTGAGTCGTTGATGGCATAGTGAAATTTTTGAATGGCTTTCGTGGAACGAATGGGCGCTTGATGTGCGTTATGCATTCGTACGGTGGAGTGTGGAACCAGATATAGCGATTCATGTGTTATATATATGTTGGAGACTAGAAGTTCTCGTAATCCGCCTATGCTGTGGTTGTATATCGTGTGTATCAGCACCGTTTAGCTCTTAGCTTGATATGATGAATTTGGGTTATGATACCTTATTTCAGACTGGTTGACATAAGCCAGGTCGTCTAGACAAATGTGATATGGACTATGTCGGAAAATGGCACAAATTGCGTAGCAGAGAGCATCGGAGTATGCTCCAACAGAGTAGTTGTACCCAGGACCAGCGGACGGCTGGTAGGCATTGCTTTGTCAGTTGGACCTTAGTGACGGATGTTAGTGTAGAGATATCTACCATTGATTCAGTTCCAGTATTGAGAAACGTTGTCGGATGCATTTCATGTGGCCGAGCTTGAGGCTATATATATATATATTTGCTGTAATGAGAAAATTCGACTCGATATGCATTTTTCTTTTTGCGAGATTTATGCGTGGATCGGGTGGCACGCCGCCACGGGTTATTTGGATCGGGTGGCACGCCGCCACATGTATGGTATCTGGATCGGGTGGCACGCCGCCACGGGTATGTCATTGGAACGGGTTGCACGCCGCAACAGAATATTGTGAAAATATAGTTAGTTATATGCTACCTGGTATACAATACTTCCTCGCTTCTGAGGAAAAGTCCATTTTGAGTATCGCTTGGCGAATGGCACATCGGTTGTGTCCTTTCAGGATTTAATAGCATACGTTAATTGTTTCACCGTGGGTGAGGTTGATTCCTTGGGTTCAAGACCTAGATCTGTGCGTGGCTAACTGTTTGAGCTTAGTGGCTTGAGGTGCTTCATGAGTAATAACATTGGGATAGAATCACGAATCATGGCAAGGCCACGTGATGTTATGACCTCTCGAGGTGGATTGAGGTACTCTAATTCTATAATGCGAGACGCGATCTCAGTTCTATGTTATGATGTCACAGAGGAATTGAATTGCAGCTCTTTTGCTGGAGACAGTTATCATGATTTGAGCTGTCATGATTCGAGTGTGTTCAGGCATTTCTATTGGAGCCTATGTTGTGCTCGTCGTGGCTTAGGCCGGTGTTGAGGTGTCATATCACCAGTGCGGTGTGTTATAATCGAAATGATCGTTGGAGCCAATAATGAGTGTGAGTATATGTGATTCCAGCTAGTATTTGGTTATTGTGGCCAGTTGTTGTGATTAGAGACTATCGTCTCAAGTGATTGGGTTGTTGACACATCATATGATCTCACCCGGGGTAGTGAATATGGGTTATTATAGTGGATTCGAGTGTATCCTGAGTATAGGCATGGGATTTGCATTTGGCATATCATTTCCGAAAGTGCAATGTGATTTATGGTTCAGATGGTCTGTGGAATTCTGACTATATGGTGTTTTCGGACTTATGTAAGATAGGGTGACGTATGATCACCCGGATATATGCTTGGTAAGGTCATTCGGCTATTGGGTTGCTTCTAATACAACTCCAAGTCCGCTCGAGGACGAGCATTTGTTTAAGTTGGGGAGAATGTCACGACCCGGGCCGTCGTTACAGGAATTACCACCCGTTATGTTGCATTAACATATCTTATGCTTCTATATCAGTGTTAGAACCTATCGGGTGAGTTAGGAGTGAATTGAATTGAAAATGAAGCAAAATGCATGTTTGAAGTAAGTTTGAATATGGAAAGTCAACCTAGAGTTGACTATCGAGTTAGAGTGCTCGGAATCAGATTTTGATGATTCGACTAGTTTCGGGGGATCATGTATGACTTAGGAGAGCAATCGGAATTGTATTTGGAGGCCCGGTGTAGTTTTAAGCTTGAATTGGCGAAGGTTGAATTTTGGCGAAATCCGAACGGTAGGTGAGATTTTGATCCGGGGGTCGGAATGGAATTCCGACAATTCCTGGAGCTTCGTTATGTGATTTTGGATATGTCCGCAAATTTTCAGGTCATTCGGACGTCGTTTGATCGGGTTTTGGATTGAATGTTAGTTTTGAAAGTTTTGAAGAAACTTAGGCTTGAATCCGTGTGGAAATGGTGATTTTGATGTTTAGGATGATGTTGTTATGATTGGAACAAGTTCGTATCGTGTTTCGGAGTATGTTGGTGGTTTTCGTTGGGTCCCGGGAGCCTCGGGATGAATTCGGGGGTCCAAACGGACCAATTTGTACCAAAGGCACTGCTGTTTCTGCTGCAATAAATGCAGAGAATTTTTGTGCTTCGCGATCGCGAAGCTATGTATGCGATCGCATAAGAGGAGGATGTTGAGCTCTGCGATCGCGAGGGTGAGTCTGCGATCGCGTAGGGCAAAGATGGGAAGCTCTGCGATCGCAAGGTTGAGTCTGCGATCGCGTAATGTATCGGAGTGAGGCCGGAAAATTGTTCTTCGCGATCGCGGGAAGAGAGATGCGATCGCGTAAGGTCGACTGGTTGTGCATCGCGATCACAGGTGTATTGATGCGATCGCGTAGGGTCTCTAAGTGGGTCACTGCGATCGCATCCAGATTCACGCGATCGCGTAGAGGAAAGTTGGCAGCCAGGTTTTGTGCATCACGATCGCATGCCCAGTGCTGCGATCGCGTATAAGTAAATGGCCCAGGCAGTGAGTTTAAGTCCAGAAACATTTCATTTCGGGTTCATTTGCAAAACCCTCCATTGTTGAGCTCTAGAGTGAGAAAGTGACGGAAAATAGCTGGGAGATCATCGGGATATTGTCGGAGGTAAGTTTTGTGGCTTAATTACATCATTTTTTCATGAAATCCTTGGTTAAATTTCTGTAAATGGAAGATTAAAGGTGGGTTTGAGCCCTAGGCCTAAATTGAAGAAAAACACTGATTTGAGTGGGCAAATGGAGTCCGATTTTGGTAAATTTTATATGCCTAGACTCGTATCGAGATGAGGATTCCGAATATGTAACTGTTGTAATTGTTCGAGAAGCGTACCGAAAGTCGGGTTTTGGCGACTTTGTGAATTTCGGTGTAAATTGAGATGTTTTGACTGGGTATCGTTCCATTAGCCTATTTTGATATATTTGTGCTGATTTGTGCTAGTTTTGACGTGCGTGGATGCCGGTTCGAGGAGCTAAGGTGTCGCGGGCATGAGCTTTCGTCGGTTCGAGGTGGGTAATACTTGTAAATGATGTCCCGAGGGTTAGTAAACCCCGGACTTGCACATCTTAGTGCTGTGTTGAGGTGACTTGCACGCCGGATAACGGGCGTGGGGTAGAGCACCATTTGGGGATCGTGACTTGGTCCGTCCCGCATAATAAATAATAACACCTAATTGTTGAAATGAATTGGACTAATTATCATGTTTGGGTTTCGTGCCAATTATTTGAATCCTTCAGGGATTGGTATCACTGTTTTGATAACACTGTGCATATTTTATTCTAAATTTAAGGTTTAAAATGGTATTTTACTATTCATCATTTTTATAAGGTTATGAAAAACTTGAACAAGGTCTTAATAACATTTTTTAGCTGTGAGCTAATATAATATTGTTGCCCGTAGGGCTTTTCTTGATTATTTGTTAGACTGATTGGACCTAGGGCCATATGTTAGGGCATGACATTTCATGTGAGCATATGCATACGCATGCATGGATCGGACTGCACGCCGCAGTGGTATACGGATCGGGCTGCGCGCCGCAGCAGGTGTGATATTAATATTGTGCTTGGGCTATAGGAGCCCCTCCGGAGTCTGAACCCCCACAGTGAGCACGGGTACCTAAATTGGATCGGGCTACACGCCGTAGCAGTCATATGCATTGCATGGCATACATACATTGGTTTACGTGTACTACGTGGCATAACATTTAGCACTCATTGTGATGACCCGGCCCGTCATCATGTGAGTTATCACCTCGTTATCCCCGTTAAATGCTTGTTAATGTTTCAATATGCATGTTTGGCTAGTTTGAGTCAATTCAGGTTGAGTTTAGTTGGAAATGAGACAAAAAGTCTCTTAGAAGTTGTGAAAAGTCAACTGGACGTTGACTTGGGAGTTAGAAAGCTCGGAATCGATTTCTGATGATTCGGTCAGTTCCGAGAGGTCATTTGCAAGCTAAGAGAGAGATCGGAAGTGAATTTGGAGGTCCGGTGTTGTTTTAGGCTTGAATTGGCCAAAGATGAATTTCGGCGATATCCGATCGATAGGTGGAATTTTGATCCGGTAGTCGGAATGGAATTCCGATAGTTGCAGTAGCTTCGTTAGGTGATTTTGGATGTGCCTGCAAACTTTCAGGCCATTCGGAGGTCGTTTGGCCGGGCTTTTGATCGAATGTCGATTTCGGAAGTTTTGAAGAAACTTAGGCTTGAATCCGTGTGTAATTTGTGATTTTGATGTTTAGGATGGTGTTTTTATGATTGGAACAAGTTTGAATCATGTTATGGAGTATGTTGGTGGTTTTAGTTGGGGTCCCGGGGGCCTCGGGATGAATTCGGGGGGTCCAAACGGACCATTTTGAGCCAAAAGGGGCTGCTGGAATTGCTGCAATAAAATTGCAGGTATTTTGTTGTCTGCGATCGCGGCCATTGCCACGCGATCGCGTAGTGTATCGAGTTGAGGCTAAGAGATTGTTCTTCGCGATCACAGGAGTAGTGATGCGATCGCGTTAGGTTGACTGTTTGTTCATCGCGATCGCGGGTCGGTCGATGCGATCGCGTAAGGTCGTGTTCTTGAGCGGCGCGATCGCGACCCCTTTGATGCGATCGCGTAGGGTCGCTGAGTTGAGCACTGCGATCGCGTCCAGGTTCACGCGATCGCGTAGAGGAAAGTTGGCACCCAGATTTTTTTGTGCATCGCGATCGCGACCCCAGGGCTGCGATCGCGTAGAGTAAACGACCCAAGCAGTGAATTAAAACCAGAAACATTTCATTACGGGTTTCATTTCATAAACCCCCATTTTTGAAGCCTAGAGAGAGGAAGTGAAGGGAAATAGCTGGGAAATCATCGGGATATTGTCGGAGGTAAGTTTTGTGGTTTAATTACACGCTTTTATCATGAAAATCATGAATTATTTCTTTGAAAATGGAGGATTTAAGGTGGGTTAAGCCCTAGGCCTAAAATTTTAGAAAAATACCGATTTGAGCGGGCAAATGGAATCCGAATTTGGTAAATTTGATATGCCTAGACTCGTATTGAGACGAGGGTTCCGAATATGTAACTTTTATAATTTTTCAAGAAGCGTTCCAAAAGTCGTGTTTTGACAACTTTGTGGGTTTTGATAAAATTTGGGTTGTTTCGAATGAATTGCGTGAAATTAACATATATTGATGCATTCTCTATGCTTTTGAGCAGATTTGGCATCCGAGGAGATTGAATTGCGATCCAAGCGCAAGGTGGATTGAAGATTCTACCGGTTCGAGTTGAGTGGTAGTAGTAAATAATGTATTGAGGGTTTGAAACCTCGTACTAGCACTTTACAGTGCTATGTTGAGTTGAGATGTGCGTCTTGTGACGGGCGTGGTGTCATTGTGATTGGGGACTTGGACTTGGTCCTTCCCGGCTTATAGAATACTGTGTATTAGGACTGTCGATGAGATTATAACTGTGCAATTGGGTTAATAGCCATGTTTGGGGCCTTGTACCGATCTGTAGAGCATTATGGGACCTGTAGAGCTAGGTGACCCTTATACCGTGTTGAAAACTTGCACTCAGCCGTAAAACTAGCTGGATAGCCTATTAAGAGCCAGTACTAGATGTGTACTGTGAGAGATAGATTACTTAGGGTGGAAGTTCCCTAATTTAACTGAATGGGCCTAAAAGGCCAATCCTATACTAATTAAGACAGAGTCGAGGACCCGTTAGGAGGTATTATATATATACATATATATGTTTAAATATTGGATCGGGCTGCACGCCGCAGCAGTATATATATTGGATCGGGCTGCACGCCGCAGTAGTATACATGTTGGGTCGGACTGCACGCTGCAGTATTATTGCGCTTGGGCTGTAGGAGCCCCTTCGGAGTCTGAGTTTGCACACATTCTCAGTGAGCGACAGTATAGCAATAAATGTATATATATATATATATATATATATATATATATATATATATATATATATTGGATCGGACTGCACGCCGCAGTAATATATGTGTGGATCGGACTGCATGTCGCAGTATCATAGCGCTTGGGCCTAAAGAGCCCCTCCGAAGTCTGTACACACCCCCAGTGAGCGCCGTCGACGTTAAATGGAGCGGGCTGCACGCCGCAGCGGTATATGTATTGGAGCGGGCTGCACGGCGCAGCATTATACGTATTCATATTCATATATATACTGAAATATTTATATGTTATAGACAGATGTATATGTCTCCATATATTGAGATGACTGTCTACCGTAGTGGTACGAGCGAGGATGTGGTCAGTGCGGGACCTAGATGAGATAGATGTGGACTAGTGATCAGAGTACTCATTATAGTGATGACTAACCTGTGGGGGTTGCCTTAGAACCGTTTAGTGATAGTACAGAAGTGCTTATTTTTCAGTTATTGTTTATTATTGTTACTCACTGAGTTAAAATATACTCACCCCACACCACTGCACTTTTTGTGCAGATATACAGGTTCAGGAGGGCAGTTGAGCTATCTCAACTGCTTTATTATCCCCATTCCGTGGAGACCTCGAGGTAGCTGCCGACGTCCGCAGTACCTGACCTCTTTCTCTTTATCATTTTGTTGTCTCCATTCTGGTTAGACTTGATTCTGTAGTAGATCTCATTTGTAGAGGCTCAGACTTGTGTCACCACGATATGTTGGGTCCGTACTTCGTATGCCGTTACTATCACGCTTATCATTTGATATGGTCACTTGTTGTTTAAGTTTAATTTGATTAATAATTGGCTGGTTTAAGAGATGGTATGGCTGGCTTTGTCTTCACGAGAGATGCCATCACGACCGGAGCGGGGTTTGGGTCGTGACAAGTTGGTATCGTAGCCTAGGTTACATAGTTCTCACGAGTCATAAGCAGGTTTAGTAGAGTGCCGTGGATCGGTATGGAGACATTTGTATTTATCCTCAGGAGGCTGCGAAACTTTAGGAAACACTTCACATTTCTTGGAATTCTTATCGTGCGTACTTGGTTCAGCTTGAGATATGCTTTTGAAATTCCTTCCGCACGTCTGTGTACGCATCGAGCGCTCAGTAATATAAGTGCCTTATGTGTAGTGGAACGAGTTCAAACTTAGGAAGACTAAAATGATTATGCTATGTGTATCCTGGTGGAAGGTATTGTGCTGAAATGCTAAATTGAGGCGAGATAGGTGGATTGGTTCTTATGTGTAATTGAGAGGTAGTTGATATGTGTTATGATTCGAGCAGGTACAACGCATGTTCATGTACCAAATATGATAATATGATTTGTGTAGTATTGAGACTAATGTTGTCGATATGCATTGTGATGTCTTGTCGAGTTGTGAATGTATTGCTAGGATGGTTTTGGTGATTCTCCGGCAGGTGGATAGGCAATTTACAAAGGGAACTCTGCCGAAATTTTTGGAAAATTTGGGACTTAGAAAAGATTTTGTCACCTAAATAGGGGGCGTAACTGTTGTGTGTGAATGAATGCAAGAATTGCAAAAGAGTTAATATTTCTGATGATTCGAATCTCCGCCGAAGCTTGTAAATGACTTGAGTTTAATCTAACTAGAACTTTGTGGCATCATTTGAGTAAGAATGCTATGAGTAGCTAAAAGTGCTTTGATGTATGACTCCGAGCTAAGTTGGGGAGGTTGTTATTGATTAACTGATTGCACTGTCGTGTGCTGTGTTGGCTCTGTCTCTAGGTATGTTGGGAAATTTTGATAAATGTTATGGTGCTTCGTAGATATGAAGAAATACTAGGATGTTGTGAACTTATGTTGGTAAAGAATGTTCGGTGTATAGAAAAGAAAGATAGCTAATTGTATCCGTATGTAATCATGATCTGCAGTTTCAGAGTTCTAATAAGGCACGAGTGGTTCTGTTCAATAAGACAGTTGAATTACAGCTGAATAAGGATGACTGACACTCGAGAATTGTTTACGGTGTTCAAGATTTTACTTGTAACAGTCAGGTGTCTTAAGATTGTGCATGTGGATAAAGATGGTGGTTTCGTTAGAAGAGATCGGTATTTGTGTTATATTATGTGAATGATGGGATTCTATGTAATCCGTATTGGAAGGTAATGATAACGAATTCAAATTGCAAGAGGTTCTTCAAAATAAAGTATTGTAGGATGTGATCCTTCTGGGAAATATTGAGAGAGTATTCGGTGGCCTATATGTCTTAGACCATGTGGTCTTATGTACGAGTCTCGTGTGGAATGAGTTGATGTGTTATGGTGCTACAATAATGGCTAATATTAAATCAAAGATGAATCAGAAAGGAAACTGGGTAAATGGAACAACTTGTTAATAAACCGAAGCGGTATGATAAAGAATACGACTAATTCCTGGTATTTGGTTGAAGTAATGAGTCTTGCAGATATTGTGCAATAAAGCTTTTGAGTGCTGGCAGTCGTGTAACCCGATATAGGTATAATATGGGTATAAGGACTCAGTCCTGGCAGTTAAACTTATGCAACAAATAGGAAGAAACAGTTTGTGATGTGTTTTATCATGGTTTGAAAATGAGTATATTCTTGTCGGTATGCGAAGCGTGGAATGTGTAATGAGTTTTTCTTCTATATGGGATCACGAAAGTCCTTGACTAGTGGAGTGCGCCGATGTTGAGGCGGAGGAAAGGGATATGAATTTCCATGTTGTCTTAGTGTGATATGGTATATATAATGTGTTATGGAAAGTTGATAATGGTATATTCTAGGTTTTGAGATCAGTTCATAATATATGGGAAGTCAATAAAATTATTGAGCAGCGCGGACAGCTGCAGGTGAATTAAGAATCGATCTTTCCGATAATTTAAGAAAATGATACTGCTATTCTATTAACTTGGCAGGGAATATGATCCAAAAAGGACAAGGTAATGTAAAATGATGATATCCAGTGGTATGGTGGTATTCTCTTGTTGGATCGACTATAATAACTGAGTCGTTGATGGCATAGTGAAATTTCTGAATGGTCGTCGTGGTATGAATGGATGCTTGATGTGCGTTATGTATTCGTACGGTGGAGTGTGGAACCAGGTATAGCGATTCATGTGTTACATATGTGTTGGAGACTAGAAGTTCTCGTAATCCGCCTATGCAGTGGTTGTATATTGCGTGTATCGGCATCGTTTTGTGATTATTGGAAATCGGAAGCCCTAGTGGCTCTCTCTTAGCTTGATATGATGAATTGGGGTTATGATACCTTATTTCAGACTGGTTGACATAAGTCAGGTCGTCTAGACAAATGTGATATGGACTATGTCGGAATATGGCACAAATTGCGTAGCAAAGTGCATCGGAGTATGCTCCAGCGGGGTAGTTGTACCTCAGGACCAGCAGACGGCTGGTGGGTATTGCTTTGTCAGTTGGGCCTTTGTGGCGGATGTCAGTGTAGAGGTATCTACCATTGATTCAACTCCAGTATTGAGGAACTTTGTCGGATGCATTTCATGTGGCCGAGCTTGAGGCTATATATATATGTTTGTTGCAATGAGCAACTTGACTCGATGTGCATTGTCCTTGCTAGATGTATTTGTGGATCGGGTGGCACGCCGCCACATGTATGGTATCAGGATCGGGTGGCACGCCGCCACGGGTATGTTATTGGAACGAGTTGCGCGCCGTAATAGTGTGACGTGGAAAATATAGCTTCCTATATGTTACCTTGTATACAATACTTCCTAGATTCTAAGGAATAGTCCGTATTGGGTATCGCTCGGGGAATAGCACATCGGTTGTGTCCTTTCAAGATTTTATAGCGTACATCAATTGTATCACCGCAGGTGTGATTGATTTCTTAGGTTCAGACCTAGATCTGTGCGTGGATGACCGCTCTGAGCATGGTGACTTGAGGTGCTTCGTGAGTATTAGTGTTTGGATAGAATCATGCGTCGTGGCAAGGCCATGTGATGTTATGACCTTTCGAGAAGGAGTCATGTACTCTATTCCTATGATGTGAGACGGGATCTCAGTTTTATGATATGATGGTACAGAGGAATTGAATTACAGCTCTGTTGTTGGAGTCAGTTGTCATTATTTGAGTATGCTCAGACGTTTCCTATTAGAGCTTGTGTTGTGCTTGTCGCGGCTTAGGCCGGTGTTGAGGCATCATATTACCAGTGAGGTGTGTTATGACCTAAATGATCATTTGAGTCATTAATGAGTGCGAGCATGTATGATTTCAGTTTTTTAGAAGGGTAGTATCGAGATTTGGCTTCGAATTCTATTGTAGTATCAATTAAAAGGGAAATGGATTCATGAATGGTTGACCTGAGAGATGGATTCGATATATCGCATGTGCGGTTGCCGTGGGCGGGATATGAAGGTGTTGGAATAAGACTCTATCTAATGAGAAAGGTTCTTTCTGCTAGTATTTGGTTATTGTGGCCAGTTGTTGCGATTAGAGACTATCGTCTCGAGTGATTGGGTTGTTTGATACATCATGTGATCTTACCCGGAGTGGCGAGTTTGGCTATTATAGTTGGATCGTGTGTACTCTGAGTATAGATGTGGGATTCAGATTTGGTATATGATTTCGGAAAGTGCAATGTGGTTTATGGTTCAGATAGACTGTGGAAATTCAGCTATACTATGTTATCGCACTTATGAAAGATAGTGTGAAGTGGTATCACCCCGATTATATGCTTGGTGAGGTCATTCAGCTATTGTGTTGAATCTAGTACAACTCTGGGTCCGCTCGAGGACGAGCGTTTGCTTAAGTTGGGGAGAATGTGATGACCCGGCCCGTCATCATGTGAGTTATCACCTCGTTATCCCCGTTAAATGCTTGTTAATGTTTCAATATGCATGTTTGGCGAGTTTGAGTCAATTCGGGAGGTTGAGTTTAGTTGGAAATGAGACAAAAAGTCTCTTAGAAGAAGGGATGGTTGTGAAAAGTCAATTGAACGTTGACTTGTGAGTTAGAAAGCTCAGAATCGAATTCTGATGATTCGGTCAGCTCCGAGAGGTCATTTGCGAGCTAGGAGAGCGATCGGAAGTAAATTTGAAGGTCCGGTGTAGTTTTAGGCTTGAATTGGCCAAAGATAAATTTCGGCGATATCCGATCGATAGGTGAAATTTTGATTCGGGAGTCGGAATGGAATTCCGACAGTTGCAGTAGCTTCGTTAGGTGATTTTGGATGTGCCTGCAAAATTTCAGGTCATTCGGAGGTCGTTTGGTCGGGCTTTTGATCGAATGTCGATTTCGGAAGTTTTGAAGAAACTTAGGCTTGAATCCGTGTGTAATTAGTGATTTTGATGTTTAGGATGGTGTTTTTATGATTGGAACAAGTTTGAATCATGTTATGGAGTATGTTGGTGGTTTTAGTTGGGGTCCCGGCGGCCTCGGGATGAATTCGGGGGTCCAAACGGACCATTTTGAGCCAAAAGGGGCTGCTTGGAATTGCTGCAATAAAATTGCAGGTATTTTGTTCTCTGCGATCGCGGCCATTGCCACACGATCGCATAGTGTATCGAGTTGAGGCTGGGAGATTATTCTTCGCGATCGCAGGAGTAGTGATGCGATCGCGTTAGGTTGAGTGTTTGTTCATCGCGATCGCGGGTCGGTCGATGCGATCGCGTAAGGTCGTGTTCTTGAGCAGTGCGATCGCGACCCCTTTGATGCGATCGCATAGGGTCACTAGGTTGAGCACTGCGATCGCGTCCTGGTTCACGTGATCGCGTAGAAGAAAGTTGGCACCCAGATTTTTTTTGTGCATCGCGATCGCGAGCCCAGGGCTGCGATCGCGTAGAGTAAACGACCCAGGCAGTGAATTAAAACCAGAAACATTTCATTACGGGTTTCATTTCATAAACCCCATTTTTTAAGCCTAGAGAGAGGAAGTGAAGCGAAATAGCTGGGAAATCATCGGGATATTGTCGGAGGTAAGTTTCGTGGTTTAATTACACGCTTTTATCATGAAAATCATGAATTATTTCTATGAAAATGGAGGATTTAAGGTGGGTTAAGCCCTAGGCCTAAAATTTTAGAAAAATACCAATTTGAGCGGGCAAATGGAGTCCGAATTTGGTAAATTTGATATGCCTAGACTCGTATTGAGACGAGGGTTCCGAATATGTAACTTTTATAATTTTTCGAGAAGCGTACCAAAAGTCGAGTTTTGACAACTTTGTCGGTTTTGATAAAATTTGGGTTGTTTCGAATGAATTGCGTGAAATTAACATATATTGATGCATTCTCTATGATTTTGAGCATATTTGGCATCCGAGGAGATTGAATTGCGATGCAAGCGCAAGGTGGATTGAAGATTCTACCGGTTCGAGGTGAGTGGTAGTAGTAAATAATGTACTGAGGGTTTGAAACCCCGTACTAGCACTTTACAGTGCTATGTTGAGTTGAGATGTGCGTCTTGTGACGGGCGTGGTGTCATTGTGATTGCGGACTTGGACTTGGTCCTTCCCGACTTATAGAATACTGTGTATTAGGACTGTCGATGAGATTATAACTGTGTAATTGGGCTAATAGCCATGTTTGGGGCCTTGTGCCGATCTGTAGAGCACTAGGGGACCTGTAGAGCTAGGTGACCCTTATACCATGTTGGAAACTTGCACTCAGCCGTAAAACTAGCTGGATAGCCTATTAAGAGCCAGTACTAGATGTGTACTGTGAGAGATAGATTACTTAGGGTGGAAGTTCCCTGATTTAACTGAGTGGGCCTGAAAGGCCAATCCTATACTAATTAAGACAGAGTCGAGGACCCGTTAGGAGGTATTATATATATACATATATATGTATAAATATTGGATCGGGCTGTACGCCGCAGCAGTATATATATTGGATCGGGCTGCACGCCGCAGTAGTATACATGTTGGGTCGGACTGCACGCCGTAGTATTATTGCGCTTGGGCTGTAGGAGCCCCTTCGGAGTCTGAGTTTGCACATATTCTCAGTGAGCGGCAGTATAGCTATAAATGTATATATATATATATATATATATATATATATATATATATATTGGATCGGACTGCACGCCGCAGTAATATATGTGTGGATCGGACTGCACACCGCAGTATCATAGCGCTTGGGCCTAGAGAGCCCCTCCGACGTCTTTACACACCCCCAGTGAGCGCCGTCGACGTTAAATGGAGCGGGCTGCACGCCGCAGCGGTATATGTATTGGAGCGGGCTGCACGCCGCAACATTATACTTATTCATATTCATATATATACTGAAATATTTATATGTTATAGACAGATGTATATGTCTCCATATATTGAGATGGTTGTATACCGTAGTGGTACGAGCGAGGATGTGGTCAGTGTGGGACCTAGATGAGATAGATGTGGACTAGTGATCATAGTACTCATTATAGTGATGACTAACCTGTGGGGGTTGCCTTAGAACTGTTTAGTGATAGTACAGGAGTTCTTATTTTCAGTTATTGTTTATTATTGTTACTCACTGAGTTGAAATATACTCACCCCACTCCCTTGCACTTTTGTGCAGATATACAGGTTCAGGAGGGCGGTTGAGCTATCGCAACTGCTTTATTATCCCCATTCTGTGGAGACCTCGAGGTAGCTGCCAACGTTCGCAGTACCTGACCTCTTTCCTTTTATCATTCTGTTGTCTCCATTCTGGTTAGACTTGATTGTGTAATAGATCTCATTTGTAGAGGCTCAAACACCACAATATGTTGGGACCGTACTTCGTATACTGTTACTATCACGCGTATCATTTGATATGGTCACTTGTTGTTTAAGTTTAATTTGATTAATAATTGGTTGGTTTAAGAGATAATACGGTCGGGCTTGCCTAGCATTGTGTTGGGCGCCATCACGACCGGGGTTTGGGTCGTGACATCATGCTACTGTTCTGCACACTTGCATTAGTTGCCTTATTGACCAGATCTCCTGGTGCAAATTGATAAGGAGTGCTGAGCCCGAGAGGCTGATTTGAGTGCGGACTTGCACTGCTTGAGATTGTATCCAAGTATTGGTATATTATTATGAAAGAAAGTAGCTAAAATTGAGATTTCTAAATAATCTACTCACATATGCTTTAAAGGAATAAAAAGATAGTTCTGTATTGTGTAGCATGAGATAGTGCCTATCGTGGTTCTCTTCCCTTCAGCATTATTTACTTTTATTACTGCTGAGTTGGAAGTACTCACACCCGACTCCCTGCACCTTGTGTACAGATCCAGGTACATCACAGTGGAGCTGATTCTATTGCTGCTCGGGAGTGCTTTTGGACAGTCGAGGTAGCTGCCAGCGTTCGCAGGACCTGATTCTCCAGTTTGCCTGTATTTTTGTTCTGATTATCCCACACTTGTGCACAATTATATTCACTATTTACACTTTGTATACTCTGTAGAGGCTCATGACTCTTGACCCTTCGGTCTATGGGAGTTGGCACGTGTTGGGACTTGGTTCCCTGTTTTTAATATATCTATCACTGTTACGCTTAAATTGGATAAAGTGAGCTTGTGGCTCCGTGGTTGTTGTTGATTGGTCGGACTGGCCTAGCAGCGTGCTGGGCGCCATCACGACCGGATCTGGGGTCGTGACATTTCCGTTAACACAGAAACAGTCAACGATTGGACTCTTAGTAATCGTACTGGTTGTGAAATAATTGAAGACCAATAATATGATTTATTTGCAAGGTATGCCCGTTTATATATCGTGGTTGTATTTTCGGAGCGTATTGACAGTAAATTACCAAGTAATACAATTGTAGTCCGTTTATCAGTCAAGGAGATTAAATTTATTGGGCATAACCTGATTCATACGTATAATGTAATTCTCATATGTTCCGTGTTTTTGTACATTGATGTATTGTACAATTGCATACATGGATTAAATATCTTGAAATAATTGTAACTCTAAATGAGGTTTTCAAGGACTACAATCGTATTAGTCAAATGGTTATGATTGTAGTCTATATTCAAACATTTTGAGTAAATTCACAATTTGTTTTCTACATTTTATTCCAAGTGGAGTCCGCTTGGAATAATTGTAACAGATGTATAAACGGAAGTTCCTATTACTACAATCGTATTAGTAATAGTATTAAATCACTACTATAAAAATGGTGTATTTGACTTATGACACTGATCCTATGTCATATACCGGTATATTTTACCGTATACGCGCGGATTATGGCTTTTAAATCTGTATTAATACTATTACTAATACAATTGTAGTAATAAGAACTTCCGTATTATCGGCGTGTATACGATGAATTCGATTAATTAAGTTGTCGATGCATATTGAAATCATGTAGTGAAATAAGACTACAATGTATAGCGTAGTTTAATACAATATTGTGTATAGATTTTTAATCGTATGAGTATTATAAAGTCTAAGGAAAGAAAAGGACAAGTCAATTGTATTAGACTTGTATTAGTATTTAATAGTCAACATATGATTTAATATTGTGTTATATTGATTATTAAAACATTTCACGTTACATCCCAAGACCATTGGAGTTTCAATGACCAATTCAATCGGAATACAGCAGGTCAATCAAATTGACCTATACAATAGCAAATCCAAGTGTAGAAATAGATGTCATAATTTATTATTAAGTGCAATAATATTGGACTTAAGATACAACAAACTTTTACGCATCGGCCTACCATTCAAATCTTATATTTCTAGGCATTCTTTTATCGGCTAGAAAAGCCAATCGTATCCGTACCACTATTTAAATTTGCGCTACAGAAGAATATAAACGGTCACTATAATGTCGTGTTATGGATTAATACTATACCTAACGCAAGTTAGTACTATTGGTAATAACGAATTTTTAGTGTTTACCGAAAGTGAAAATTTTGATATCGGGATCGGAATGCGATTCCGAAAGTTGGTGCAAGTCCGTAATGTCAAATGTGACTTGTGTGCAAACTTTGAGTCAACTCAGATCGATTTTGGTAGGAAATGGGACAATTTATTTCTTTAAGAAAATTTAAAAGAATTATACAAGTATATATTTTCAACAAATATTGTCGTATTTTGTAACCGGAATCGTAATATCCAACATACTACAAATTTGGATGTATTAACTCAAAGTTTATTCCTATGACCTAATGTTTTCAAATATTAGTGACGTGATAATTAATACGTTTAGTGTGAATATAATACGATATAACGTTTTAGTAAATACGTATCGAATGAGGATATTTGGTTGGATCTAAATTGTCTTGTATTAGTCAATTTAACCAAAATTCCCTTCTACAAACATAGTGGTACTAAGGTATTGACTACTATACTGAGACTATAATGCGTCCCATTAAGCATACTGCCCTAATATGTCGTATTCCTTTAAGAGTATCCAAAACACTCCGGGAATCTACACTATTAGTATACGATATGCATTAAGGGCTCGAGCAATGTAATACTGTATGGACTTATGTGATTCATAGTCTAATGATTGAGAAATATATGTATTCAACAATACTATATTCATGGGACCTGGTGACTAATATATAGTACAATATATATTAGAATTTGACTACAATACGTCCATACTCTATTATATTAAACGGTCCCTATACTGCATAGCTATACGAAACAATGTAAACACATAAGCATAACTAGATACCTAATATTAATAGTCCGTAGATATTGTATAACCAAATAGTTATAATAGAATAGGATTATGAACATTACTTATTAAATCAAACATTATAAGTAGTAATATACTTTGTGTACCTCTGCAGACATACACATATTGGGTCTAAATCACCCCGTTACAATTCATAGAATTAGTTAAATATTATAGTCTATAAGCAATATATACGACTAATGGTTATATATGGAATATGCGGTCAATAGTGGTGCTTGCAATTTAGATACATATGGGTTATGTTAGTACACCTTTTATTTTAACCAAGTTTAATAAATTACTTGCCTCATAAATTTATTTATTTTTATATAGATTATATAGATTATTATAGTCGGCCTCGCATTTACGCTAAAATATTGTTAATGAAATCTTTACAATAATATCGCATTTATGTTATAACATAGATTTATACAAGCCATCAATACGTATGAGAACACACTTGTATAATTGGGTCTATTAGCCACTCCATATTTGTATGATGTAGGTCAAATAATAGAACAGCCTTATGTAAACCCGTCCTACTAGAATTGTTATTTTTTTTATTTTAAGGACAATCGGAACAGGATTTCATTTAGAGTTTCAGAGTCGCCACTTGGGAAGTCATATTCATTGAAATAACCGACGTAGTAATAATACTCCACAGCTTTAACAACCTATTCCTTATTCCATTATATATTTTAGGTTATCTAGTGTAGATAATGTGCGGTATTCTAGTGCATGTCATTGTAAATTATCAGTAGCACATAGTAAATAATCATTACTACTCAAAGTAATTAAAATAGCGCGGCCTATAGGTAACCCATATACTAATGTTTTTATTTCCGGTGTATATAGTAACACATAGATCTACATAACGTATTGTGATGTACTATGCACATTGAAATGAACATCGTATTATGTACGGAGTTAATTTGATATCAATCATATATACAATCCTATAATTGTATATGTGCAAGTTGTGAGTAATCTCCGCCATGATGAGTTGTCCTATAACTATTAAATTGTACATTCCTCATCATACTAGTAAAATTAATCGTATTACATGGTGTTTAGGCCTCCTATAGGATGTATTGTTAGGAGCCATACATCTGTTTGATGTATATATAATGTCGTTTCCCAATTAATATCTATAGTATAATGTAGGGGAGTTTAGTAAAATCGTATGGACTATTATAATCCATACGATTATATTGTAGGCCTATTATATTGTCACGACCCCAAACCCGGTCGTGATGGCGTCCAGCACACTCCTAGGCCAGCCTGGCAAATCAATAACAATAACGGAGCTAGGAGCTCGCTTTATCACATTTAAGCATATCAAATATAAACAACAGTGATAGATATATATCAAATAGGGAACCAAGTCCCAAAATATACCAACTCCCATAGACCGAAGGGTCAAGAGTCATGAGCCTCTAAAGAACATAAGCGTAATAATATTTACAACAAACTCAGTGCGAAAGGAAAGACAACATGAAAAGAAATGACAGCTAGAAGGGGAGTCAGGTCCTGCAGACGCTGCACCTACCTCGACTGTCCCGCACAATGCCTCCGAGCGGCTACCAAATCAGGTATGCTGAGAGGTACCTGGATCTACACACAAGGTGCAGGGAGTATAATGAGTACTGCCAGACTCGTGGTAATAAACAAGGGTAAGACAGCGTAGATAAGAAATCCACAGTAAAGCACAATGTAAAGCTGTACCAATACCCTGTGACAGTTCAATACCAACAGTAGAGAGCCAAAAATATTAACAATAAGTACAACAACTAGCAGGTGTAGCTAAATACAATGTGATGCATGAAATGACCGCTACGGCGCGTAGCCCGATCCAATTTGGGTACCCGTGCTCACTGTGGGGGTTCAGACTTCGGAGGGGCTCCTACAGCCCAAGCACAATATTACTACGGCGTGCAGTCCGATCCAACATATATACTGCTGCGGCGCGCAGCCCGATCCACTACTAGTCAGCTAATATGCAAATACAGCCTCACAGGCTCAAAAGTAGTTTTTGAAAACTCTTTTATCATTTTTCATTTGAAAATAGTAATATCATGTTCCAGAGGTTGGAAAGAGCGTGATAACAGAAATAGCTACGGACTGGTAGTAAACTAGCATGTCAATATCACCAGACAATGATAACGATCCTCACGGGATCCAGTACTGGCTCACAGCCCACAAGTATATTCATCCATCCAAGAAGGAGTTTAACGACTCAAGAGTAGCCAATATCACAATATAGTATGCAACCATCCGAGAAGAAGGTTCGACGGCTCAAGAATAGCCTAATATCATAATACAGTATCAACAAGTCAGACTAAGCCATAGTCCCCAATCATAATCGAACCCGCACTCACAAGAGAGTATGTGTCTCGCCGCTATACAGCGTCACAAAGTGGTATACCGGGGTTTCGAACCCACTGGTCATCACCCACATCTATTACTCACCTCAATACAGCACGATAACTACTCCGCGATGCCCTTGCCACGAGAATCAAGCTCCACACGTGTAGAATCTGATCAAGCATGGTAGAAACAAAATAAATTAGGCCATTGGGACGACACCCAATCAATACAACTCGATTTACACCAAAAATGGTAAAGTTGCCAAAACCCGACTTTCGGTACGCTTCTCGAAAAATTACGAAAGTCACATATTCGGAACCCTCATCTCGATACGATTCTAAGCATATAAGATTTACCAAATTCGGACTCCATTTGTCCATTCAAAATCTTGATTTTCTAAAGTTCAAGCCTAGGGCTAAATCCTCCATAAATTACCCCAAATTCCTCCATTTACATGATATAATTGCATGATATTAACAATACTAATCATAAGATGAGTCCATAGTTGATTACCTGACGAATTACCTTGAGTTTCTCTTCAAAATTGCCCAAATAGCCCCTTAAGCCGAGACCCAAATGTGTGAAACGTTTATGAAATTTTCTAACTTCTGTGTCAACTAATCTTCTGCGATTTTCGCTTCTGCGGACCATTTTCGTCCCTGCGGAACCGCTTCTGCGACCAATTGGTCGCTTGTGCGAACCCAGGCCTATTTGGCCATTTCCGCACCTGCGAACCACGGACCGCTCCTACGGAATTTCCTCCGCCCCTGCGGTCTTTCCCGCTTCTACGGACAAGTGTACACTCCTGCGGACTCGCCTATGCGATCACCAATCCGCTTCTGCGGATATCCCCATCTCGCCCCTTGACCGCTTCTACGGTCTCAACCTCGCTCCTGCGATGCCGCCTCAGCGGACATGTTTCCGCTTCTGCGAAGCCAAGCGCCTCTGCGCCCCCTTGTCCGCTCCTGCGGACTCGCTCCTACGCCACCATTTCCGCATTAGCGAAAACAACAGAACCAGTGCACAAGTCTGCAATTTTCCATATTTTCTCCCGTTTAACCATCCGAAAACACCCCGAGGCCCCCGGGACCTCATCCTAACACACCAATACATCCTAATACCTTATTAGAACTTGTTCCAACCCTCAAAACACGTCTAACAACATCAAAACCCATAATTCACATCGAATTCAAGCCCAAATTCCTTAAAAACTTCCGAATTACACATTTGATCCAAAACATAACCAAACGACGTCCGAATGACCTGAAACGTTGAGGACATATCCAGAATCACATGACGAAGCTACATAAATTGTCGAAATTCCATTCCGACCCCCGGATAAAAATCTCACCCACCGATCGGATTTCGCCAAAATTCAACCTTAGCCAATTCAAGTCTTTTTCTACACCGGACCTCCAAATTCAATTCTGATTGCTCCCCTAAGTCACAAATCACCTTCCGGAACTAATCGAATCATCAGAATCCGATTCCGAGCCCTCTAACTAAATAGTCAACTCCGGGTTGACTTTCCATATTCAAGTTTCCTTCAAAAAGGCTATATGCCATTTTCAATCCAATTCACTCCTAACTCACCCGATAGACTCTAACACTGATATAAAAGCATAAAACATATAATTACAACATAACGGGGTGGTAATTCCCGTGACGACGGGCCGGGTCGTCACATTTTCCCCCTCTTAAGCAAACGCTCGTCCTCGAGCGGACCTAGAGTTGTACTAGAAGCAACCTCATAGCTGAATAACCTTTCCAAGCATATATTCGGGCGATCATACGTCACCCTATCTCACATAAGTCCGAAAACGCCATATAGTTGAAATCTCTCAGACCATCTGAACCATAAACCACATTGCACTTTCCGAAATCATATACCAAACGCTAATCCCATGCCTATACTCAGGATACACTAAGAATCCACTGCAATAACCCATACTCACCACTCCGGTTGAGATCGCATGATGTATCAAACAACCCAATCGCTCAAGACGATGGCCTCGGGTCACAACAATTGCCCAAGGTAACCAAGTACTAACAAAAAAACCTTTCTCATTAGATAGAGTCTTATTCCAACACCTTCATATCCTTCCCATGGCAACCGCACACACGATATATCAAACTCATCTCTCAGGTCAACCATTCATGAATCCATTTCCCTTTTAATTGATACTACAACATAATTCGGAGCCAAATCTCGATATTACCCTTCTAACCAACTGAAATCATTTATGCTCGCACTCATTAATGACTCAAATGATCATTTAGGTTATAACACACCACATTGGTGACATGACACCTCAACATCGACCTATGCCACAACGAGTACAACACAGGCTCCAATAAGAACGATTTGAACACACTCGAATCATGACAACTGACTCACACAAAGATCTATAATTAAATGTCACGACCCCAAATCCGGTCGTGATGGCGCCCATCACACTGCTAGGCCAGCCCGACCAATCAACAATAACCACGGAGCCACAAGCTCACTTTATCCAATTAAGCACAACAGTGATAGATATATTAAAAACAGGGAACCAAGTCCCAACACGTGCCAACTCCCATAGACCGAAGGGTCAAGAGTCATGAGCCTCTACAGAATATACAAAGTGTAAATAGTGAATATAACTGTGCACAAGTGTGGGATGATCAGAACAAAATACAGACAAACTGGAGAATCAGGTCCTGCGAACGCTGGCAGCTACCTCGACTGTCCAAAAGCACTCCCGAGCCGCAATAGAATTAGCTCCACTGTGATGTACCTGGATCTGCACACAAGGTGCAGGGAGACGGGTGTGAGTACTTCCAACTCAGCAGTAATAAAAGTAAATAATGCTGAAGGGAAGAAAACCACGATAGGCACTATCTCATGCTACACAATACGGAACTATCTTTTTATTCCTTTCAAGCATATGTGAGTAGATTATTTAGAAATCTCAATTTTAGCTACTTTCTTTCATAATAATATACCAATACCTGGATACAATCTCAAGCAATGCAAGTCCGCACTCAAATCAGCCCCTCGGGCTCAGCACTCCTTATCAATTTACACCGGGAGATCTGGTCAATAAGGCAACTAATGCATGTCTGCCGGTAATGTATGAGTGCCGAATGTTATGCCACGTAGTACACATAAACCAATGTACGTATGCCATGCAATGCATATGACCGCTACGGCGTGTAGCCCGATCCAATTTGGGTACCCGTGCTCACCGTGGGGGTTCAGACTCCGGAGGGGCTCCTACAGCCCAAGCACAATATTAATATCACACCTGCTGCGGCGCGCAGCCCGATCCGTATACCACTGCGGCGTGCGGTCCGATCCATGCATGTGTATGCATATGCTCACATGAAATGTCATGCCCTAACATATGGCCCTCGGCCCAATCAGTCTAACAAATAATCAAGAAAGCCCTACGGGCAACAATATCATATTAGCTCACAGCTAAAAATGTTATTAAGACCTTGTTCAAGTTTTTCATAACCTTATAAAAATGCTAAATAGCCATAATTCCATTTTAAACCTTAAATTTAGAATAAAATATGCACACTGTTATCAAAACAGTGATACCAATCCTCGAAGGATTCAAATAATTGGCACGAAGCCCAAACATGATAATTAGTCCAATTCATTTTAACAATTAGGTTTTATTATTTATTACGCGGGACGGACCAAGTCACAATCCCCAATGGTGCTCTACCCCACGCCCGTTATCCGGCGTGCAAGTCACCTCAACACAGCACTAAGATGTGCAAGTCCGGGGTTTACTAACCCTCAGGACATCATTTGCAAGTATTACCCACCTCGAACCGACGAAAGCTCATGCCCGCGACGCCTTAGCTCCTCGAACCGGCATCCACGCACATCAAAACTAGCACAAATCAGCACAAATATATCAAAATAGGCTAATGGAACATAACCCAATCGAAAGAACTCGAAAAATATCAAAAATCACTAAATTGGCAAAACCCGAGACCCGGGCCCACATCTCGAAAAATCTCGAAACTCATATTTCCAAAGCCCTCGTCTCACCACGAGTCCATACATATAAAATTTACCAAAATCGGACTCCATTTGCCCACTCAAATCGGTGTTTTTCTTCAATTTAGGCTTAGGGCTCAAACCCACCTTTAATCTTCCATTTACAGAAATTTAACCAAGGATTTCATGATGAAATGATGTAATTAAGCCACAAAACTTACTCCGACGAAACCCCGATGATTTCCCAGCAAATCTCCCGTCAATACTTCTCTTGGAACTCAAAAATGGGGGTTTTGGGTATTGGGTTCGCGACTGGACTGTTCTGTTATATTAATTCACTGACTGCCAGGCGACCTTCTGCGATCGCAGCCCCAGGCTCGCGATCGCGATGAACAAATTCACCGGACCCCAAAATTACTCTACGCGATCGCGACACTCCCTACGCGATTGCACTGACTCACACCTCAACACTACGCGATCGCGTGAAACCACCCGCGATCGCACACCAACATACTCCAAAACACGATACGAACTTGTTCCAATCATAAAAACACCATCCTAAACATCAAAATCACCAATTACGCACAGATTCAAGCCTAAGTTTCTTCAAAACTTTCGAAACCGTCATTCGATCAAAAACCTGACCAAACGACCTTCGAATGACCTGAAATTTTGCAAGCACCTCCAAAATCACCTAACGGAGCAACTGCAACTGTCAGAATTCCATTCCGACCCACGGATAAAAATCTCACCTACCATTCGGATTTCGCCAAAATTCAACCTTAGCCAATTCAAGCCTAAAACTACACCGGGCCTCCAAATTCAATTCCGATTGCTCTCCTAAGTCATAAATGATCCCTCGAAACTAGTCGAATCATCCGAATCCGATTCCGAGCACTCTAACTCGATAGTCAACTCTAGGTTGACTTTCCATATTCAAACTTCCTTCAAACATGCTATTTGCTTCATTTTCAATTCAATTCACTCCTAACTCACCCGATAGGCTCTAACACTGATATAAAAGCATAAAACATATAATTGTAACATGACGGTGTGGTAAATTCCCGTAACGATGGGCCGGATCATTACATTCTCCCCAACTTAAACAAACGCTCGTCCTCGAGCGTACCCAGAGTTGTACTAGAAGCAACCAAATAGCTGAATGACCTTACCAAGCATATATTCGGGCGATCATACGTCACCCTATCTCACATAAGTCCGAAAACACCATATAGCTGAAATCTCACAGACCATCTGAACCATAAACCACATTGCACTTTCCGAAATAATATACCAATTGCTAATCCCATGCCTATACTCAGGATACACTAGAATCCACTGCAATAACCCACACTCACCACTCCGGGTGAGATCATATGATGTATCAAACAACCCAATCACTCGAGACAATAGTCTCTAATCATAATAATTTCTCACGATAACCAAATACCAACCGAAAAACCTTTTTCATTAGATAGAGTCTTTTTCCAACACCTTCATATCATGTCCACGGCAACTGAACACGCGATATATCGAACCCATCTCTCAGGTCAACCATTCATGAATCCATTTCACTTTTAACTGATACCACAACAGATTTCGGACCCAAATCTCGGTATTACCTTTCTAACAAGCTAAGATCCAATATGCTCGTATTCATTAATAACTCAAACGGTCATTTCGATTATAACACACCGCACTGGTGATAAGACACCTCAACACCGGCCTAAGCCACGACGAGCACAACATAGTCTCCAATAGAAACGTCTGAACACACTCGAATCATGACAGCTCAAATCATGATAACTGTTTCCAGCAAAAGAGCTGCAATTCAATTCCTCTGTGTCATCATAACATAGAACTGAGATCGCGTCTCGCATTATAGAAATAAAGTATCTGAATCCTCCTTGAGAGGTCATAACATCACGTGGCCTTGCCACGATTCGTGATTCTATCCCAACCTTATTACTCATGAAGCACCTCAAGTCACTAAGCTCAAAACGGTTAGCCACGCAAAGATCTAGGTCTTGAACCCAAGCAATCAACCTCACCCACGGTGAAACAATTAACGTATGCTATTAAATCTTGAAAGGGCACAACCGAGGTGCCACTCGCCAAGCGATACTCAAAATGGATTTTTCCTCAGAAGTGAAGAAATATTGTATACCAGGTAGCATATAACTAACTATATTTTCACAATATTCTGTTGCGGCGTGCAACCCGCTCCAACAACATACCCGTGGCGGCATGCCACCCGATCCGGATACCATACCTGTGGCGGCGTGCCACCTGATCCACGCATAAATCTCCCAAAAAAAGAAATGCATAACGAGTCAAATTTTCTCATTATAACAAACATATATATATAGCCTCAAGCTCGGCCACATGAAATGCATCTGACAATGTTTCTCAATACTGGAACTGAATCAATGGTAGATACCTCTACACTAACATCCGCCACTAAGGCCCAACCAACAAAGCAATACCCACCAGCCGTCTGCTGGTCCTGAGGTACAACTACCCCGCTGGAGCATACTCTGATGCACTTTGCTATGCAATTTGTGCCATACCATCATAGTCCATATCACATCAGTCTAGACAACCTGACTTATGTCAACCAGTCTAAAATAAGGTATCATAACCCAAATTCATCATATCAAGCTAAGAGAGAGCCACTAGGGCTTCCGATTTCCAATAATCACAAAACGGTGCCGATACACGCGATATACAACCACTGCATAGGCGGCTTACGAGAACTTCTAGTCTCCAACACATATGTAACACATGAATCGCTATACCTGGTTCCACACTCCACCGTACGAATACATAACGCACATCAAGCATCCATTCATACCACGACGACCATTCAGAAATTTCACTATGCCATCAACGACTCAGTTATTATAGTCGATCCAACAAGAGAATACCACCATACCACTGGATATCATCAGTTTACATTACCTTGTCCTTTTTGGATCATATTCCCTACCAAGTTAATAGAATAGCAGTACCATTTTCTTAAATCATCGGAAAGTTCGATTCTTAATTCACCTGCAGCTGTCCGCGCTACTCAATAATCTTTATTGACTTCCCATATATTATGCACTGATCTCAAAATCTAGAATATACCATTATCAACTTTCCATAACACATCGTGTATACCATATCACACTAAGACAAAATGGAAATTCATATCCCTTTCCTCCGCCTCAACATCGGCGCACTCCACTAGTCAAGGACTTTCGTGATCCCATATAGAAGAAAACTCATTACACATTCCACGCTTCGCATACCGACAGGAGTATACTGGTAAGGCCCCGTAAAAAAAAAATTTTGTGCATAAAACCTAGTAACTGCCATCTTGTCTAAGCTGTTTCCCTCTTAGTATTAGTAAATTCTCCTTCATTTTGTAATGAGTTAAATGTGTTGTTGCCTTGGGTCACTTGAACCTTTCTTGATAAATGAAATCCTTATAAATATTCGCTTGTTAAATAAACAACTAATAGTAAGTGTAGATTGGTAATGGTTTGTTAAGTGTACATGGTGTGTTAAAATGGTTAAATAAGATAAGAATTCATTGAAGTGACTAGTTTATGTGCAATTGTAACAATGTGATAGAATATGTGCATTCGTTGAGGTAAGAAAGTATATACCAGTTGTGAAAAGTGTTGTATTTGTGTATTGTTGTTTGGTAACGTGTTTCGGGGCCCTCTGACAGGTGGATATGTCCATAATACAAAGGAAACTCTGGCGAAATTTTTCTAAAATATAAGAGTTAGTCAAAATTTTGATAGTTTGCATAGCATGTCTTTCAAAGCCAACTCATTCTCAAATCCTCATTCGGGGACGAATGATCTTAAGGGGGGAGGATGTAAGGCCCCGTAAAAAAAAATTTTGTGCATAAAACCTCGTAGCTGTGGTGTCATGGGCCGAATAATGTGTTAGGAATGCGTAGAATTCTTCGCGGCGAGCTTGCTCGCCGCGTTTCGGACCCTTGGTAGTGATTTAAGTGTCAAAAATGTAGAGAATAAAGTTTTCCAGAAAAGTGTCAAATATGCGGTCAAGAATGCAACCGCAAACCTGTTATGCGGACCGCATTCTTGCCGCAAAGCTTAACAGGAAGCCTCCCAAAAATCATGTTGAAAATGCGATCGATATGCGATCGCATAGTGAATCTGCGGTGCACTTTGCGACCGCAGATCAAGAATGCGGACCGCATATTGGTCGCATTCTGTAACAGAACTTGTGTCATTTTGAGGCCATTCTGTGGTCACTATGCGGACCGCATGTTGATTCTGCGGTCGCAAAGTGCACCGCATAATTGACCCGGTCCAGATTTTTGTAACATTTTGACCCGATCTCTTCTTTAATATAACACCTTTCACCCTCATTTTCTCATATCATCTTACCAAAAATTAGAGAGAGAAGAGTGGGTTTTTAGAGAGAGAAATCTTTCATCTTCAAAGATTGTTCCAACCATCTTAGTTCAAAGGACTCTAGGGTAAAGATTCAACTTCCCCAAATCTTTTCAAGGTAAAAACCCTAACTATTTTCTTTGATTTTCAGTTTTAAATTGGGTAAAGAGAGGTTTGCATATAATAGCTTTTGAAAATAGAATTTTTACACTCATGCATGATTATTGAACTTGATTTCTAGTAAAAAGAAGTTTGTAGAAGTAAGAGTCTTCAAGAACAAGGTTGGCAAGAGTAGGATATCTTGGGTAAGCATAAAGTAGAAAGAAAAATCATCACCATGTATGTATGGCTAATTTTGATTCTTGTGAAATCGCCTATATGTATGAAATTTGTTTGGTTAGTGTTAATTTGACAAATTGTGTGAAATTCTCAAAGTTGTTGTTGAAATATGAGTGATGTGGTATAGAATATGAACCAAAAATTAAATGAGAGTCGAAATGGGTAAAGAATTGTGAATAATGATTATGATGGCCTATATAGCACCTTGTGTAAAACAAACGAAACGCTTGAGAATTTGTTTATTGTGGAAAGAGATGAAACACTTGAATTGTGGAAATATTGTAACATGGTTGTGATATTGATTTGAAAAATAATTGAGAACATGAAACAATGTGCAAGTTGCTTATTTGAACTTGTTGAAATTGTGTGTAGTACCTTATCTGCCTGTTTGAAATTGTTGTGTTTTAAACTGTAAGGCGAGGTCGTGTTGCGCGCCGCAACGTGAGGAAATAAGGTGTGGGTTGGGGTGATAAGGGTGGACGAGGTAATAAGGGTGGCCGGGGCAATAAGGATGGAAAGCGATCGAAATCGCTATTGAAAATTGATACAAAAATCAATAATGTGAAATTGTAAAAGGAGACAGCAGGAGAGTTTGCAACCTGTGGGGCACTGATTGCCCCTTTGTTTGACTACTTGTGCTTTACGTGATTGATTGGTTATTGTTAAATTGGTTGATCGTAGAAAGTGCTTTGTGTTGAGAATTATTTGAAATGAGGAAAATGTGGAAACATGGTTGGCTGGCTTAATTAATTGTTGATGTAATTCAATGGCTTGAGTTTACTTGGGACAAAGTTTGTCCATACATGCCAGTACAATTCAAGTGTACCGACGTCCCTTTTGCCGGGGACGCTACATTCGTGTTATGATTGTAGGTGGATCAGTAGCAGGCACTTCAACTCATCGGCAGTAGTATCCTTCTCCTTCCACCGCCCGTTTTGGTGAGCCCCTTTCTTCCTTGGGGCCCTGTGTGGTTCATGCCACTTTTGTTTAGATTTCATTTTGGTTTTGTAAGGTATAGCCGGAGCCTTGTTACCGGCAAGTATTATATTCCCCTTTTTGTATCCTAGAGGCTCTGTAGACATGTAGCCTGTGGGACTCCAGTCTTATGTAAACATTATGTTATGTCGGGCGTTGTAAAAACTGCAAACTTGTTAATGAATCACTCGTATGGTTTTATTCGTTAAATGTGAAATTATTCATGTTTAGTAAGATATTTGGTTAATGAGAAACAATCAACACAGGGGTAACGCGTGGGAGTGAAAAGCACCCAGGTCCGCTTGACTGGGGCAACCCGGTCAGGCGCCGGTCATGTTCCCCGATTGGGGGCGTGAAAAACTTGGTATTAGAGCCTATGGTTTTTAATGTGTCCTAGGATGTCTCGGAGCCGTGTCTAGTAGTGCCCTTCTTATAGGTGTGTTGTCGACCACATCATATAAGTAGGGGGCTACACGAGCATTTAGGAATTTACCTATTTCTTTGTTAATCTATATCGTGCGGTAAAGTGCAATGTGGAAATATCTGTGTCTAATTCGCGCCTTGTTCCCAAATTTTCAGAATATGGCACCTAAGAAGAAGGCTAGACTCGGCGTTAGGGCCAATGCCGGCACAAGTGCAGCTGTTAATCATGTACCCGATGCCGTGGGAGAGAATGACCTACCAGTCCCGAATTTGCCTGGCCCATCTGTTCAAAACCCAAGTGTCCCTATTCCAGCTGCGGCAGAGGATGCCACCATTCCTCCTGCCAGTGTTCCTGACTCAGATACAGTTCCTGCTTCGGGCTCTGGTATCTCTAATGAAGATCTTAGGGGAGCCATTCATATGTTAACACAGTTAGTGGCCGCCCAGGCCCACAGATCCCATGATGCCCCTGCATCCTCCAGCGGACAGGGAGATTCCTTTGGCTCCAGAGTCCACCAGTTCTTGCGATTGGCCCCTCCAGAATTTTCAGGTACCGATCCAGAGGCTGACCCACAGGACTTCCTTGATGAAATATACAAGACCCTCAGAGTGATGAAGGCTACAGATATAGAGGGGGTAGAGTTGGCCTCTTACAGGCTGAAGGGAGCGGCACGTTCATGGTTCGAAATGTGGGAGGATTCCCGTGAGGAAGGGAGCCCTCCGGCCAGATGGGATGAGTTCGTGGATGCATTTATGGACCACTTCTTACCTGCTGAGGCAATGGCAGCCCGTGCCACTGAGTTCGAGGTTCTCAAACAGGGCAGTATGGGTGTTTGGGAGTATCACATGGAGTTCGTAAGGTTGTCCAAGTACGCTCCTCATTTAGTGTCGACCATGGATGCCCGGGTTCGACGGTTTGTTCAGAGCCTTAGCCCTTTGGTAGTAAATGAGGCCGCCACAGCAGCTTTGCACTCAGATATGAACTATGGGAGGATCGTGGGGTTTGCTCGGGCCACAGAGGCCAGGAAATTGAAGATTCGTGCAGAAAGAGAAAGTAGCAGCAGGGCCCGGTCAATGGGTCATTCAGGGAGATCACTTCCAGGGAAAGGGTCATCAGGGCCATCCCAGTCATATGCTCAGTCCTCCGCGAGTGCACCGCCATCCGTGCACAGCCATCAGCAGGGCAGTTACTCGAGACCTGGTTCAGACAGCAGGAGGTCTCGTCAGTCTGGTCGTCCTGGGGTGAGATCCCAGCAGTACGGGAGACCTACATGCCCCAAGTGTGGGAGATTTCATACAGAGACTTGCTACCTTGACCTTCCAGTGTGCTTCGGGTGCGGGGTGAGAGGTCACATTCAACGAGACTGTCGTGTACCCCATCAGGGTATAGGTAGGGGATCTGCTCAGTCATCCGGTTCTTCAGCTGCTACATCATCAGCGCGTACTCCAGCATCAGCGGGGCGTGGTGTAGCTAGGGGTGGAGCTCAGGGTAGGGGTGGACCTAACCGATTCTATGCATTGAGTGGCCGCCAAAATGCCGAGGCTTCTCCAGATGTTGTTACAGGTATCATGTCTGTTCAGACTATTAATTGCTATGCCCTTATTGATCCAGGGTCCTCCTTGTCTTATGTTACTTCATTCATTGCTTCAAGTTTTGGGATAGTACCCGAACAGCTTCATGAGCCGTTCTCTGTGTCGACTCCAATCGGTGATTCTATTACAGCCTCACGAGTCTATAGGAATTGTGTTGTTACGGTGGGTGGTCGTGATACCACGGCCGATCTTATTCAGCTTTGGCTCTATTCGTGCTTTGCCAAACTTGACTGTCGAACGAGAGTTATGAGGCTCGAGTTCCCTAACGAGCCAGTTATTGAATGGAGAGGAAATGGTGTAGTGCCAAGGGGTAGGTTTATTTCCTACCTTAAGGCTTCGAAGATGATTAAGAAAGGGTGTATCTATCACCTAGTTCGGGTAACGGACACCACCTCAGATGTGCCTACCCTCGAGTCCGTGCCAATTGTGAATGAATTTCCTGAAGTGTTTCCAGATGAGCTTCCAGGCATCCCGCCGGATAGGGAGATTGATTTCGGGATCGATGTAATGCCGGATACTCAGCCAATATCCATTCCACCATACAGAATGGCGCCAGCAGAGTTAAGGGAGTTAAAGGAGCAGCTGAGGGATTTATTAGAGAAAGGGTTCATACGACCGAGTGTGTCGCCGTGGGGTGCTCCGGTTCTCTTTGTCCGAAAGAAGGATGGGTCACTTCGAATGTGTATTGATTATCGGCAGCTCAACAAAGTCACCATCAAGAATAAATATCCTTTGCCTCGAGTAGATGATCTGTTTGACCAATTGCAGGGAGCGAAGTTCTTCTCAAAGATTGATTTACGGTCTGGGTACCACCAGTTAAAAATCAGGGAGCAGGATATTCCTAAGACCGCCTTCAGAACTCGTTATGGTCACTTCGTGTTTTTGGTCATGTCTTTTGGGCTAACCAATGCCCCAGCAGCTTTCATGGACCTTATGAATCGGGTTTTCAAGCCATTCCTAGATTCCTTTGTAATTGTATTCATTGACGACATCCTTATCTACTCTCGGAGCAGGGAAGATCATGCCATTCACCTCAGAGCAGCATTGCAGACCCTTCATCAGCATCAATTGTATGCCAAGTTCTCAAAATGTGAGTTTTGGTTGGAGTCCGTAGCCTTTCTAGGGCATGTTATTTCCAGTGAGGGAATTCGGGTGGATCCTCAAAAGATTGCGGCAGTGAAAGATTGGCCTAGACCCACGACCCCGACAGAGATACGTAGCTTCTTGGGTTTGGCAGGGTACTATCGGAGGTTTGTAGAGGGATTCTCAACCCTCGCTTCCCCATTGACAAAACCGACGCAGAAGGCAGTTAAGTTCCAGTGGTCCGAAGCATGTGAGAAAAGTTTCCAGGAATTGAAGTCAAGATTGACCTCGGCACCAGTATTGGCCTTGCCAGAAGGCACAGAGGGATTTGTGGTTTATTTTGATGCCTCCAGGGTTGGTATGGGATGTGTATTGATGCAGCACGGGAAAGTCATATCTTACGCTTCTAGGCAACTCATGAATCACGAGAAGAATTATCCGACGCATGATTTGGAGCTTGCAGCTATTGTGTTTGCTTTGAAAATATGGCGGCACTATCTTTATGGAGTTCATGTAGATGTGTTTTCAGACCACAAGAGCCTCCAGTATTTGTTCAAGCAGAAGGAGCTAAATCTGAGACAGCGGCGGTGGTTAGAATTGCTCAAGGACTATGATATGAACATATTGTACCATCCAGGAAAGGCAAATGTGGTAGCCGACGCTCTTAGTCGAAAATCCATGGGTAGTTTGGCTCATTTGGGTGTGGATCGGAGACCCCTGGCTCGAGAGGTTTACCAATTAGCCAGTTTGGGGGTTCGTATCTCGGCGTCAGACGAGGGGGATATTTTGGTGCATAATGGAGTAGAATCATCATTGGTCGCGGAAATCAAGGGAAAACAGTTCATGGATCCAGCATTGGTTCGGGTAAAGGAAGCAGTCATGAATAACAAGACCTCAGCATTTGTACTCAGCAGCGAAGATAGTGTATTGCGGTGTCAAGATAGGCTATGTGTTCCGGATGTGGACGAGCTTCGGGAAAGGGTAATGGCAGAGGCTCATATTTCCAGGTATTCGGTACACCCAGGGTTCCACGAAAATGTATCATGACCTTAAGGAGATTTATTGGTGGAACGGTATGAAAAGGGATGTAGCAAGCTTTGTAGCTAAATGTCCGAACTGTCAACAAGTGAAGGCCGAGCATCAACGGCCCGGTGGATTAACTCAACTTATAGAAATACCAAGGTGGAAATGGGAGATGATCAATATGGATTTCGTGGTAGGGTTACCTCGCACTCGGCGTAAGTTTGACTCAATATGGGTGATAGTGGATCGACTCACCAAATCAGCTCACTTCCTGCCAGTCAAGTCCACTGATACTGCGGAGCAATATGCAAGATTGTACATCAAAGAGATAGTAAGACTTCATGGCACTCCACTTTCTATTATCTCGGATCGCGGGGCTCGGTTCACAGCTAACTTTTGGAAGAAGTTTCAGCAAGGTTTGGGAACTCAGGTGAATCTCAGCACAGCTTTCCATCCGCAGACCGACGGCCAGGCCGAGCGGACCATTCAGACGCTCGAAGATATGTTACGGGCTTGTGTCTTAGATTTTAAAGGTAATTGGGATGAACACTTGCCAATGATAGAATTTGCTTACAATAATAGCTATCATGCTAGCATTCAGATGGCCCCATTTGAGGCATTGTACGGAAGAAGATGTAGGTCGCCAATCGGGTGGTTTGAGGTAGGTGAAGCAGAATTGCTAGGTCCAGATTTGGTGTACGAAGCTATGGAAAAGGTCAAGGTTATTCAGCAGAGAATGAAAACAGCACAGAGTCGTCAAAAATCCTATGCGGACGTTCGCCGAAGGGATTTGGAGTTTCAAGTCGATGATTGGGTGTTCTTGAGGGTATCTCCTATGAAGGGAGTCATGCGATTTGGAAAGAAAAGGAAATTGAGTCCTAGGTATGTCGGGCCATATCGGATCGTTCAAAGGATTGGTCAAGTTGCTTATAGGCTAGAGTTGCCTCCCGAGATGTCATCAGTGCACCCGGTATTCCACGTGTCCATGTTGAAGAAAGTGATTGGAGATCCATCCACCATCATGCCAGTCGAAGCTATAGAGGTTAATGAAGATTTGTCATATGAAGAAGTTCCAGTTGCCATACTTGATAGGCAAGTCCGTAAGTTGAGAAATAAGGAAGTTGCCTCTGTTAAAGTATTGTGGCGAAGTCAACAAGTTGAGGAGGCCACATGGGAAGCGGAAAAAGATATGAAGGAAAAGTACCCCCATTTGTTTGATCAAGCCTAGAAGAAATTAGGTAACCTTTCTACTCCTAGTAACTGCCATCTTGTCTAAGTTGTTTCCCTCTTAGTATTAGTAAAGTCTCCTTCATTTTGTAATGAGTTAAATGTGTTGTTGCCTTGGGTCACTTGAACCTTTCTTGATAAATGAAATCCTTATAAATATTCGCGTGTTAAATAAACAACTAATAGTAAGTGTAGATTGGTAATGGTTTGTTAAGTGTACATGGTGTGTTAAAATGGTTAAATAAGGTAAGAATTCATTGAAGTGACTAGTTTATGTGCAATTGTAACAATGTGATAGAATATGTGCATTCGTTGACGTAAGAAAGTATATACCAGTTGTGAAAAGTGTTGTATTTGTGTATTGTTGTTTGGTAACGTGTTTCGGGGGCCCTCTGACAGGTGGATATGTCCATAATACAAAGGAAACTCTGGCAAACTTTTTCTAAAATATAAGAGTTAGTCAAAATTTTGATAGTTTGCATAGCATGTCTTTCAAAGCCAACTCATTCTCAAATCCTCATTCGAGGACGAATGATCTTAAGGGGGGAGGATGTAAGGCCCCGTAAAAAAAAAAATATTTGTGCATAAAACCTAGTAGCTGTGGTGTCATGGGCCGAATAATGTGTTAGAAATGCGTAGAATTCTTCGCGGCGAGCTTGCTCGCCGCGGTTCGGACCCTTGGTAGTGATTTAAGTGTCAAAAATGTAGAGAATAAAGTTTTCCGGAAAAGTGTCAAATATGCGGTCAAGAATGCGACCGCAAACCTGTTATGCGGACCGCATTCTTGCCGCAAAGCTTAACAGAAGCCTCCCAAAAATCATGTTGAAAATGCGGTCGATATGCGATCGCATAGTGAATCTGCGGTGCACTTTGCGACCGCAGATCAAGAATGCGGACCGCATATTGGTCGCATTCTGTAACAGAACTTGTGTCATATTGAGGCCATTCTGCGGTCACTCTGCGAACCGCATGTTGATTCTGCGGTCGCAAAGTGCACCGCATAATTGACCCGGTCCGGATTTTTGTAACATTTTGACCCGATCTCTTCTTTAATATAACACCTTTCACCCTCATTTTCTCATATCATCTTACCAAAAATTAGAGAGAGAAGAGAGGGTTTTTTTTAGAGAGAGAAATCTTTCATCTTCAAAGATTGTTCCAACCATCTTAGTTCAAAGGATTCTAGGGCAAAGATTCAACTTCCCCAAATCTTTTCAAGGTAAAAACCCTAACTATTTTCTTTGATTTTCAGTTTTAAATTGGGTAAAGAGAGGTTTGCATATAATAGCTTTTGAAAATAGAATTTTTACACTCATGCATGATTATTGAACTTGATTTCTAGTAAAAAGAAGTGAGTAGAAGTAAGAGTCTTCAAGAACAAGGTTGGCAAGAGTAGGATATCTTGGGTAAGCATAAAGTAGAAAGAAAAATCATCACCATGTATGTATGGCTAATTTTGATTCTTGTGAAATCGCCTATATGTATGAAATTTGTTTGGTTAGTGTTAATTTGATAAATTGTGTGAAATTCTCAAAGTTGTTGTTGAAATATGAGTGATGTGGTATAGAATATGAACCGAAAATTAAATGAGAGTCGAAATGGGTAAAGAATTGTGAATAATGATTATGATGGCCTATATGGCACCTTGTGTAAAACAAACGAAACGCTTGAGAATTTGTTTATTGTGGAAAGAGATGAAACACTTGAATTGTGGAAATATTGTAACATGGTTGTGATATTGATTTGAAAAATAATTGAGAACATGAAACAATGTGCAAGTTGCTTATTTGAACTTGTTGAAATTGTGTGTAGTACCTTATCTGCTGTTCTGTTTGAAATTGTTGTGTTTTAAACTGTAAGGCGGGGTCGTGTTGCGCGCCGCAACGTGAGGAAATAAGGTGTGGGTTGGGGTGATAAGGGTCGCCGAGGTTATAAGGGTGGTCAGGGGCAATAAGGATGGAAAGCGATCGAAATCGCTATTGAAAATTGATACAAAAATCAATAATGTGAAATTGTGAAAGGAGACAGCAGGAGAGTTTGCAACCTGTGGGGCACCGATTGCCCCTTTGTTTGACTACTTGTGCTTTACGTGATTGATTGGTTATTGTTAAATTGGTTGATCGTAGAAAGTGCTTTGTGTTGAGAATTATTTGAAATGAGGAAAATGTGGAAACATGGTTGGTTGGCTTAATTAATTGTTGATGTAATTCAATGGCTTGAGTTTACTTGGGACAAAGTTTGTCCATACATGCCAGTACAATTCAAGTGTACCGACGTCCCTTTTGCCGGGGACGCTACATTCGTGTTATGATTGTAGGTGGATCAGTAGCAGGCACTTCAGCTCATCGGCAGTAGTATCCTTCTCCTTCCATTGCCCGTTTTGGTGAGCCCCTTTCTTCCTTGGGGCCCTGTGTGGTTCATGCCACTTTTGTTTAGATTTCATTTTGGTTTTGTAAGGTATAGCCGGAGCCTTGTTACCGGCAAGTATTGTATTCCCCTTTTTGTATCCTAGAGGCTCGGTAGACATGTAAACTGTGGGACTCCAGTCTTATGTATACATTATGTTATGTCGGGCGTTGTAAAAACTGCAAACTTGTTAATGAATCACTCGTATGGTTTTATTCGTTAAATGTGAAATTATTCATGTTTAGTAAGATATTTGGTTAATGAGAAACAATCAACACAGGGGTAATGCGTGGGAATGAAAAGCACCCAGGTCCGCTTGACTGGGGCAACCCGGTCAGGCGCCGGTCATGTTCCCCGATTTGGGGCGTGACATATACTCATTTTCAAACCATGATAAAACACATCACAAACTATTTCTTCCCATTCGTTGCATAAGTTTAACTGCCAGGACTGAGTCCTTATACCCATATCGGGTTACACGACTGCCAGCACTCAAAAGCTTTATTGCACAATATCTGCAAGACTCATTACTTCAACCACATACCAGGAATTAGTCGTATTCTTTATCATACCGCTTCGGTTTATTAACAAGTTGTTCCATTTACCCAGTTTCCTTTCGGATTCATCTTTGATTTAATATTAGCCATTACTGTAGCACCATAACATATCAACTCATTCCACACGAGACTCGTACATAAGACCACACGGTCTAAGACATATAGGCCACTGAATACTCTCTCAATATTTCCCAGAAGGATCACATCCTACCACACTTTATTTGATGAACTTCCCGCGATTTTTAAATTGTTATCATTATTTCCCCATACGGATACCTAGAATCCCATCATTCACATGATATAACACAAGCCTTGATCTTCTCTAACGAAACCGCCATCTTTAGCCACATACACAAATCTTAAGGCACCTGACTGTTACAAGCAAAATCTTGAACACTGCAAAACCATTCTCGGACATCATTCACCCTTATTCAGCTGTAATTCAACTGTCCTATTGAGTAGGACCACTCGTGCCTTGTTAGAACTCTGACAATGCAGATCATGATTACATACAAACACAATTAGCTATCTTAACTTTCTATACACCAAACATTCATTATCAACATCAGTTCAAAACATCCTAGTATTTCTTCACATCTACGAAGCACCATAACCTTTATCAAAATTTCCCAAACATACCTAGAGACAGAGCCAACACAACACACGACAGTGCAATCAGTTAATCAATAACAACCTCCCCAACTTAGCTCGGAGTCATACATCAAAGCACTTTCAACCACTCATATCATTATTACTCAAGTGATGTCGAAATGTTAATATGAGATTAAACTCAAGTCATTTACAAGCCTTGACAGAGACTCGAATCATCGGAGACCTTAGCTCTTCTGCAATTCTTGCAGATATACATGCACCACCAATAAGCCCACTCTCTTTAGGTGACAGAAATCTTTCTAAGTCCCAAATTTCAAAAGTTTCGGCAGAGTTTCCTTTGTAAATTGGCCTATTCACCTGCCAGAGAATCACCAAATCATTCTAACAATACATCCACAACTCAACAAGATATCACAATGTATTTCAACAACATTAAATCTCAATATTATACGAATCATATTATCACCATTTATACTTGAACCTGCGTTGTACCTGCTCGAATCATAACACATATCAAAATCACTTTAGTCATCCTGAGTTTAAACTTGTTCCACTACACATAAGGCACTTTACCTTCCAATTACGAGATATGATAATTATTTCTCACGCCCATAGCTAGGGCTACATATCAAATCAAAATAAGAACTGAATACCTTACAGCTCTCCCATTATCAAACTGCCATTTGCACAATAAGGATCAGTACCAATCGTATGAACTTCATAATACTGACTCGCAAAATTAATACCTTGGTGCTCAAGCCATAGACAAGAATCCGGCCTCAAGTCCTCCCGACTGACCCAACATGAACTCATGGAGATTATATCTCGCCCCTCGATCGGGGAATTGCAAGCCATAAGTCAATTATATTACTGAGCGCTCGATGCGTACACAGACGTGCGGAAGGAATTTCAAAATTATATCTCAAGCTGAATCAAGTGCGCACGATAAGAATTCCAAGAAATGTGAAGTGTTTCCTAAAGGTTCGCAGCCTCCCGAGGATAAGTACAGGCGTCCCCGTACCGATCCACAAGACTCTACCAACCGGCTCAAGACTCACGAGGCCTAGTAAACCTAGGCTCTGATACTAACTTGTCACGACCCCAAACCCGATCGTGATGGCGCCCATCACACTGCTAGGCCAGCCCGACCAATTAACAACATTTACGGAGCTAAGATCTCACTTTACCCAATTTTAAGCACAACAGTGATAGATATATTAAAAACAGGGAACCAAGTCCCAACACGTGTCAACTCCCATAGACCGAAGGGTCAAGAGTCATGAGCCTCTACAGAGTATACAAAGTGTAAATAGTGAATATAACTATGCACAAGTGTGGGATGATTAGAACAAAATACAGACAAACTGGAGAATCAGGTCCTGCGAACGCTGGCAGCTACCTCGACTGTCCAAAAGCACTCCCGAGCCGCAATAGAATCAGCTCCACTGTGATGTACCTGGATCTGCACACAAGGTGCAGGGAGTCGGGTGTGAGTACTTCCAACTCAGCAGTAATAAAAGTAAATAATGCTGAAAGGAAGAAAACCACGATAGGCACTATCTAATGCTACAGAATACAGAACTATCTTTTTATTCCTTTCAAGCATATGTGAGTAGATTATTTAGAAATCTTAATTTTAGCTACTTTATTTCATAATAATATACCATTACCTGGATACAATCTCAAGCAATGCAAGTCCGCACTCAAATCAGCCCCTCGGGCTCAGCACTCCTTATCAATTTACACTAGGAGATCTGGTCAATAAGGCAACTAATGCATGTGTGCCCGTAATGTATGAGTGCTGAATGTTATGCCACGTAGTACACATAAACCAATGTATGTATGCCATGCAATGCATATGACCGCTACGGCGTGTAGCCCGATCCAATTTGGGTACCCGTGCTCACTGTAGGGGTTCAGACTCTGGAGGGGCTCCTACAGCCCAAGCACAATATTAATATCACACCTGCTGCGGCGCGCGGCCCGATCCGTATACCACTGCGGCGTGCAGCCCGATCCATGCATGTGTATGCATATGCTCACATGAGATGTCATGCCCTAACATATGGCCCTCGGCCCAATCAGTCTAACAAATAATCAAGAAAGCCCTACGGGCAACAATATCATATTAGCTCACAGCTAAAATATTATTAAGACCTTGTTCAAGTTTTTCATAACCTTATAAAAATGCTGAATAGCAAAATACCATTTAAAACCTTAAATTTAGAATAAAATATGCACAGTGTTATCAAAACAATGATACCAATCCCCGAAGGATTCAAATAATTGGCACGAAGCCCAAACATGATAATTAGTCCAATTCATTTCAACAATTAGGTGTTATTATTTATTACGCGGGACGGACCAAGTCGCGATCCCCAATGGTGCTCTACCCCACGCCCGTTATCCGGCGTGCAAGTCACCTCAACACAGCACTAAGATATGCAAGTCCGGGGTTTACTAACCCTCAGGACATCATTTACAATTATTACCCACCTCGAACCGACGAAAGCTCATGCCCGCGACGCCTTAGCTCCTCGAACCGGCATCCACGCACGTCAAAACTAGCACAAATCAACACAAATATATCAAAATAGGCTAATGGAACATAACCCAATCGAAAGAACTCGAAAAATATCAAAAATCACGAAATTGGCAAATCCCGAGACCCGGGCCCACATCTCGAAAAAATCTCGAAACTCATATTTCCAGAACCCTCGTCTCGCCACGAGTCCATATATATAAAATTTACCAAAATCGGACTCCATTTGCCCACTCAAATCGGTGTTTTTCTTCAATTTAGGCTTAGGGCTTAAACCCACCTTTAATCTTCCATTTACAGAAATTTAACCAAGGATTTCATGATGAAATGATGTAATTAAGCCACAAAACTTACCTCCGACGAAACCCCGATGATTTCCCGGCAAATCTCCCGTCAATACTTCTCTTGTAACTCAAAAATGGGGGTTTTGGGTATGGGGTTCGCGACTGGACTGTTCTGTTATATTAATTCACTGACTGCCAGGCGAACTTCTGCGATCGTAGCCCCAGGCTCGCGATGGCGATGAACAAATTCACCGGACCCCAAAATTACTCTACGCGATCGCGACACTCCCTACGCGATCGCACTGACTCACGCCTCAACACTACGCGATCGCGTGAAACCACCCGCAATCGCACTGCTTTAAATCCCAGACTTACGCGATCGCACACTACACATCGCGATCGCAATGCACCACCAGTCGACCTTACGCGATCGCATCACTCCTTCCGCGATCGCGAAGAACATTTTTCCGGCCTCATTCCAATACACTACGCGATTGTAGTATCCCCCTTGCGATCGCAGAGCTTCCCAGCTTTACCCTACGCGATCGCAGACTAGCTTCGCGATCGCGAAGCACAAAAATCTTCTGCACTAATTGCAGCAGAAACAGCAGTGCCTTTGGCACAAATTGGTCCGTTTGGACCCCCGAATTCATCCCGAGGCTCCCGGGGCCCCAGCGAAAACCACCAACATACTCCAAAACACGATATGAACTTGTTCCAATCATAAAAACACCATCCTAAACATCAAAATCACCAATTACGCACAGATTCAAGCCTAAGTTTCTTCAAAACTTCCGAAATCGACATTCGATCAAAAACCCGACCAAACGACCTCCGAATGACCTGAAATTTTGCAGGCACCTCCAAAATCACCTAACGGAGCTACTGCAACTGTCGGAATTCCATTCCGACCCCCGGATCAAAATCTCACCTACCGTTCGGATTTCGCCAAAATTCAACCTTAGCCAATTCAAGCCTAAAACTACACCGGGCCTCCAAATTCAATTCCGATTGCTCTCCTAAGTCATAAATGATCCCCCGAAACTACTCGAATCATCAGAATCTGATTCCGAGCACTCTAACTCAATAGTCAACTCTAGGTTTACTTTCCATATTCAAACTTCCTTCAAACATGCTATTTGCTTCATTTTCAATTCAATTCACTCCTAACTCACCCGATAGGCTCTAACACTGATATAAAAGCATAAAACATATAATTGTAACATGACGGGGTGGTAAATTCCCGTAACGACGGGGTGGTAAATTCCCATAACGACGGGCCGGGTCGTTACATTAAAATTCCTCAATAAATCACAACACATAACTCTAACCAAACACTATTACTCCTAAAACACCCAAAGTCACCATGCTCAGAACGGTCATCCACACACATATTTATGTCTGAACTCAAGCAATCAATCACACCTGCAGTGATACAATTAATATACGCTATAAAGTCCTGAAACGACACAACCGATGTGCTATTCCCCGAGCGGTACCCAATACAGACTTTTCCGCAAAAGTCAGGAAGTATTGTATATAAGGTAACATATATGAAGCTATATTTTCCACATCACACTGTTTCGGCGCGCAACCCGTTCCAATAGCATACCTGTGGTGGCGTGCCATCCGATCTAAATAACCCTCGCAAAAGAAATGCACATCGAGTCAAGTTGCTCATTACAATAAACATGTATAGCCTCAAGCTCGGCCAAAAGAAACGCATTCGACAAAGTTCCTCAATACCAAAGCTAATCAATGGTAGATGTAGTTTAGGCTTTTGGATAAGGTAAGGCAAAATTTCGGCTAAAGTGACTCAAAACCTCCCAAAGCACTACAATATTTACATTTAAAGCCTCCTTCCTTCAAAAGTATTTTCCATCATTTCTCCGCATTTTTATTTCACACCTAGTCTTCCCTTTTTCACAATTTCTTATCACTTTATATATATATATATATATTTCTTATCACTTTATTCCATATATATATATATATATATTTTTTTTTTCTTTTCTTTCTTTTTCTTTTCATTTTTTTACCTTCCACCATTTTCAAGCAACTTCCATATCACAATTTCCAACCTTCACCCCCAAACTTAGGCTTTTAGCCTATGTTTGTACTTTCAAAGTACTTAGGGAGGTAGGGTGCCAAAAGCTAGATAAATTAAGAACAAAGGATTTAAGCTTGTAATACGGTTGCCAAAGAATAAGGTTAAAGGCTCAAAATGGATTGACTAGGGAAAATATTTACGGGTAGGAATTTTTAAGGCATGCTAGCGGTCCAAGGAAGGCCTAATATCATTTTTCAAACCAAGTTAGTCTATGATTTTGCTTTGAAGCACATTTCGGGCAAGTTCTAGACCACAAGTAATACAAACGAACTCACAAATAAATCTCACCACACATGGCACATGAAAACTCAAGTACAAATCCAAAGTCCAATTGAAACAAATGACTCAAAGAGGTCACATATAGCATAAAGGAAGCTAGTTAGTGAATTGAAGAGCCAAAAGTTGAGTCTAAAAGTCATGACATCTTTACTTCAATCATTTTTCTTTTTCAACAAGTAAAACTTCATATGCCGAGGTTTAAGTATGTTGGTACCAAGCAAGCCACAACTAGGACAATGGACACAAATCCTAACTCCAAACCATTTATTTTTCTAACTTTCAACAAAAGCTACTCCTAATTACAAGACTAATTCCCTTAAGAAAGTTGTCAATCTATCCATCATCGGGACAAGTCAACAAAAATTTACCCTGCTCAAGAAGAAAATTGGCATCCTTGGAAAAAGAACCGTGGTATAAAGAAAACCAAGGATATTGCCTCTACCATATAACATAATAACATAAAAAAAAATTTAGAAGCTAATAAAAATTAAGTAACTAAACATACTAATATCACATGTCACATGAAAATATACTAATAACAACATGAAAAACAAACACATATAAACAAACTAATATAACACATAACATGAGAATATATTAGAAACACCATTAAAACAACTACTATACCAATCCGCCAAAACAACAGTTATACAAGAAGAACAGTAATTACAAGTAGCCACCCCCCAACTAAAGATATTGCATTGTCCCAATGCAACAATAAAGATGATAAAGTAAAATGCTGGAGAGTGCTCCCTGAATACTGCATCAATCAGAACTGGATGTGGTGGGAAATTTAAGATCCATGTCAGCATGATCATCATCATCATCCGAGTCCTGTGAACCACAAAGTGTGCTCAGCTTCTGCATTATCTTAGAAAGCAGCTTGCTCTTCTTCTTCTCATGCTCCTTGAATTTTCTTTGCCGCTTTTCTATCTTTCCCTGCTTGCGGCTCATATTTTCCAGCCTGGTGTTCATGGCCTCCATTTGGACTGTCATCTCTTTTTTATTCTTGGCCATATCTTCTAGGGTTGGTGGGGCTTTAACTCCTGCAGAGGTTCTGGTCCCAGATGTGCTTGCCCCAGATGGGCCAGTGGGAAGGCCAGCTATCAGCTGCCTAACATGTGCATCAACCCCATAAATCTGGCTACACAGATGTCTCATAGTGTGTGGTCCAGACTGTAGGGGTCCTACAGGGTCAAAGGATCCGGCAGGGTCAGTGGTGATCACCATGAACTGCCCGAATGAAGGGGAGGCTACATCAATGCGCCTCTTTTTCGGCTTGTCTCTTGGTCCCCTTTTTAGTAAAGGATGGATCATTGGCTTGCCGGGACCCTTCTCAACATCATTGGGGTGTTTAAGTACCCATACATCATAGCACAACTTGGTGATCAAAGAGGGAAAGAATAGACTCTTAGACCTACCATTAGCAGCTTCCTCAATTTCTCGAACAATATTCTCCCCGACATTCACAGGTAATCCCTCAATGAGAGTAGCAATCATGAGAGCTCCATCCATTGTTACATCATTGTCATTTGTGGAAGGTGACACTCTGGAATAAATGATTGAAAGCCATATTTTTTCTTCCGCTGTAAAATCATGAGTGTCCACCCTCTTCTACAATGTTAGCCACTTTGGAGTGACTCCGCCATGCAGCCTGTCTATTAGCCACTGGTTGCCCCTTGCTCTTTCTCTCTCTTTGTAAACCTGGTTGTCAACATTGGGGAGGTCATAAACAGCATTGATCACTTGAGAGTTGAAAGGAACTTGCACACCCCGCATAGTAGTCACCAACACACCCTGGAAAGGAACTTTCGCCCAGAAATCTTCAGTTTCATTGAGGCATTTTTTCAAGCATATTGTGTGCCTTAGTTGTTTGTGCACATTCAACAGCTTTGGGTACTAATTTTTACCCATAATTTTCGCACATTTAAACACTCACACTCAACCAACCTCACCCAGCAAGCAACATAAGTTTTCAAGCACCAATTTGCAACTTAGTGCTTGAAAAACTTGAACCCAAACAAACAACACTACAATGGTGGTTATACCAAGAAAACAGGGGGAAAGAAGAAAAATTTAATTTAGAGGAGAGTGAAGATTACATACCTTAGCAATGGAGGTGATTGCAAGAAGAATTTAGCTAATTTGTGCACTTCGAAATTATTTGGGAAGAAAAAGGTTAGGGTTAGGAGCTGTTAATTTTGGACAAAAATTGGGGGAACATCCAATTCCAGTAGCGTTGGTTTCTTTTTACATACCTAACCCTACGCGTTCGCGAAGTGGCTACGCGTACGCGAAGGGTATTTTTCTCCAGGTGTCGCGAACGCGACAGTGTATCACGCGACCGCGTTGAGTAACTTTCTCCAGGCCACGCGAACGTGATAGTGTGCCACGCGAACGCGATGAGTTGAAAACTCTGAAGCTTCGCGGACGCGTTGGTGTCACGCGAACGCGCTGAAGAAAAAAATTTCTGCACTTGCACAGTGCTGGCAGCTACTGGTTTTTGCACTCCGGAACAACCCGACCTACTCAAATCAACTCCAAAAAATCTGAAACTTGGCAAATTAGTAAAAAATAATATTCGAAGCTATTCTAAAAAAAGAAAATTCGAAAAACGATGAAATTTTTTGAAAAACCGATGGGTTGCCTCCCACCAAGCGCCGCATTTAATGTTGTGGCATGACACAAACAACATTACCACTTTTCTCACCTTTTGGATGATATGAATTGGGCCCCTAGCTTGGAATCAAGCTTATGACCACGAGCGATGAGGGGTGGTAATTGGATGTTCGAGCCAATGCTTAAAATTTTCATTTTGCACTTCTTGGCCTTCAAGTGAGGAATGTCGTTTTGATTTCTTGTCTCCTCACACTGTAAAATGTATGGCCAAAGTTTTTCCTCCTCGCATTCCTTCATTGATTCATGTGGTTCAACTCGTGTCACCACACAAGTCCAAGGTTGAAAAATGGTTGGAATGTGACTTTAAGCCTACACTTTGCAATTCTTCTATGTTGACATCCTATTTTTCCCTCGGATTAGAGTCAACATCAAGCACATTAGCATTTACACCAGTTGACCCCAATTCCATATTTTTGCCGACATCAACAACACTCATTGAGTTGGCTGGCGGATGTTCATCCATTTGTGAGTGCAATCCTTTGGGTGCAAAATCATTTTGAAGACTAGTCTCCAAGAGATGTTCCAAGGCACTTTCTTCCTTGTTTCCTTCTTCAAGTAGACATTCAAACATGAGCTTGAACACTCCACTTTGGCCTTGCTCCACTTCTTCCAATTCCATAGCCCTATAATTCTTAACAAAACAAGTAGAACTATCATAGTGGGGGCTTGGAGAAGGGAATAACAAATAAGCACAATCATCCCAATGACCATTTTGGAAACCACACTTATCACAAATACTCCACTCATGGGTTTGGAATTGTGCGTACAATCCACCCCCGGGAGAATTTAAACAATTTTGCCATGAGTGTGGTCCTCCACAATAAGGACAAGGATCATCAAAATATGAACAACTACCATCCAACCAATTTTCATTAGATGATGCCATTTTTTTTCAAAGTTAACAAAATAAACAAGAAACAAACAATAAAAATAGACCCAAGGTAAGAAAAATAATTACACAAATATTCACAAGTTTGGACCAAAGCACTTTCGCTTACTTCTCAAACAACCTAAATTACGCCAAATTGTTCCCCGGCAACGACGCCATTTTTGGTAACGTCCAATTCCACCGCTAAAAAAAAGCAATAGACACGGTTTTACGCAATATATTAACCCAACTATGAGTCGGGGTCGAATCCCACAGAGAACACTGTGTAGGCGATTAGGAATGCAAGAAAATTATCACTTGTCGCGCTAAACCAAACACTTAAGATTTTGGGTTTTGGAAAATGTTTATGTCTAAGTGCAAAAATATAAACTAACCTAGAAAGCAAATAAAATGATCAATGGCTACAAGTATGAATGCATCGGGAATTACACTCAAGTAACGATCCAATGTATTTCACGATTTTACAAATATGAGCGAGTTTATGTTAATTAGCCACGGATAATAATTCTTAATTAGCTTCTTCCGAAGACTAACAAGACTTCCTAATTGAATTATCCCTAATCATAGTTAGAAGATTAAGCACACCCGATTGGCTACAAGTAATTCAATCCTATCCCTAGGTCGAACCTATAAAGTGAGGGTTAACGCCTCAAGTTCTTGTTAATTAATCTTTCCCAACTCCGAATTATCTTTCCCGAAATTAATTCAAAGTAAATGGGCGAGTCCTAGATAGCTATTCTCTTTGGAAACATTAAAGAACAAGAATAATTAAAGTAACAATAACTCACTTCATAAATATATAAAAATCATTCAATACATAAGCACAACAAGGTATTTAATCCACACTTTAAATATGAATATTCCCATAAACAAGATTCAAGTGTTGGAAATAAATACTACACACTTAGATATATAATACAAAGCAATGAAATGAAGAAATAAACATAAATGGGTAAGAAATCCTTAACCACAATCTTTAATCTTCAAGACCCAAGTGTGTGTGCAAAACCCTAGCCTCCAAACTTGTTCTCTCTAAGCCAAAAATATATCCAAGATGCCAAAGATGATAAAAGATGAAGAGCGATCCCTCCCGTATCTGTTTGGACGAGTATTTAATTGATTTGGGGTAGAAAATGTAAAATTACAGAACTACCCAGTCTTCACGCCAGATTTGTTCATCGCGTCTGCGTGCCTACCTTCGCGTTCGCGATGACTGAGAGTTTTTGGTCAACGCGTTCGCGTACATGCCTTCGCGTTCGCGAAGGATCCTGTCATTGACCATCGCGTTTGCGTGTACTCCATCACGTTCGCAAAGGTCCTTTTTATCCTGCATCGCATTCGCGCCATTGTACATCGCGTTCGCGTAGCTTGGGCTACTGAACTATCTCGTTTGCGATTGCGCTATCGCGTTCGCGAAGAGTATTTCACCTGGGCAGATTATTTGACCATTTTAGCTCATTTTTGTCTTGTCTTCACTTGGTTTCTTCACCATTACTTCTAAATCACATACCACCTGTAAAATAGAAGTAAATGGCATCGAATACACGATTTTAATGCTCAAACATAGCAAAAGTATTGATTTAAAGACAAGATGAGATGGTAAAATACCAACTCATCAATAGAAACCTCTGCACTAATATCTGCCACGAAGGCCCAACTAACAAAGCAATACCTACCAGCCGTCCGCTGGTCCTGAGGTACAACTACCCCGCTGGAGCATACTCTGATGCACTCTGCTACGCAATTCGTGCCATTCCATCATAGTCCATATCACATTAGTCTAGACAATCTGACCCATGACAACCAGTCAGCAATCAAGTATCATAATCCGAATTCGTCTTATCAAGTTAAGAGATAGCCACTAGGGCTTACAATTTCCGATAACCGCTAAACGGTGCCGATACACATGATATACCACCATTGCGTAGGCGGGTTACGAGAACTTCTAGTCTCCAACACATATATAACACATGAATCACTATGCCTAATTCCACACTCCATCGCACGAACACATAACACACATCAAGCATTCATTCATACCACGTGAGCCATTCAGAAATCTCCTTATGCCATTTACAACTCAATCACCACTGTCAATCCAACAAGAGGATACCACAATACAACAAGATATTATCAGTTTACATTACCTTGCCCTTTTTGACCATATACTCTTCCAAATCACTAGAATAGCAGTACCATTTTCCTTAATCACCAAGAAGCTTGATTCTCAGTTTATCTGCAGCTGCCCACGCTGCTTGGGGATTTTAATGACTTCCCATATAATATGAACTGATCTCAAAACCCTGAACGTGCCATTATCATCTTTCCATAACACATCGCATATACCATTCTGCACCAAGATACATGGAGAATTTCTATCCCTCTCCTACGCCGCAAACATCGACGCACTCAACTAGTCAAGGACCTTCATGATCCCATATAAGATAAAAGTCATTACCCATTCCATGCTTCGCATACCGATAGGAACATACTCATTTTAAAACAATGATAAAACACATCACAAACCCTTTCTCCCAATTACATTGCATAAGTTAAACTTCCAAGACTGAGTCCTTATACCCATATCAAGTTACACAACTGCCAACACTCAAAAGCTTTATTGCACCATATCAGCGAGACTCATTACTTCAAAAATATATCAGGAATTAGTCGTATTCCTTATCATACCGTTTCGGTTTATTAACAAGTTGATCCATTTACCCGGTTTCCTTTCTGCTTCATCCTTAATTTAATATTAGCCATAACTGTAACACCATAATACATCAACTCATGTTACCACACAAGACTCGTACATAAGACCACACGGTCTAAGACATAGTCCACTGAATACTCTCTCAATGTTTTCCAAAAGTACCACATTCTACAATACATTATTTTGGAGAACTTCATGCGATTTGAATTCGTTATCATTACCTTGCAATACAGTTACATAGAATCCAATCATTCATATAATATAACTCAAATCTTGATCTCTTCTAACGAAACCATAGTCTTTAGTCACATACACAATCTTAAGACACCAGGCTGTTACAAGCAAAATCTTGAACACCGTAAAACAAATTCTCGGGCGTCATTCACCCTTGTTCAGCTGTAATTCAACTATCTTATTGAATAGAACTACTCGTGCCTTGCTAGAACTTTGACACCGCAGAACATGATTACATACAGATACAATTAGCTATCTTCCTTTTCTATACACTGAACATTATTTACCAACATAAGTTCACAACATCCTAATATTTCTTCATATCTACGAAGCACCATAACCTTTATCAAAATTTCCCAACATACCTAGAGACAGAGACAACATAGCACACGACACTGCAATCTGTTAATCAATAAAAACCTCCCCAACTTAGCTCGAAGTCATACATCAAAGCACTTTTAGCCACTCATAGCCTTCGTACTCAAATGATGCAACAAAGTTCTAGTTAGATTAAACTCAAGTCATTTACAAGCTTCGGCGGAGATTCGAATTATCAGAAATATTAACTCTTTTGCAATTCTTGCATTCATTCACACACAACAGTTAAGCCCACTCTTTAGGAGACAAAAATCTTTTCTATGTACCAAATTTTCCAAAACTTTCAGCAGAGTTTCCTTTGTAAATTGGCCTATCCACCTGCCAGAGAATCACCAAAACCATCCTACAATACATTCACAACTTGACAAGACATCAAAAGGCATATCGACAACATTAGTCTCAATACTACACAAATCATATTATCATAATTGTTACATGAACATGAGTTGTACGTGCTCGAATCATAACACATATCAATTACCTTTCAATTACACATGAGAATCAACCAACCTACTTCGCCCCAATTTATCATTTCAGCACAATACCTTCCACCAGGATACACATAGCATAATCACTTTAGTCTTCCTGAGTTTGAACTAGTTCCGCTACACATAAGGAACTTTACCTTCCAATTACGAGATATGATAAATATTCACCACTCATATAGCTCGGGGCTACACAACAGATTAGATAAGAGTTGAACAATTAACAATACATCCATTAGTAAGATTCCCTAATACTCTACAGATCGGCACAAGGCCCCAAACATGGCTACTAGCCCAAATACATAGATATAAGTCCAGTCTCAGTCATTATACACAGTAATCTATCAATTGGGAAGGACCAAGTCCAAATCCCCAGTCACAATACCACCACGCTCGTCACATGACGCGTGTTCCATCTCAGCATAGCACTGTATAGTGCAAATACGGGGTTTCAAACCCTCAATACATTATGTATTGCCACCACCCACAAAATCAGCACCTCGATGCTTAAGTCATAGACAAGGTCCAGCCTCAAGTCTTTCTGACTGGCCCAACATGAACTCACAGAGATTATGTCTCGCCCCTCGATCGGGGAATCACAAGCCATAAGGAAATTATATTACTTAGCGCTCGATGCGTACACATACGTGTGGAAGAAATTTCGAAAAACGTATCTCAATCTAAATTAAGTACGCACGATAAGAATTCCAAGAATTGTGAAGTATTTCCTAAAGGTTCGCAGCCTCCCGAGGATAAGTACAGGCGTCCCCGTACCGATCCATAAGACTCTACTAACCGGCTCAAGACTCATGAGGCCTAGTAAACCTAGGCTCTGATACCAACTTGTCACGACCCCAAACCCGGTCGTGATGGCGCCCATCACACTGCTAGGCCAGCCTGACCAATTAATAGCAATAACGGAGCTAGGAGCTTGCCTTATCCCATTTAAGCATATCAATTATAAACAACAGTGATAGATATATATCAAACAGGGAACCAAGTCCCAAAACATACCAACTCCCATAGACCGAAGGGTCAAGAGTCATGAGCCTCTAAAGAACATAAGTGTAATAAGGTTTACAACAAACGCAGTGCGGAAGGAAAGACAACATGAAAAGAAATGACAGCTAGAAGGGGAGTCAGGTCCTGCGGACGCTTGCAGCTACCTCGACTATCCCGCACAATGCCTCCGAGCGGCTACCGAATTAGGTCTGCCGAGAGGTACCTGGATCTGCACACAAGGTGCAGGGTGTAAAATGAGTACTGCCAGACTCAGTGATAATAAATAAGGGTAAGACAACGTAGATAAGAAATCCACAGTGAAGCACAATGTAAAGCTATACCAATACCCCGTGACAGTTCAATACTAACAGTAGAGAGCCAACAATATTAACAACAAGTATAACAACTAGCAGGTGTAGCTAAATGCAATGCGATGCATGAAATGACCACTATGACGCGTAGCCCGATCCAATTTGGGTACCCGTGCTCACTATGGGCGTTCAGACTCCGGAGGGGCTCCTACAGCCCAAGCACAATATTAATGCGGCGTGCGGTCCGATCCAACATATATACCGCTGCGGCGCGCAGCCCGATCCACTACCAGTCGGCTAATATGCAAATACAGCCTCGCAGGCTCAAAAGTAGTTTTTGAAAACTCTTTTATCATTTTTCGGTTTGAAAACAGTAATATCAAGTTCCAGAGATTTGGAATTTGCATAATAACAAAATAGCTGCGGACTAGTAGTAAACTAGCATGTCTATATGACAAGACTATGATAACGATCCTCGCGGGATCCAATAACTGGCTCACAACCCACAAGTATACTCAACCGTCCAAGAAGGAGGTTTAACGACTCAAGAGTAGCCAATATCACAATATGGTATGCAACCATCCGAGAAGGAGGTTCGACTGCTCAAGAATAACCTAATATCATAACACAATATCAACAAGTCGGACTAAGCCATAGTCCCCAATCACAATCGACCCCGCACTCACAAGAGAGTACGTGTCTCGCCGCGATACAGCGTCACAAAGTGGTATACCGGGGTTTCGAACCCGCTGGTCATCACCCACATCTATTACTCACCTCAATACAGCGTGACGACTACTCCGCGATGCCCTTGCCACGAGAATCAAGCTCCACACACGTAGAATCTGAACAAGCATGGTAGAAACACAACAAATTAGGCCAATGGGACGACACCCAATCAATACGACTCTATTTACACCAAAAATGGCAAAGTTGCCAAAACCCGACTTTCGGTACGCTTCTCGAAAAATTACAAAAGTCACATATTCGGAACCCTCATCTCGATATGAGTCTAAGCATATAAGATTTACCAAATTCGGACTCCATTTGCCCATTCAAAACCTTGATTTTCTAAAGTTCAAGCCTAGGGCTAAATCCTCCATAAATTACCCCAAATTCCTCCATTTTCATGATATAATTGCATGATATTAACAATACTAATCATAAGATGAGTCCATAGTTGATTACCTGACGAATTCCCTTGAGTTTCTCTTCAAAATAGCCCAAATCGTCCCCTTAAGCCGAGACCCAAATGTGTGAAATGTTTCTGAAATTTTCTAACTTCTGATACAATTAATCTTCTGTGATTTTCGCTTCTGCGGACCATTTCCGCCCTTGCGGAACCGCTTCTGCGACCAATTGGTCGCTTATGCGAACCCAGTCCTATTTGGCCATTTCCGCACCTGCGAACCAAGGACAGCTCCTGCAGGTCTGCTCCTGTGGAATTTCCTCCACCCCTGCGGTCTTTCCCGCTTCTGCGGACAAGAGTACGCTCCTGCGGACTCGCTTATGCGATCACCAATACGCTTCTGCGGATATCCCCATCTCGCCCTTTGACCGCTTCCGCGGTCTCAACCTCGCTCCTGCGACGCCGCCTCAGCGGACATGCTTCTGCTTCTGCGAAGCCAAGCGCCTCTGCGCCCCCTTGTCCGCTCCTGCGGACTCGCTCCTGCGCCCCCATTTCCGCAGGAGCGAAAACAACAGAACCAGTGCACAAGTCTGCAATTTTCCATATTTTCTCCCGTTTAACCATCCGAAAATACCCCGAGGCCCCCGGGACCTCATCCAAACACACCAATACATCCTAATACCTTATTCAAACTTGTTCCAACCCTCAAAACATGTCTAACAACATCAAAACTCATAATTCACACAGAATTCAAGCCTAAATTCCTTAAAAACTTTCGAATTACACATTCGATCCAAAACACGACCAAACAACGTCCGAATGACCTGAAACTTTGCGGACATATCCAGAATCACATGACGAAGCTACATAAATTGTCGGAATTCCATTCCGACCCCCGGATCAAAATCTCACCTACCGATCGGATTTCGCCAAAATTCAACCTCAGCCAATTCAAGCCTATTTCTACACCGGACCTCCAAATTCAATTCCGATTGCTCCCCTAAGTCACAAATCACCTCCCGAAACTAACCAAATTATCAGAATCCGATTCCGAGCCCTAACTAAATAGTCAACTTCGGGTTGACTTTCCATATTCAAGTTTCCTTCAAAAAGGCTATATGCCTCATTTTCAGTCCAATTCACTCCTAACTCGCCCGATAGACTCTAACACTGATCTAAAAGCATAAAACATATAATTACAACATAACGGAGTGGTAATTCCCGTGACGACGGGCCGGGTCGTCACATATATTTAGATATATCGTTCTAAATTCCACATAAGTCGCTGTTAGATATTGTTTAATATAACCTATAGATTATTACAATAGCTTACTTATGAATATAGATTTCATAAGTAATAGCGTTTATATACTAATTTATATTTACCTATAAAATTTAACTGTATAATCAATGTAGGCATTAAAATTGTAACATTGCTGCGGAAAATGAGCGCTATAGATTATGTATATATATGTTAGTATCAACATTCGTTATGTTGAGTAACTTATATATCTCGTATTAAGTTACTCATACATATGTAACTATCAGTATTAGTCAAATTAGTAGCATAACCCAGTTTTCTGCTTAACTTTAGTAATTTGTTTAACATATTATTAGTCTCCGAAGACGTTTAGGGGAGAGTATTATTAGATGGTCTATAATACCCCACATCTAATTTTAGATATTACAATGTCGTAGCACCCTATATATTTTTACCGTAGTAGATTGTAAGGAATTAGTCACCACCTTAAATGTCTTTGCCTCCACCCATTTGGTAAAATAGTAATAAGTGTACAATATATGGTAATACGTATGTACATTTAGTAAACATGTCATATGTAGGCTATGTAATCTAGGGTCCTATGACTACGATAGTAATGAGTCCACTGAAATTTCTAATTGAAATGATACTGACTCTATTTGGAAAGATATTGTCATTAATAAACTTCTATTAACTATTCAATTGTAAATATGAACGAGCATTTGATTAATAATGAGATTTTATGATAATAAGGAATGTCGTAGGGAGTTTAGCCTTTGAACGAAATAGATTCGTATGTATAAACTGATATGTTAAGAATCGTATTCACGTTCGGGCATAGTGTAATCACATGATCACATATAACATATATACAATATTATATATATTACTATTAATATGACGTATTAATAGTAATAGCGAACAACCACGTATTTTATATATACAAATAATTGTATCGGCAACTAGCCATTACATAATCAAATGGGTGTATTACGTTCACATAATTCCAAATAAATTATTATATTGTAATATTATTGTCACGACCCGGATTTTCCCCCAACATCGGGATCGTGATGGCGCCTACTCGTGGTAGCTAGGCAAGCCACTGTATTCATACTATCCTGTTTTTAACACAATTTTAATTAAATAAATGCGGAATACTTTATCGAAATAGAAATAACTAATTACAAGATGAAAATCATACTGAAATCCTCTACCCAAGACGTGGAGTCACCAACTCACGAACTACTACTTAATACTACACATAAGAGTTTGAAAGAAATATAACATAATTCTGTTTATCTCGGAACAAAGAGACTACAGCTAGTAACATAAATAAAGAGAGAGACGCCGGGCCTGCGGACGTCTGCAAGCTACCTCGGTCTCAAATGTGATCAACTCCCACACAATCGATTTACTGCTGCTGCTCCTGATCGTAACCCGGACCTGTGTCAAAAACACACAGAAGTGTAGTATCAGCACAACCGACCCCATGTGCTGGTAAGTGCCTGGCCTATCCCGGCGAAGTAGTGACAAGCCTAGGACCAGGACACCCACATAAACCTGTGCAATTCAATATATATATGTATACCACAGAATAATAAGAAATAACCAGGTAATAATACAATAAAGAATATCTCAAAGAATTCAACAATTAACAACAGTTAATAAATTCACAAGGAAAAACAAAGTATAATGGAAACACAAGTAATATCAAATCAAAGAATAGCAAGCGGTTGCACGGCATCACCCTTCGTGCTTTTACTCTCATCCTCACCAAATAAGCAAATAAAGTACACGGCGTCACCCTTCGTGCTTTTACTCTCATCCTCACATCCATAGTACGGCATGATCCTTCGTACATGGTTCAATAACAGGGCACGGCATGATCCTTCGTGCATAATCAATAAAACATGGCACGGCATTAACCTTCGTGCATAAATAATAAAACATGGCACGGCATCACCCTTCGTGCATTATCACTCTTCCTCACCCAAATAACAATCACGGTTAAGGGCAAAGAAAGAAACAGTAATTCATAAACCGTCCCAACAAGGGCAATCAATAATCATCTTCATAACAAGTCCCGACAAGGGAGAACAATAACAATTCTACAACCTGGCAAAGGTTCAACAATTTATCTGCAATTATGTCTCACAATAAGCATTTTCAACGACTCACGGTCATACTAGACGCCAGTGTATGGATGCTCGTCACCACAGCCCATACACCGCACTCGATCACATAACACATAACACATAATCCTATTCCCTCAAGCTAGGATAGAACAAACACTTACCTCGAATGTTTATGAATAATTCAATCCGTGGAAATGTCTTTTTCTTTCAAATTTGGCTCCAATCCAATCGTATCTATACACAATTGATTTAATATCATCAATACTACTCAACAAACTAATTCTTAAGACCAAATACAACTTTTACAACATTCCGCCCGGAATAGTGAATTTCAACCCCGGGCCCACATGGTCGGAACTCGGGGTTAGGACCAAAATCCGGTTACCCATCCCCCACGAGTTCATGTATATGATTTGTTTCAAAATCGGACCTCAATTCGAGGTCCAATTTCCCAATCTATAAAAAAAACCCTATATTCTAACAAAAACAAGAAATTCTACCATGCAAACCTTTGATTTCTATTGAAAAACATGTTTAATGATGTTAGGAATTGAAAGAATTAAGTAAAAAGTGACTTACAATTGTTTTGATGAAGAAGGAATCCGTAAAGAATCGCAAATGGGTGTTTTTGTTTTGTAAAAAGTGAAGAAATAAACTGAAAATCGTGTTTTACAGGTCTCTGTGTTCGCATTTGCGAACATGGGTTCGTAATTGCGAACCCCGACCAATTTCTGGAGTTTGAAAAATAAGCTAAGGCTGGGAAGTTCGCATTTGCGAACTTTTGTTCGCATTTGCGAAGCCAAGGCAAATCTGGGGCTTCGCATTTGCGAACATTTGTTCGCATTTGCGAACCAGGCTGGAAAGGGGAGTGTTCGCATTTGAGAACTAATGTTCGCATTTGCGAACACAGGCAGTAAAGGGCATTGTTCGCATTTGCGAACTATTGTCCGCATTTGCGAACATAGGCAGGACAAGGGGGGCTTCGCATTTGCGAACAATTGTTCGCATTTGCGAACAAGGCTGGGTCATGAGGGGCTTCGCATTTGCGATCAGGGTTCGCATTTGCGAGCCCTGCCTTGATCTGCCCCCTTCGCAATTGCGAGAAATGCTTCGCAATTGCGAAGCCAACACCTGGGTGAAAAACCAGCAGTGCAAAAATTCAGAATTTAATCCAACGGCCTATAAAATCTTTACCCGAGCCCCCGGGCTCCAAACCAAACATGTACACAACCTCAAAAACACATTATGAACTTGTTCGCGCGATCACATCACCAATATCACATCGTTTTCATCAAATCAAGCCTCAAATTCATGATTTTTATACTTTTGGTTTTCAAAACTTTCAAACATGGAACTCAAGGTCCAAAACATCTCAAACGACATTTGAATGTCACCAAACTTTCCAGAAATCACATATATAATATTTAAGACTTGTACCGGGCGTCAGAACCAAAATACGAGCCCGATACCAAGGTCAATTAATTCATTTCCTTTAGCAAGAACATCAAAAACAATTTCATAGAAAAATTCGTAACTTGGGCTCTAGGCTTCAGAATTTGACTCCGGACACATGTCCAAGTCCCATATTTTCCTACGGACCTCTCGGGACCACCCAATCTCGGGTCCGGATCCGTTTACCAAAAATGTTGACCGAAGTCAACCATATCAATATTAATATCATTTTTATCCACATTTCTCATAGAATTCATATTTTCTATCATAAAATATTTCTGGCTACATGCTCGGATTGTGCACGTAAATCGAGGCAACATGGAATGAGGTTCTCAAGGCCTCGAAGCTCGAAATGATTAATAAAATAAGTGATGACCCTTTGGGTCATCACAATCTCCACCTCTAAAATAACCGTTCGTCCTCGAACTGACAAAAGAAAGAAGTACCTGAGTCAGGAAACAATTGTGGGTAGCGGCTCCGCATATTAGACTCGGACTCCCAGGTCGATGCCTCGGGAGGCTGACCTCTCCATTGAACACGCACATAAGGATAACTCTTCGACCTCAACTTTCGAACCTGCCGGTCTAGAATAGCCACCGGCTCCTCCTCGTAAGATAGATCATTGTCCAATTGGACAGTACTGAAGTCTAACACATGTGTGGGATCGCCGTGGTATCTCCGAAGCATAGATACGTGAAAAACTGGATGTACGGCTGATAAGCTAGGCGGCAAAGCTAATCTGTAAGCCACCCCTCCCACTCTGTCTAGAATCTCAAATAGACCAATATACCTAGGGCTGAGCTTGCCCTTCTTCCCGAACCTCATCACGCCCTTCATAGGTGACACTCGGAGCAATACTCGTTCACCAACCATGAAATCTACATCTCGAACCTTACGATTCGCATAAGTCTTCTGCCTGGACTGAGCTGAACGCAATCTCTCCTAAATAGTCTTGACCTTATCCAAGGCCTCCTGAACTAAGTCCGTACCCAACAACCGAGCCTCTCCCGGTTCAAACCATCCAACCGGTGATCGACATCGCCTACCATACAACGCCTCATACGTAGCCATCTGGATGCTAGAGCGGTAACTGTTATTGTAGGCGAACTCTGCTAATGGCAGAAACTGGTCCCACGAGCCTCCGAAATCAATAACACAGGCTCGAAGCATGTCCTCTAGAATCTGAATAGTCCTCTCGGACTGGCCATCCGTCTGAGGATGAAATGCTGTACTCAACTGAACCTGGGTGCCTAACTCCTGCTGGACCGCTCTCCAGAACCGCGAGGTAAACTGCGTACCCCGATCAGAGATAATAGACACTGGCACTCCATGGAGACGAACAATCTCCCTAATGTAAACCTCCGCTAACCTCTCCGACGAGTAGGAGACAGATACTGGAATAAAGTGTGATGACTTGGTCAGCCTATCAACAATGACCCAAATAGCATCAAATTTCCTCCGAGTCAAAGGAAGTCCAGTAACGAAGTCCATAGTGATCCGCTCCCATTTCCACTCCGGAATTTCAATCCTCTGGAATACACCACCAGGTCTCTGGTGCTCATATTTCACCTGTTGACAATTTAGACACCGAGCGACATACGCAACGATATCTTTCTTCATTCTGCGCCACCAATAGTGTTGCCGTAAGTCCTGGTACATCTTCGCGGCGCCTGGGTGAATAGAATACCGCGAACTATGGGCCTCCGCTAAGATCAACTCTCGAATCCCTTCGACATTGGGCACACAAACTTGACCCTGCAATTTCAATACCCCATCATCATCTAGGTTTACCTGAGTGGCACCTCCCCGTTGTACGGTATCCCTCAACTCACGCAAATGAGGATCATCAAATTGCCTCTCACGGATACGCTCAAATAAAGAAGAACGAGCGACCGTGCAGGCTAACACTTTGCTAGGCTCAGAAATGTCTAATCTCACGAACCGGTTGGCTAAGGCCTGGACATCTAGAGCTAATGGTCTCTGACTGACCGGAATGTATGCAAGACTACCCATGCTGGCATACTTTCTACTCAATGCATCGGCCACCACATTGGCCTTACCCGGGTGATATAAGATAGTAACATCATAGTCTTTTAGCAACTCTAACCATCTCCGATGTCGTAGATTCAACTCCTTCTGCTTGAACAAGTACTGTAGGCTTTTGTGATCAGTGTACACCTCACATGTCACACCATATAGATAATGCCTCCAGATCTTTAAGGCATGAACCACTGCTGCTAACTCAAGATCATGAACTGGATAATTCTTTTCATGTATCTTTAACTGCCTCGAAGCATAAACGATAACCTTACCATCCTGCATCAATACCGCTCCAAGCCCTGTACGAGATGCGTCACAATAAACTGTATAAGGCCCTGCACCTGTAGGTAGTACCAACACTGGTGCGGTGGTCAAGGCTGTCTTGAGCTTCTGAAAGCTCACCTCACACTCCTCTGACCACTGAAACTGGACACCCTTCTGGGTCAACCTGGTCATCGGGGCTGCAATAGAAGAAAACCCCTCTACAAATCGACGGTAGTAACATGCTAATCACAAGAAACTCCGGATCTCAGTCACTGAAGCTGGTCGAGGCCAATTCTGGACTGCCTCAATCTTCTTTGGGTCTACGTGAATACCTTCCACTGATACAATGTGACCCAGAAATGCTACCGAACTCAGTCAGAACTCACATTTAGAAACTTTGAGTTCTGGCACTCAGCCAGAACTCAATCTTCTTTGTCACTACTTCGCCGGGATAGGCCAGGCACTTACCAGCACATGGGGTCGGTTGTGCTGATACTACACTTCGTGCGTTTTTGCACAGGTCCAGGTTACGATCAGGAGCAGCAGCGGTAAATCGATTGCGTGGGAGTTGATCACATTTGAGACCGAGGTAGCTTGCAGACGTCCGCAGGCCCGACGTCTCTCTCTTTACTTATGTTACTAGCTGTAGTCTCTTTGTTCCGAGACAAACAGAATTATGTTATATTTCCTTCCATAGTAGTTCGTGAGTTGGTGACTCCACGTCTTGGGTAGAGGATTTCAGTATGATTTTCATCTTGTAATTAGTTATTTCCTTTTCGATAAAGTACTCCGCATTTATTGAATTAAAGTTGTGGTTTGTTGATAAATAAATTATGAAATTGTGTTAAAAACAGGATAGTATGAATACGGTGGCTTGCCTAGCTACCACGAGTAGGCGCCATCACGATCCCGATATTGGGGGAAAAATACGGAGACGTCTGTACTTGTCCTCCAGAGTCTATTGAGTTAGGAAAGAGTCTCTCATTTGTTCTTTCTTGTCGTGCGACTTGTTCCTCAATTACTGATTGAATTTCTATTCTGTCCTTTCGCAGATGGTGAGGACACGCGCTTCTTCGTCCGCCGACCAGCAGCCCGAGCCCCAGGCAGCTCCCGTGAGGGGCAGGGGCCAAGGCCGTATCAGAGGCCGTGGTAGGGGTAGAACTCAGCCCCAGGCAGCTACTCCAGAGGTGGAGCCTCATATTGAGATTGACGAGGAGGTTCCGGTTCCAGCAGCTCCAGTAGGCCCAGCTCAGGTCCCAGGAGAGGCTTTATTTACCCCGGATCTCCGGGATGCTTTGGTCAGAATAGCGGGATTTATGGACAGCATTGCCAGAGCGGGTTTATTATCAGTTGCACCAGCCGCTTCTTAGGCTGGAGGAGGGGCCCAGACTCCTATTGCTCGTACTCCGGAGCCAGTAGCTCCTCAGCCTCAGGCACCAGTGGTTCAGCCAGCTGTGGCCACTCAGTCAGGTACCACGGCTCATGCAGGTGATGGAGCGGCCATGACTTCTGATTCGTTATGGAGGCTTGATCGGTTCTCCAAGCTGTTTACCACTACATTCAGCGGTGCCACATCAGAGGATCCTCGGGACTTCTTATTCGGTTGCCATGAGATTCTCAAGACTATGGGGATCGTGGAGACAAACGGAGTTGACTTCTGTACATTCAGGCTTGCAGGATCCGCCAAGACTTGGTGGAGAGATTATTGCTTGACTCGACCGGCAGGGTCCCCAGCTTTATCATGGGATCAGTTTGCGGAACTATTTATGGAGAAGTTTCTCCCTGCTACTCAGCGGGATGTACTTCGGAGGCAGTTTGAGCGCCTCCATCAGGGCACTATGACGGTCACACAGTATGAGACGAGATTTGTCGATTTGGATCGTCATGCAGTGGTGATACTTCCCACAGAGCGGGAGAGGGTCCGCAGGTTTATAGATGGGCTTAATCAGCCAATTAGACTCCAGGATGGCTATGGGCGTGGGGAGTGACATATCATTTCAGGAGGCAGCCAATGCAGCACGCAGAGTTGAGATGGCTCTTGCTAGGGGAGGCGGTTATTCTTCGGATAAGAGGCCTCGTCATTCGAGCGGGTTTGGTGGTTCTTCCTCCGGTGGTAGAGAATCCTTTGATAGAGGCTAGTCTTCCGAGCCTTTTCATTCCGCCCTTCGAGCTTCACGGGGTGGACCGGGTGATCGTGGTTTTCATGGGCATTATTCGGACCGGCCTCCTATTAATGCTCGGCCTCTTCGAGTGTTCGTGGAGGCCATTCGGGTCGTCGGGGCCAGCAGCCCTATCGGTCCAAGAGTTGCTACGGTTGTGGTGACCCGAGTCATTTTATCGGTATTGCCCTCTAGCGGCGGGCAACTCTCAGGGAGCGAGGTCCTCGTCCTATGGTTCGGGCCCCAGCCGACCCTCAGCCTGCCCAGCCAGCCAGAGGCGGGGGTAGAGATTATAGAGGTGGAGGTCGAGACCGTAGAGGTGGAGACTGTCCAGCCAGAGGTAGAGGTCAGCCAGTTGATGGTCGTCCTAGAGACGCAGCTCAGAGGGGAGGTGCAGATCCCCGATCTATGCTTTACCAGCCAGGGCAGAGGCAGAGGCATCAGATGCCGTGATTACAGGTACTATTCTTATGTGTGGCAGAGGCGCTTCAGTATTATTTGACCCTGGATCTACATATTCCTATGTGTCTTCCTACTTTGCACCGTATTTGGCCATGCCCAGCAATGTCTGGATATTCCAGTTTATGTGGCTACACCAGTGGGTGACTCCATTATAGTCTATCGGGTGCATCGTTCGTGCGTAGTTATATTTGGGGGTCTTGAGACCCGTGTTGATCTGTTGCTTTTGGATATGGTAGATTTTGATGTCATATTGGGAATGGACTGGTTGTCCCCATACCATGCTATTCTAGATTGTCATGCTAAGACTGTGACCTTAGCCTTGCCAGAATCACCCCGATTAGAGTGGAAAGGTACCTCAAGCCACTCCGTTCGCACTGTTATATCCTATGTTAAGGCTCGACGCATGGCCGAGAAGGGGTGTCTAGCATATCTTGCTTATGTTCATAATTCCAGCGCAGAGGTTCCTTCCATTGAGTCAGTCCCTATTGCACGGAAGTTTCCTGATGTTTTTCCTTCAGACCTGCCGGGCATGCCACCCAACAGGGATATTGATTTCTGTATTGATCTGGCACCGGGCACTCAACCCATCTCTATTCCACCCTATCGTATGGCCCCACCGGAGCTAAAAGAGTTGAAAGATCAGTTGCAGGACCTTCTTGAGAAGGGCTTTATCAGGCCCAGTATTTCCCCCCTGGGGAGCACCTGTATTATTTGTAAAGAAGAAAGATGGCTCGATGCGGATGTGTATTGATTACCGGCAATTAAACAAAGTGACAATAAAGAATAAGTATCCACTGCCGAGGATTTATGATTTGTTTGACCAGCTCCAAGGAGCGAGGGTATTCTCTAAGATAGACTTGAGGTCAGGCTACCATCAGCTAAAGATCAGGGCGGCTGACATTCCTAAGACAGCCTTTCGCTCTAGATATGGGCATTATGAGTTCTTGGTCATGTCCTTCGGGTTGACCAATGCCCCAGCAGCATTCATGGAGTTGATGAATTGGGTATTCAGGCCTTACTTAGATCTGTTCGTGATAGTCTTCATTGATGACATCCTGGTGTACTCCCGCAGCCAGGAAGAGCACGAGCAACACCTCAGAGTGGTTCTTCAGACTCTGAAAGATAACCATCTTTATGCCAAATTTTCTAAATGTGAGTTCTAGCTGAGTTCGGTAGCATTTCTGGGTCACATTGTATCGGTGGAAGGTATTCGGGTAGACCCAAAGAAGATTGAGGCAGTCCAGAATTGGCCTCGACCAGCTTCAGTGACTGAGATCCGGAGTTTCTTGGGATTAGCAAGTTACTATCGTCGATTTGTAGAGGGGTTTTCTTCTATTGCAGCCCCGATGACCAGGTTGACCCAGAAGGGTGTCCAGTTCCAGTGGTCAGAGGAGTGTGAGGCGAGCTTTCAGAAGCTCAAGACAGCTTTGACCACCGCGCCAGTGTTGATACTACCTACGGGTGCAGGGCCTTATACAGTTTATTGTGACGCATCTTGTACAGGACTTGGAGCGGTATTAATGCAGGGATGGTAAGGTTATCGCTTATGCTTCGAGGCAGTTAAAGATACATGAGAAGAATTATCCAGTTCATGATCTTGAGTTAGCAGCAGTGGTTCATGCCTTAAAGATCCGGAGGCATTATCTATATGGTGTGACATGTGAGGTGTACACTGATCACAAAAGCCTACAGTACTTGTTCAAGCAAAAGGAGTTGAATCTACGACGGCGGAGATGGTTAGAGTTGCTAAAAGACTATGATGTTACTATCTTATATCACCCAGGTAAGGCCAATGTGGTGGCCGATGCATTGAGTAGAAAGTATGCCAGCATGGGTAGTCTTGCATACATTCCGGTCAGTCAGAGACCATTAGCTCTAGATGTCCAGGCCTTAGCCAACCGGTTCATGAGATTAGACATTTCCGAGCCTAGCAGGGTGTTAGCCTGCACGGTCGCTCGTTCTTCTTTATTAGAGCGTATCCGCAATGTCGAAGGGATTCGAGAGTTGATCTTAGCGGAGGCCCAAAGTTTGTGGTATTCTATTCACCCGGGCGCCACGAAGATGTACCAGGACTTACGGCAGCACTATTGGCGGCGCAGAATGAAGAAAGATATCGTTGCGTACGTCACTCGGTGTCTAAATTGTCAGCAGGTGAAATATGAGCACCAGAGACCTGGTGGTGTATTCCAGAGGATTGAGATTCCCGAGTGGAAATGAGAGCGGATCACTATGGACTTCGTTACTAGACTTCCTTTGACTCGGAGGAAATTTGATGCTATTTGGGTCATTGTTGATAGGCTAACCAAGTCAGCACACTTTATTCCAGTATCTGTCTCCTACTCGTCGGAGAGGTTAGCGGAGGTTTACATTAGGGAGATTGTTCGTCTCCATGGAGTGCCAGTATCTATTATCTCTGATCGGGGTACGCGGTTTACCTCGCGGTTCTGGAGAGCGGTCCAGCAGGAGTTAGGCACCCAGGTTCAGTTGAGTACAACATTTCATCCTCAGACGGATGGCCAGTCCGAGAGGACTATTCAGATTCTAGAGGACATGCTTCGAGCCTGTGTTACTGATTTCGGAGGCTCGTGGGACCGGTTTCTGCCATTAGTAGAGTTCGCCTACAATAACAGTTACCAGTCTAGCATCCAGATGGCTCCGTATGAGGCGTTGTATGGTAGGCGATATCGATCACCAATTGGATGGTTTGAACCGGGAGAGGCTCGGTTGTTGGGTACGGACTTAGTTCAGGAGGCCTTGGATAAGGTCAAGACTATTCAGGAGAGATTGCGTTCAGCTCAGTCCAGGCAGAAGACTTATGCGGATCGTAAGGTTCGAGATGTAGATTTCATGGTTGGTGAACGAGTATTGCTCCGAGTGTCGCCTATGAAGGGCGTGGTGAGGTTCGGGAAGAAGGGCAAGCTCAGCCCTAGGTATATTGGTCCATTTGAGATTCTAGACAGAGTGGGAGGGGTGGCTTACAGATTAGCTTTGCCGCCTAGCTTATCAGCCGTGCATCCAGTTTTTCATGTATCTATGCTTCGGAGATACCACGGCGATCCCACACATGTGTTAGACTTCAGTACTGTCCAATTGGACAATGATCTATCTTACGAGGAGGAGCCGGTGGCTATTCTAGACCGGCAGGTTCGACAGTTGAGGTCGAAGAGTTATCCTTCTGTGCGTGTTCAGTGGAGAGGTCAGCCTCCCGAGGCATCGACCTGGGAGTCCGAGTCTGATATGCGGAGCCGTTACCCACACTTGTTTCCTGACTCGGTACTTCTTTCTTTTGTCCGTTCGAGGACGAACGGTTGTTTTAGAGGTGGAGATTGTGACGACCCAAAGGGTCATCACTTATTTTATTAATCATTTCGAGCTTCCGAGGCCTTGAAAACCTCATTCCATGTTGCCTCGATTTACGTGCACAATCCGAGCATGTAGCCGGAAAGATTTTGTGATAGAAAATATGAATTCTATGAGAAATTTGGATAAAAATGATATTAATATTGATATGGTTGACTTCGGTCAACATTTTTGGTAAACGGATCCGGACCCAAGATTGGATGGTCCCGAGAGGTCCGTAGGAAAATATGGGACTTGGACATGCGTCCGGAGTCGAATTCTGAGGCCGAGAACCCAAGTTATGAATTTTTCTATGAAATTGTTTTTGATGTAATTGTTAAAGGAAATGAATTAATTGACCTTGGTATCGGGCTCGTATTTTGGTTCCGACGCCCGGTACAAGTCTTAAATATTATATATGTGATTTCTGTAAAGTTTGGTGACATTCGGATGTCGTTTGAGATGTTTTGGACCTTGAGTCCCAAGTTTGAAAGTTTTGAAAACCAAAAGTATGAAAATCATGAATTTGAGGCTTGATTTGATGAAAACGATGTGATATTGGCGATGTGATCGCACGAACAAGTTCATAATGTGTTTTTGATGTTGTGTACATGTTTGGTTTGGAGCCCGGGAGGCTCGGCTAAGATGTGATAGGCCGTTGGATTAAATTCTGAGTTTTTGCACTGCTGGTTTTTCACCCAGCTGTTGTCTTTGCAATTGCGAAGTATTTCTCGCAATTGCGAAGGTGGCAGGTCAAGGCAGGGTTCGCAAATGCGAACCCTTGGTCGCAAATGCCAAGGGTGCCCAGCGTACCAAACCTCGCAATTGCGAGGCCTCCAGTGAAAAGGCATGCTTCGCAAATGCGAAGCATTCTTCGCAAAAGCGAAGGTCCCTCAGCCCAGCCTCGTTCGCAAATGCGAACAAATGTTCGCAAATGCGAGGGTGCCTGGAGGCCAGCCTGGTTCGCAAATGCGAACAAATGTTCGCAAATGCGAAGCCCCAAGATTTGCCTTGGCTTCGCAAATGTGAACAAAAGTTCGCAAATGCGAACTTCCCAGCCTTAGCTTATTTTTCAAACTCCAGAAATTGGTCGGGGTTCACAATTGCGAACCCATGTTCGCAAATGCGAACACAGAGACCTGTAAAACACGATTTTCAGTTCATTTCTTCACTTTTTACAAACCAAAAACACCCATTTGCGATTCTTCGCGGATTCTTTCTTCTTCAAAACAATTGTAAGTCACTTTTTACTTAATTCTTTCAATTCCTAACATCATTAAACATGTTTTTTAATAGAAATCAAAGGTTTTCATGGTAGAATTTCTTGTTTTTGTTAGAATATAGGGTTTTTCATAAATTGGGAAATTGGACCTCGAATTGAGGTCCGATTTTGAAACAAATCATATACGTGAACTCGTGGGGGATGGGTAACCGGATTTTGGTCCTAACCCCGAGTTCCGACCATGTGGGCCTGAGGTTGAAATTCACTATTCCGGACAGAATGTTGTAAAAGTTGTAATTGGCCCTGTGAATTAGTTTGTTGAGTAGTATTGATGATATTAAATCAATTGTGTGTAGATACGATTGGATTGGAGCCAAATTTGAAAGAAAAAGACATTTCCACGGATTGAATCGTTCATAAACATTCGAGGTAAGTGTTTGTTCTATCCTAGCTTGAGGGAATAGGATTATGTGCTATGTGTTATGTGATCGAGTGCGGTGTATGGGCTGTAGTGACGAGCATCCATACACTGGCGTCTAGTATGACTGTGAGTCTTTGATAATGCTTATTGTGAGACATATTTACAGATGAATTATTGAACCTTTGCCGGGTTGTAGAATTGTTATTGTTCTCCCTTGTCGGGACTTGTTGTGAAGATAATTATTGATTGCCCTTGTTGGGACAGTTTATGAATTACTGCTTCTTTCTTTGCCCTTAACTGTGATTGTTATTTGGGTGAGGAAGAGTGATAATGCAGGAAGGGTGATGCCGTGCCTTGATTTATTATTTATGCACGAAGGTTAATGTCGTGCCATGTTTTATTGATTATGCACGAAGGATCATGCCGTGCCCTGTTATTGAACCATGTACGAAGGATCATGCCGTACTATGGATGTGAGGATGAGAGTAAAAGCATGAAGGGTGATGCCGTGTACTTTATTTGCTTATTTGGTGAGGATGAGAGTAAAAGCACGAAGGGTGATGCCGTGCAATTGTTTGCTATTCCTTGACTTGATATTACATGTGTTTCCATTATACTTTGTTTTCCTTGTGAACTTATTAACTGTTGTTAATTGTTGAATTCTTTGAGATATCCCTTATTGTGTTATTACTTGGTTATTTCTTGTTATTCTGTGGTATACATATATATCGAACTGCACAGGTTTATGTGGGTGTCTGGTCCTATGCTTGTCACTACTTCGCCGGGATAGGCCAGGCACTTACCAGCACATGGGGTCGGTTGTGCTGATACTACACTTCGTGCGTTTTTGCACAGGTCCAGGTTACGATCAGGAGCAGCAGCAGTAAATCGATTGCGTGGGAGTTGATCATATTTGAGACCGAGGTAGCTTGCAGACGTCCGCAGGCCCGGCGTCTCTCTCTTTACTTATGTTACTAGCTGTAGTCTCTTTGTTCCGAGACAAACAGAATTATGTTATATTTCCTTCCAACTTTTATGTGTAGTATTCCATAGTAGTTCGTGAGTTGGTGACTCCACATCTTGGGTAGAGGATTTCAGTATGATTTTCATCTTGTAATTAGTTATTTCCTTTTCGATAAAGTACTCCGCATTTATTTAATTAAAGTTGTGGTTTGTTGATAAATAAATTATGAATTTGTGTTAAAAACAGGATAGTATGAATACAGTGGCTTGCCTAGCTACCACGAGTAGGCACCATCACGATCCCGATATTGGGGGAGAATCCGGGTCGTGACAGGTATCATGTCCGGGAGCCCCTGAACAATACTCACAACTTACTGAGCGATACATATTTTGGGGTAGGGGATTTGGCAACCTTGGCTCAATAGGACTTAACAAGCCTAACTGCCTTAATTTGTGGAAAAAAATAGTATAGGATTCTCCCAACTCGGTGAATGTTCTTTGTACCCTTTCATTTTTGAAAGTCGGATTCCCCCGAAAACCTGGCTCTGTGGAATTTCTGTAGGCCCTTGGTGGTGGGTAGTTGTTATGTGGAGCTGGGTAGGTATTATTGTAAGGCCCCGTGAAATTTTTGTGCATAAAACCTAGTAGATGTGGTGTCATGGTCCGAATGATGTGTTAGGAACGCGTAGAATTCTTCGGACCCTTGGTAGTGATTTAAGTTTCAAAATGTAGAATAAAATTTTTTCCAGAAAAATGTCAATCTGCGGTGCACTTTTGCGACCGTAGAATCAACATGCGGTCCGCATAGTGACCGCAAATCGTTCCAGAAAGTTGCCCAAAATTGTGTCCAATGTGCGGTCGATATGCGATCGCATGTCAATCTGCGGTGCACTTTTGCGACCGCAGAAACAACATGCGGTCCGCATAGTGACCGCAAATCGTTCCAGAGCGTGCGTAATTTTTGAGCCATTCTGCGGCCACTATGCGGACCACATGTTGATTCTGCGGTCGCATAGTGACCGCATATTTGACCCCGGCCCAGATTTTGTAACGTTTTGACCCGATCTCTTCTTTAATATAACACCTTTCTTCTTCATTTTATCATATCATCTCACCCAAAATTAGAGAGAGAAGAGAGGGTTTTTAGAGAGAGAAGTTCTTCATCTTCAAAGATTGTTCCAACTACTTAATTCCAAGGGATTCTAGGGCAAGGATTCAACTTCCCCAATATTTTCAAGGTAAAAACCCTAACTATTTTCTTTGATTTTCAGTTTTAATTGGGTAAAGAGAGGTTTGCATATAATAGCTTTTGAAAATAGAATTTTTACACTCATGCATGATTATTGAACTTGATTTCTAGTAAAAAGAAGTGGGTAGAAGTAAGAGTCTTCAAGAACAAGGTTGGCAAGAGTAGGATATCTTGGGTAAGCATAAAGTAGGAGGAAAAACATCATCACCAGGTATGTATGGCTAATTTTGATTCTTGTAAAATCGCCCATATGTGTGAAATTGTTTGGCATGTGTTAATTTGAGAGATTTTATGTGATTTTTCGATATCATTGTTGTGTTGGGTATACAATTGATGATTGAACTACATTTGGTATGGTTTGAAATACGAATTGAAAGATGACAAAGGAATTGAAATTGGTACAGAACTGAGGAAAATTGCTGTGATGGCATATTTGGCTTATTGTGGAAGGAATTTGAAACACCTTAATTGTGGTAAATTGTTGAACATGATTATGTGGGCATTTTTGATTTTTGGAATACTTGTAGCTTGTTTTTGATATTGGCTTGAGAAGTAATTGAGAACATGAACCAATGTGTAAGTTGCTATTTGAACTTGTTGAAATTGTGTGTAGTACCTTATCTGCTGTTTGAAATTGTTGTGTTTTCAGCTGTAAGGCGGGGTCGTGTTGCGCGCCGCAACGTGGTGAAATAAGGTTTGGGTTGGGGTGATAAGGGTGGCCGAGGTAATAAGGGTGGTCAGGGGCAATAAGGATGGAAAGCGATCGAAATCGCTATTGAAAATTGATACATAAATCAATAATGTGAAATTGTGAAAGGAGACAGCAGGAGAGTTTGCAACCTGTGGGGCACTGATTGCCCCTTTGTTTGACTACTTGTGTTTTACGTGATTGATTGGTTATTGTTAAATTGGTTGATCGTGGAAAGTGCTTTGTGTGAGAATTATTTGAAATGAGGAAAATGTGGAAACATGGTTGGTTGGCTTAATTGATTGTTGATGTAATTTAATGGCTTGAGTTTACTTGGGACAAAGTTTGTCCATACATACCAGTACAATTTAAGTGTACCGACGTCCCTTTTGCCGGGGGCGCTACATTCGTGTCATGATTGTAGGTGGATCAGTAGCAGGCACTTCAGCTCGTCGGCAGTAGTATTCTTCTCCTTCCACTGCCCGTCTTGGTGAGCCCCTTTCTTCCTCGGGGCCTTGTATGGTTCTTGCCACTTCGGTTTGGATTTCATTTTGGTTTTGAAAGGTATAGCCGGAGCCTTGTTACCGGCAAGTATTGTATTTCCCTTTTGTATCCTAGAGGCTCTGTAGACATGTAAACTGTGGGACTCCAGTCTTATGTATATATATCGTGTTATGTCGGGTGTTGTAAAAATTGAAGTCTTGTTAATGAATCACTCGTATGGTTTTATTTGTTTAATGTGAAATCAATTATGATTAGTAATATATTTGGTTAATGAGAAACGGTCAACACAGGGGTAACGCGTGGGAATGAAAGGCACCCAGGTCCGCTTGACTGGGGCAACCCGGTCAGGCGCCGGTCATGTTCCTCGATTTGGGGCGTGACAAACTTGGTATCAAAGCTTAAGGTTTTAAAGTGTCCTAGGATGTCTCGGAGCCGTGTCTAGTAGTGCCCTTCTTATAGGTGTGTTGTCGACCACATCATATAAGTAGGGGGCTACACGGGCATTTAGGAATTTACCTACTTCTTTGTTAATCTATATCGTGCGGTAAAGTGCAATGTGGAGATATCCGTGTCTAATTCGTGCCTTGTTCCCAAATTTTCAGAATATGGCACCTAAGAAGAAGGCTAGACTCGGCCTTAGGGCCAATGCCGACCCAAGTGCAGCTGTTAATCATGTACCCGATGCCGTGGGAGAGAATGACCCACCGGTCCCGAATTTGCCTGGCCCATCTGTTCAAAACCCAAGTGTCCCTATTCCAGCCGCGGCAGAGGATGCCACCATTCCTCCTGCCGGTGTTCCTGACTCAGATACAGTTCCCGCTTCGGGCTCTGGTATTTCTAATGAAGAACTTAGGGGAGCCATCCATATGTTAACACAGTTAGTGGCTGCCCAGGCCCAGAGATCCCATGATGCCCCTGCATCCTCCAGCGGAGAGGGAGATTCCTTTGGCTCCAGAGTCCACCAGTTCTTGCGATTGGCCCCTCCAGAATTTTCAGGTACCGATCCAGAGGCTGACCCACAGGAATTCCTTGATGACATATACAAGACCCTCAGAGTGATGAAGGCTACAGATATAGAGGGGGTAGAGTTGCCCTCTTACAGGCTGAAGGGAGCGGCACGTTCATGGTTTGAAATGTGGGAGGATTCCCGTGAGGAAGGGGGCCCTCCGGCCGGATGGGATGAGTTCGTGGATGCATTTATGGACCACTTCTTACCTGCCGAGGCAATGGCAGCCCGTGCCACTGAGTTCGAGGTTCTCAAACAGGGCAGTATGAGTGTTTGGGAGTATCGCATGGAGTTCGTAAGGTTGTCCAAGTACGCTCCTCATTTAGTGTCGACCATGGATGCCCGGGTTCGACGGTTTGTTCGGGGCCTTAGCCCTTTGGTGGTGAATGAGGCCGCCACAGCAGCTTTGCACTCAGACATGAACTATGGGAGGATTGTGGGGTTTGCTCGGGCCACAGAGGCCAGGAAATTGAAGATTCGTGCAGAAAGAGAAAGTAGCAACGGGGCCCGGTCAATGGGTCGTTCAGGGGAGATCACTTCCAGGGAAGGGGTCATCAGGGCCATCCCGGTCATATGCTCAGTCCTCCGCGAGTGCACCGCCATCCGTGCACGGTCATCAGCAAGGCAGTTACTCGAGACCCGGTTCGGACAGCAGGAGGTCTCGTCAGTCCGGTCATCCTGGGGTGAGATCCCGGCGGCAGGGGAGACCTACATGCCCCAAGTGTGGGAGATTTCATACGGAGACTTGCTACCTTGACCTTCCGGTGTGCTTCGGGTGCGGGGTGAGAGGTCACATTCAGCGGGACCGCCGTGCACCCCGTCAGGGTATAGGTAGGGGATCTGCTCAGTCATCCGGTTCTTCAGCTGCTACATCATCGGCGCGTACTCCAGCAGCAGCAGGGCGTGGTGCAGCTAGGGGTGGAGCTCGGGGTAGGGGTGGACCTAGCCGATTCTATGCATTGAGTGGCCGCCAAAATGCCGAGGCTTCTCCAGATGTTGTTACAGGTATCATGTCTGTTCAGACTATTGATTGCTATGCCCTTATTGATCCGGGGTCCTCCTTGTCTTATGTTACTCCATTCATTGCTTCAAGTTTTGGGATAGTACCCGAACAGCTTCATGAGCCGTTCTCCGTGTCGACACCTATTGGTGATTCTATTACAGCCTCACGAGTCTATAGGAATTGTGTTGTTACGGTGGGTGGTCGTGATACCACAGCCGATCTTGTTGAGCTTGGGATGGTAGATTTTGATGTAATTATGGGGATGGATTGGCTCTATTCGTGCTTTGCCAAACTTGACTGTCGAACGAGAGTTATGAGGCTCGAGTTCCCTAACGAGCCAGTTATTGAATGGAGAGGAAATGGTGTAGTGCCAAGGGGTAGGTTTATTTCCTACCTTAAGGCTTCGAAGATGATTAAGAAGGGGTGTATCTATCACCTGGTTCGGGTAACGGACACCACCTCGGAGGTGCCTACCCTCGAGTCCGTGCCAATTGTGAATGAATTTCCTGAAGTGTTTCCAGATGAGCTTCCAGGCATCCCGCCGGATAGGGAGATTGATTTCGGAATTGATGTATTGCCGGATACTCAGCCAATATCCATTCCACCATACAGAATGGCGCCAGCAGAGTTAAGGGAGTTAAAGGAGCAGCTGAGGGATTTATTAGAGAAAGGGTTCATACGACCGAGTGTGTCGCCATGGGGTGCTCCGGTTCTCTTTGTCAGAAAGAAGGATGGGTCACTTCGAATGTGTATTGATTATCGGCAGCTCAACAAAGTCACCATTAAGAATAAATATCCATTGCCTCGAGTGGATGATCTATTTGACCAATTGCAGGGAGCGAAGTTCTTCTCAAAGATTGATTTACGGTCCGGGTACCACCAGTTGAAGATCAGGGAGCAGGATATTCCTAAGACCGCTTTCAGAACTCGTTATGGTCACTTTGAGTTTTTGGTCATGTCTTTTGGGCTAACCAATGCCCCAGCAGCTTTCATGGACCTTATGAATCGGGTTTTCAAGCCATTCCTAGATTCCTTTGTGATTGTATTCATTGACGATATTCTCATCTACTCTCGGAGCAGAGAAGATCATGCCGTTCACCTCAGAGCAGCATTGCGGACCCTTCATCAGCATCAATTGTATGCCAAGTTCTCAAAATGTGAGTTTTGGTTGGAGTCCGTAGCTTTTCTAGGACATGTTATTTCCAGTGAGGGAATTATGGTGGATCCTCAGAAGATTGCGGCAGTGAAAGATTGGCCTAGACCCACGACCCCGACAGAGATTCGCAGCTTTTTGGGTCTCGGCAGGGTACTATCGGAGGTTTGTAGAGGGATTCTCAACCCTCGCCTCCCCATTGACTAAATTGACGCAGAAAGCAGTTAAGTTCCAGTGGTCCGAAGCATGTGAGAAAAGTTTCCAAGAATTGAAGTCAAGATTGACCTCGGCACCGGTATTGGCCTTGCCAGAAGGCACAGAGGGATTTGTAGTCTATTGTGATGCCTCCAGAGTCGGTTTGGGATGTGTATTGATGCAGCACGGAAAGGTTATAGCTTATGCTTCCGGACAACTCAAGAACCATGAGAAGAATTATCCGACGCATGATTTGGAACTTGCAGCTATTGTGTTTGCCTTGAAAATATGGTGACACTATCTTTATGGGGTTCATGTAGATGTGTTTTCAGACCACAAGAGCCTCCAGTATTTGTTCAAGCAGAAGGAGCTAAATCCGAGACAGCGGCGGTGGTTAGAATTACTCAAGGACTATGATATGGACATATTGTACCATCCAGGGAAAGCAAATGTGGTAGCGGACGCTCTTAGTCGGAAATCCATGGGTAGTTTGGCTCATTTGGGTGTAGATCAGAGACACCTGGCTCGAGAGGTTTACCAATTAGCCAGTTTGGGGGTTCGTATCTCGGCGTCAGACGAGGGGGATGTCTTGGTGCATAATGGAGCAGAATCAGCATTGGTCGCGGAAATCAAGGAAAAACAGTTCATGGATCCAGCATTGGTTCGGGTGAAGGAAGCAGTCATGAATGACAAGACCTCAGCATTTGTACTTAGCAGCGAAGATGGTGTATTGCGGTGTCAAGATAGGCTATGTGTTCCAGATGTGGACGAGCTTCGGGAAAGAGTGATGGCAGAGGCTCATACTTCCAGGTATTCTGTGCACCCTGGTTCAACGAAAATGTATCACGATCTCAAGGAGAATTATTGGTGGAACGGTATGAAAAGGGATGTAGCAGGCTTTGTAGCTAAATGTCCGAATTGTCAACAAGTGAAGGCCGAGCATCAACGACCCGGTGGATTAACTCAGCTTATAGAAATACCAAGGTGGAAATGGGAGATGATCAATATGGATTTCGTGGTAGGGTTACCTCGCACTCGGCGTAAGTTTGACTCAATATGGGTGATAGTGGATCGACTCACCAAATCAGCTCACTTCCTGCCTGTCAAGTCCACTGATACTGCGGAGCAATATGCAAGATTGTACATCAAAGAGATAGTAAGGCTTCATCGCACTCCACTTTCTATCATCTCAGATCGCGGGGCTCAGGTTCACCGCTAACTTTTGGAAGAAGTTTCAGCAAGGTTTGGGAACTCAGGTGAATCTCAGCACAGCTTTCCATCCACAGACCGATGGACAGGCCGAGCGGACCATTCGGACGCTTGAAGATATGTTGCGGGCTTGTGTCTTAGATTTTAAAGGTAATTGGGATGAACACTTGCCACTGATAGAATTTGCTTATAATAACAACTATCATGCTAGCATTCAAATGGCCCCGTTTGAGGCATTGTACGGGAGAAGATGTAGATCGCCAATCGGGTGGTTTGAGGTAGGTGAAGCGGAATTGCTAGGGCCGGATATGGTGTACGAAGCTATGGAAAAGGTCAAGGTTATTCAGGAGAGAATGAAAACAGCACAGAGTCGTCAAAAGTCCTATGCGGACGTTCGTCGAAGGGATTTGGAGTTTCAAGTCGATGATTGGGTGTTCTTGAGGGTATCTCCTATGAAGGGAGTCATGCGATTCGGGAAGAAAGGAAAATTGAGTCCTAGGTATGTCGGGCCATATCGGATCGTTCAAAGGATTGGTCAAGTTGCTTATAGGCTAGAGTTGCCTCCCGAGATGTCAGCAGTGCATCCGGTATTCCATGTGTCCATGTTGAAGAAAGTGATTGGAGATCCATCCACCATCATGCCAGTCGAGGCTATAGAGGTTAATGAAGATTTGTCATATGAAGAAGTTCCGGTCGCCATTCTTGATAGGCAAGTCCGTAAGTTGAGAAATAAGGAAGTTGCCTCTGTTAAAGTATTGTGGCGAAGTCAACAAGTTGAGGAGGCCACATGGGAAGCGAAAAAAGAGATGAAGGAAAAGTACCCCCATTTGTTTGATCAAGCCTAGAAGAAATTAGGTGACCCTCCTACTCCTAGTAGTTGTCATCTTGCCTAAGTTGTTTCCCTCTTAGTATTAGTAAGTCTCCTTTATTTGTAATGAGTTAGATGTGTTGTTACCTTGGGTCACTTGAACCGTTCTTGATAAATGAAAGCCTTATAAAGATTTACGTGTTTAATAAACAACTAATAGTAAGTGTAGATTGGTAATGATTTGTTAAGCGTACATGGTGTGTTAAAATGGTTAAATAAGGTAAGAATTCATTGAAGTGACTAGTTTATGTGCAATTGTAACAATGTGATAGAATATGTGCATTCGTTGAGGTAAGAAGGTGTATACCAGTTGTGAATAGTGTTGTTGTTGTATATTGTTGTTTGGTGATGTGTTTCGGGGGCCCTCTGACAGGTGGATATGTCCATAATACAAAGGAAACTCCGGCGAAATTTTTCTAAAATATAAGAGTTAGTCAAAATTTTGATGGTTGCATATCATGTCTTTCAAAACCAACTCATTTATTTCAAAATCCTCATTCGAGGACGAATGATCTTAAGGGGGAGGATGTAAGGCCCCGTGAAATTTTTGTGCATAAAACCTAGTAGATGTGGTGTCATGGTCCGAATGATGTGTTAGGAACGCGTAGAATTCTTCGGACCCTTGGTAGTGATTTAAGTTTCAAAATGTAGAATAAAATTTTTTCCAGAAAAATGTCAATCTGCGGTGCACTTTTGCGACCGTAGAATCAACATGCGGTCCGCATAGTGACCGCAAATCGTTCCAGAAAGTTGCCCAAAATTGTGTCCAATGTGCGGTCGATATGCGATCGCATGTCAATCTGCGGTGCACTTTTGCGACCGCAGAAACAACATGCGGTCCGCATAGTGACCGCAAATCGTTCCAGAGCGTGCGTAATTTTTGAGCCATTCTGCGGCCACTATGCGGACCGCATGTTGATTCTGCGGTCGCATAGTGACCGCATATTTGACCCCGGCCCTGATTTTGTAACGTTTTGACCCGATCTCTTCTTTAATATAACACCTTTCTTCTTCATTTTATCATATCATCTCACCCAAAATTAGAGAGAGAAGAGAGGGTTTTTAGAGAGAGAAGTTCTTCATCTTCAAAGATTGTTCCAACTACTTAATTCCAAGGGATTCTAGGGCAAGGATTCAACTTTCCCAATATTTTCAAGGTAAAAACCCTAACTATTTTCTTTGATTTTCAGTTTTAATTGGGTAAAGAGAGGTTTGCATATAATAGCTTTTGAAAATAGAATTTTTACACTCATGCATGATTATTGAACTTGATTTCTAGTAAAAAGAAGTGGGTAGAAGTAAGAGTCTTCAAGAACAAGGTTGGCAAGAGTAGGATATCTTGGGTAAGCATAAAGTAGGAGGAAAAACATCATCACCGGGTATGTATGGCTAATTTTGATTCTTGTAAAATCGCCCATATGTGTGAAATTGTTTGGCATGTGTTAATTTGAGAGATTTTATGTGATTTTTCGATATCATTGTTGTGTTGGGTATACAATTGATGATTGAACTACATTTGGTATGGTTTGAAATACGAATTGAAAGATGACAAAGGAATTGAAATTGGTACGGAACTGAGGAAAATTGCTGTGATGGCATATTTGGCTTATTGTGGAAGGAATTTGAAACACCTTAATTGTGGTAAATTGTTGAACATGATTATGTGGGCATTTTTGATTTTTGGAATACTTGTAGCTTGTTTTTGATATTGGCTTGAGAAGTAATTGAGAACATGAACCAATGTGTAAGTTGCTATTTGAACTTGTTGAAATTGTGTGTAGTACCTTATCTGCTGTTTGAAATTGTTGTGTTTTCAGCTGTAAGGCGGGGTCGTGTTGCGCGCCGCAACGTGGTGAAATAAGGTTTGGGTTGGGGTGATAAGGGTGGCCGAGGTAATAAGGGTGGTCGGGGGCAATAAGGATGGAAAGCGATCGAAATCGCTATTGAAAATTGATACATAAATCAATAATGTGAAATTGTGAAAGGAGACAGCAGGAGAGTTTGCAACCTGTGGGGCACTGATTGCCCCTTTGTTTGACTACTTGTGTTTTACGTGATTGATTGGTTATTGTTAAATTGGTTGATCGTGGAAAGTGCTTTGTGTGAGAATTATTTGAAATGAGGAAAATGTGGAAACATGGTTGGTTGGCTTAATTAATTGTTGATGTAATTTAATGGCTTGAGTTTACTTGGGACAAAGTTTGTCCATACATACCAGTACAATTTAAGTGTACTGACGTCCCTTTTGCCGGGGACGCTACATTCGTGTCATGATTGTAGGTGGATCAGTAGCAGGCACTTCAGCTCGTCGGCAGTAGTATTCTTCTCCTTCCACTGCCCGTCTTGGTGAGCCCCTTTCTTCCTCGGGGCCTTGTATGGTTCTTGCCACTTCGGTTTGGATTTCATTTTGGTTTTGAAAGGTATAGCCGGAGCCTTGTTACCGGCAAGTATTGTATTTCCCTTTTGTATCCTAGAGGCTCTGTAGACATGTAAACTGTGGGACTCCAGTCTTATGTATATATATCGTGTTATGTCGGGTGTTGTAAAAATTGAAGTCTTGTTAATGAATCACTCGTATGGTTTTATTTGTTTAATGTGAAATCAATTATGATTAGTAATATATTTGGTTAATGAGAAACAGTCAACAGAGGGGTAACGCGTGGGAATGAAAGGCACCCAGGTCCGCTTGACTGGGGCAACCCGGTCAGGCGCCGGTCATGTTCCTCGATTTGGGGCGTGACAATTATGTGGAGGTGGCGTGCGCCATTGCGGGCGTGCCTGAGGTTGGGTGAATGCTTGTGCTTGATGGACTGAAAAGTGTTGTTTCTGAGGTGGGTAATATGATTGTGGAGGATAGTTCGGAGTGTGGGGGTAATTTGGGTGAGGGGGTCTGAATTGGTAATGGGGGGAAGGACCTCTAAATCGGGATCAATTGCCAGCCTCTATCATTGATTACTCCCAATCTGTTATGACTACAATCGTATTAGTCAAATGGACTTGTGTGGTTGTCGTAGGTCGATGCGTCCTACTACAATCGTATTACATTACTCCCAATCTGTTATGACTACAATCGTATAAGTCAAATGGACTTATGTCGTATTAGTCAAATGGACTTATGTGGTTGTCGTAGGCTGATGCGTCCTAGTATATGAATCAAATCATATTCATTCACGGTCAATTACTAAATAACAACCACGATATATAAACAGAAGGTCCTATTACTACAATCGTATTAGTCAAATGGACTTATGTGGTTGTCGTAGGCCGATGCGTCCTACTACAATGGTATTACATTACTCCCAATCTATTATAACTACAATCGTATTAGTCAAATGGACTTGTGTGGTTGTCGTAGGTCGATGCGTCCTACTACAATCGTATTACCTCCCAATCTGTTATGAGTACAATCGTATTAGTCAAATGGACTTATGTCGTATTAGTCAAATGGACTTATGTCGTATTAGTCAAATGGACTTATGTGGTTGTCGTAGGCCGATGCGTCCTAGTATATGAGTGAAATCATATTCATTCATGGTCAATTACTAAATAACAACCACGATATAAAAACGGAAGGTCCTATGACTTCAATTGTATAAGTCAAATGGACTTATGTGGTTGTCGTAGGCCAATGCGTCCTACTACATTCGTATTACATTACTCCCAATCTGTTATGACTATAATCGTATTAGTCAAATGGACTTATGTGGTTGTCATAGGCTGATGCATCCTAGTATATGAATGAAATCATATTCATTCACGGTCAATTACTAAATAACAAGCACGATATATAAACGGAAGATCCTACGACTACAATCGTATTAGTCAAATGACTTATGTGGTTGTCGTAGGCCGACGCGTCCTAGTATATGAATGAAATTATATTCAGTCACGATCAATTACTAAATAACAACCACGATATATAAACGGAAGATCCTACGACTATAATCGTATTAGTCAAATGGACTTATGTGGTTGTCATAGGCTGATGCGTCCTAGTATATGAATGAAATCATATTCATTCACGGTCAATTACTAAATAACAACCACGATATATAAACGGAAGATCCTACGACTACAATCGTATTAGTCAAATGGACTTATGTGGTTGTCGTAGGCCGATGCGTCCTAGTATATGAATGAAATCATATTCAGTCACGGTCAATTGCTAAATAACAACCACGATATATACGGAAGATCCTACGACTACAATCGTATTAGTCAAATGGACTTATGTGGTTGTCATAGGCTGGTGCGTCCTAGTATATGAATGAAATCATATTCATTCACGGTCAATTACTAAATAACAACCACGATATATAAACGGAAGATCCTACGACTACAATCGTATTAGTCAAATGGACTTATGTGGTTGTCTTAGGCCGATGCGTCCTAGTATATGAATGAAATTATATTCATTCACGGTCAATTACTAAATAACAACCACGATATATAAACGGAAGGTCCTATGGCCATAATCGTATTAGTCAAATGGACTTATGTGGTTGTCGTAGGCCGATGCGTCCTAGTATATGAATGAAATCATATTCATTCACGGTCAATCACTAAATAACAACCACAATATATAAACGGAAGTTACTATGACTACAATTGTATTAGTCAAATGGACTTATATGGTTGTCATAGGCCGATGCGTCCTATTATAATCGTATTACATTACCCTCAATCTGTCCTGACTATAATCGTATTAGTCAAATGGACTTATGTGGTTGTCGTAGGCCGATGCGTCCTAGTATATGAATGAAATAATATTCAGTCACGGTCAATTACTAAATAACAACCACGATATATAAACGGAAGGTCCTACGACTACAATCGTATTAGTCAAATGGACTTATGTGGTTGTCGTAGGCCGATGCGTCCTAGTATACAACAACAACAACAATAACAACCCAGTATATTCCCACAAGGTGGGGTCTGGGGAGGGTAATATGTAGACATGCCTTACCTCTACCCGAGAGGGCAGAGAGGCTGTTTCCAATACGAAATTATTGGCTCTACCCGATGCGTCCTAGTATATGAATGAAACTATATTCATTCACGGTCAATTACTAAATAACAACCACGATATATAAACGGAAAGTCCTATGGCTACAATCGTATTAGTCAAAAGGACTTATGTGGTTGTCGTAAGCCGATGCGTCCTAGTATATGAATGAAATAATATACAGTCACGGTCAATTACTAAATAATAACCACGATATATAAATGGAAGTTCCTATGAGTCGTATTAGTCAAATGGACTTATGTGTTTGTCGTAGGCCGATGCGTCCTACTACAATCGCATTACATTACTCCCAATCTGTTATGACTACAATCGTATTAGTCAAATTGACTTGTGTGGTTGTCGTAGGTCGATGCATCCTACTACAATCGTATTACATTACTCCCAATCAGTTATGACTACGATCGTATTAGTCAAATGGACTTATGTCGTATTAGTCAAATGGACTTATGTGGTTGTCGTAGGCCGATGCGTCCTAGTATATAAATGAAATCATATTCATTCACGATCAATTACTAAATAACAACCACAATATATAAACGGAAGGTCCTATTACTACAATTGTATTAGTCAAATGGACTTATGTGGTTGTCATAGGCTGATGCGTCCTAGTATATTAATTAAATCATATTCATTCACGGTCAATTACTGAATAACAACCACGATATATAAACGGAAGATCCTACGAGTACAATCGTAGTCAAATGGACTTATGTGGTTGTCGAAGGCCGATGCATCCTAGTATATGAATGAAATTATATTCATTCACGGTCAATTACTAAATAACAACCACGATATATAAACGGAAGGTCCTATGGCTACAACCGTATTAGTCAAATGGGTATATCCGGTTGTCGTAGGGCGATGCGTCCTAGTATATGAATGAAATAATATTCAGTCTCGGTCAATTACTAAATAACAACCACGATATATAAACGGAAGGTCCTATTACTACAATTGTATTAGACAAATGGACTTATGTGGTTGTCGTAGGCCGATGCGACCTACTACAGTCGAATTACATTACTCCCAATTTGTTATGACTACAATCGTATTAGTCAAATGGACTTATGTGGTTGTCATAGGCAGATGCGTCCTAGTATATTAATTGAATCATATTCATTCACGGTCAATTACTAAATAACAACCACGATATATAAACGGAAGATCCTACGAGTACAATCGTAGTCAAATAGACTTATGTGGTTGTTGTAGGCCGATGCGTCCTAGTATATGAATAAAATTATATTCATTCACGGTCAATTACTAAATAACAACCACGATGTATAAACGGAAGGTCCTATGGCTACAATCGTATTAGTCAAATGGACTTATCTGGTTGTCGTAGGCCGATGCGTCCTAGTATATGAATGAAATAATATTCAGTCACGGTCAATTACTAAATAACAACCACGATATATAAACGGAAGTTCCTATGACTACAATCGTATTAGTCAAATGGACTTATGTGTTTGTCGTAGGCCGATGTGTCCTACTACAATCGTATTACATTACTCCCAATCTATTATGACTACAATCGTATTAGTCAAATGGACTTATGTCATATTAGTCAAATGGACTTATGTGGTTGTCGTAGGCCGATGCGTCCTAGTATATGAATGAAATCATATTCATTCACGGCCAATTACTAAATAACAACCACGATATATAAACGGAAGGTCCTATGACTACAATTGTATTAATCAAATGGACTTATGTGGTTGTCGTAGGCCAATGCGTCCTACTACAATCGTATTACATTACTCCCAATCTGTTATGACTACAATCGTATTAGTCAATTGGACTTGTGTGGTAGTCGTAGGTCGATGCGTCCTACTACAATCGTATTATATTACTCCCAATCTGTTATGACTACAATCTTATTAGTAAAATGGACTTATGTGGTTGTCAAATGGACTTATGTGGTTGTCGTAGGCTGATGCGCCCTACTACAGTCGTATTACATTACTCCCAATCTGTTATGACTACAATTTTATTAGTCAAATGGACTTATATGGCTGTCATAGGCTGATGCGTCCTAGTATATTAATGAAATTATATTCATTCACGGTCAATGACTAAATAACAACCACGATATATAAACGGAAGATCCTTCGACTACAATCGTATTAGTCAAATGGACTTATGTGGTTGTCGTAGGCCGATGCGTCCTAGTATATGAATGAAATTATATTCATTCACGGTCAATTACTAAATAACAACCACGATATATAAACGGAAGGTCCTATGGCTACAATCGTATTAGTCAAATGGACTTATGTGGTTGTCGTAGGCCGATGCGTCCTAGTATATGAATGAAATAATATTCAGTCACGGTCAATTACTAAATAACAACCACGATATATAAACGGAAGCTCCTATAACTACAATCGTATTAGTCAAATGGACTTATTTGTTTGTCGTAGGTCGATGCGTCCTACTACAATCGTGTTACATTACTCCCAATCTGTTATGACTACAATCGTATTAGTCAAATGGACTTGTGTGGTAGTCGTAGGTCGATGCGTCCTACTACAATCGTATTACATTACTCCCAATTTGTTATGACTACAATCGTATTAGTCAAATGGACTTATGTCGTATTAGTCAAATGGACTTATATGACTACAATCATATTAGTAAAATGGACTTGTGTGGTTGTCGTAGGTCGATGCGTCCTACTACAATCGTATTACATTACTCCCAATCTGTTATGACTACAATCGTATTAGTCAAATGGACTTATGTCGTATTAGTCAAAAGAACTTATGTGGTTGTCGTAGGCTGATGCGTCCTAGTATACGAATGAAATCATATTCATTCACGGCCAATTACTAAAAACAGCCACGATGTATAAACGGAAGGTCCTATGACTACAACGTATTAGTCAAATGGACTTGTGTGGTTGTCGTAGGCCAATGCGTCCTACTACAATCGTATTACATTACTCCCAATCTGTTATGACTTCAATCGTATTAGTCAAATGGATTTGTGTGGTTGTCGTAGGTCGATGCGTCCTACTACAATCGTATTACATTACTCCCAATCTGTTATGACTACAATCGTACTAGTCAAATGGCCTTATGTCGTATTAGCCAAATGGACTTATGTGGTTTGTCGTAGGCCGATGCGTCCTAGTATATAAATGAAATCATATTCATTCACGATCAATTACTAAATAACTACCACGATATATAAATGGAAGATCCTACGACTACAATCGTATTAGTCAAATGGAGTTATGTGGTTGTCGTAGGCCGATGCGTCCGAGTAAATGAATGATATTATATTCATTCACAGTCAATTACTATACAACAACCACGATTTATGATAACAACTAGGTCGGGAATCCAAACTAGAGTACGAATTTGAGAAGTAAATGCGGAAGCAATAACAACAGGAATTGATCAACTAGAATTAAAAAGACGAAAATAAAGGATATGGGAAAGATTCAAGGAAAGAATTCTCGAGAACTTTCAAGAACGCAAGTTCTATAGCCTTGACAGGATCAAAGTAACAACGTCTTGATTTATGAAAGAAATCAAACGCCTTTACTTAAAAAGCAAATCAAAACAATAGATTCGGATCTTGACCACTTTACGAGTAACTTGAGACAACAATTAATACTAGTATTAATCGCCTTCTAAGAATACCACAAAGGAATCAAAGATATCATAAAAGAGAAGTAATCTTACTATCTTGAACTATGAACTAGTAAAGGTTGAAAGATAAATCTCAAAGCATAAGTACCAAAGGTTCAAAAGAACTCTCAAAGTATGATATACTCAATTCATAATAATCTGTCTTATGAAGGAGAAGAACACCCTTACGACTCTCATTCTTTTCTCTCTCGTATTTTTCCATATTCTCTTTAACAATCTTTTCATCTTTACAAATTTGTGTGGGAGTCAAAGGACCAAGAATGCATTTCTTCCCATTAAACTCAAAAGAGTATCTATTCTTTTGGATACTATATGAAGCATTTCTATAGATATACCATGGCCTTCCCAACAAGATACGAAAATTATTCATGGGAATGACATCACACCAAATCACATCCTCATACCTTCCAATAGAGAATGGCAATAACACTCTTTTATCTACCTTTACTCCTTTCAACATGTAGGGTTCAAAATGTTCAACAGAATACAAGTTCAATTTCTCAACCATATAAGTGCTAATTAAATTATAGCCAAAAGCTTTGTCAAAATGTAACGACCCGGCCCGTCGTTACGGGAATTACCACTCCGTCATGTTGCAATTGCATGTTTTATGCTTTTATATCAGTGTTAGGGTCTATCGGGTGATTTAGGAGTGATTTGGATTGAAAATGAGGCATATAGCCTTTTTGAAAGAGACTTGAATAAGGAAAGTCAATCCGGAGTTGACTATTTTGTTAGAGGACTCGGAATCGGATTCCGATGATTCGGTTAGTTCCGGAAGGTGATTTGTGACTTAAGGGAGCGATCGGAATTGAATTCGGAGGTCCGGTGTAGCTTTAAGCTTGAATTGGCGAATGTTGAATTTTGGCGAAAACCGGATGGTAGGTGATATTTTGATCCGGGGGTCGGAACGGAATTCCGACAATTTCTGTAGCTCCGCTAGGTGATTTTGGATATGCCTGCAAAATTTCAGGTCATTCGGACATCGTTTGGTCGGGTTTTTGATCGAATGTGTAATTCGGAAAGTTTTAAGAAATTTAGGCTTGAATCCGTGTGTAATTGGTGATTTTGATGTTTAGGGTGGTGTTTTTATGATTGGAACAAGTTCGTATCGTGTTTTGGAATATGTTGGTGGTTTTCGTTGGGGTCCCGGGGGCCTCGGGATGAATTCGGGGGTCCAAACGGACCAATTTGTGCCAAAAGGCACTGCTGTTCTGCTGCAATAAACGCAGAAAAATTTTGTTCTCCGCGATCGCGGAGATGGCCATGCGATCGCGTAAGGGAGAAATCCTGGGCTCTGCGATCGCGAAGTTAAGCCTGCGATCGCGTAAGTCTGAAGGTTGGAGCATTGCGATCGCGTGAGGTTTTATGCGATCGCGTAGGGTATTTGGTCGGAAGCAGTGCGATCGCGTGTCGTGTGTCGCGATCGCGTAGGTTAATCTGGGAGCCGGCCGAGTTTGTTCACTGCGATCGCGTTAGTTCGTTTGCGATCGCGTAGGGTCACTGAATTGTTCACTGCGATCGCGTCAAGGATCACGCGATCGCGTAGAGGAAAATTAGGCCGCCCAAAATTTGTGCATCGCGATCGCGTGCCAAAGGTTGCGATCGCGTAGGGTTAATTCGTCTGGCAGAGAATTTAATCACAGAACAGAGGGGCTACGGGTTTCATTCATGAAACCTCCATTTTTGAGTTCTAGAGAGAGAAACTCACGGGAATTGCTGGTAAATCATCGGGTATTCGTTGGAGGTAAGTTTTGTGGCTTAATTACATCATTTTAACATGAAATCCTTGGTTAATTCTCTGTAAATGGGAGATTAGATGTGGGTTTTAACCCTAGGCCTAAATTGTAGAAAAACAAGGATTTGAATGGGCAAACGGAGTCCGATTTTGGTAAATTTTATATGTATGGACTCGTGGCGAGACGAGGGTTCCAGAAATGTGAATTTTGTAAATTTTTGGAATGTGGGCCCGAGGCTCGGGTTTTGGCAACTTTGGGAATTTTGATGTAAATTGAGTTATTTCGAATGGGTTGTGTTTAATTAGCCTATATAGATGTATTCTCATTGATTTTGAGCAGATTCGGCATTCAAGGTGATTGAATTGCGAGGCGAGCGCAAGGCGGATTAAGGCTTCTATCGGATCGAGGTGAGTGGTAGTAGTAAATAATGTACCGAGGGTTTGAAACCCCGTACTAGCACTTCACAGTGCTATATTGGGATGAGACACGCGTTTTATGACGGGCGTGGTGACATGGTGATTGGGGGTTCGGACTTAGTCCTTCCCGACTAATAGTATACTGTGTTATGACTGATAATAAGTTTATAACTGTGCAATTGGGCTGATAGCCATGTTTGGGGCCTTGTGCCGATCTGTAGAGCATTAGGGAACCTATAGAGCTAGGTGACCCTTATATTGTGTTGGAAGCATACACTCAGCCATAGCTCTAGCTGTATAGTATAATATGAGCCCGTACTAGATGTGTACATTGAGAGATTATCTAGGGTGGAATTCCCTGTTCTAGCTGAGTGGGCCTGAAAGGCCAAGTCTATACCGATTGAGATGAGATAGGGTCAAAGACCCACTATGAGATGTTATATTGGGCCCGAAAGGCCAAGTCTATATTGACTGAGACAGGGTCAAGGACCCACTGTGATATATTATATTGGGCCTGAGAGGCCAAGTATATATTGACCGGGATAGGGTCGAGGACCCATTATGAGGTAGTATATATATACCTACATTGGATCGGGCTGCACGCCGCAGCAGTATATATGTTGGATCGTACTGCACGCCGCAGTAATATACATGTGATATACATGTAATATACATGTGGGACGGACTGCACGCCGCAGTATTATTGCGCTTGGGCTGTAGGAGCCCCTTCGGAGTCTGAGTCTGCACACATTCTCAGTGAGCACTGGTGTATATTATGGGATCGGGCTGCACGCCGCAGCAGTATAATTATATATGTATATATATATATATATTGGATCGTACTGCACGCCGCAGTGATATATGGTGGACCTGGCTGCATGTCATAGCACCATAGCGCTTGGGCCTAGGGAGCCCCTCCGAAGTCTGTATACACCCCCAGTGAGCGCCGTCGACGTTAAATGGAGCGGGCTGCACGCCGCAGCGGTATATGTATTGGAGCGGGCTGCACGCCGCAGCATTATACTTATTAATATCCTTATAAATACGTAAATACTTATGTGTTATAGACAAATGTATATGTCTCTATATATTGAGATGGATGTACACTGTAGTGGTACGAGTGAGGATGTGGTCAGTGTGGGACCCAGTTGAGATAGATGTGGACTGATGATCGGAGTACTTACTATAGTGATGACTTACCCGTGGGGTTTTGCCTTAGAATTGTTTAATGATAGCACAGGAGTTCTTACTTTCAATTATTATTTATTATTATTACTCACTGAGTTGAAATATACTCATCCCACTCCCCTGCACTTTCTGTGTGCAGATATACAGGTTCAGAAGGGCAGTTGAGCTGTCGCAACTGCTTTATTATCCCCGTTCTGTGGAGACTTCGAGGTAGCTGCCGACGTCCGCAGGACCCGATATCCCTTCCTACTGTCTTTGATTATGAATTGTTATTTCTTTCCGCTCTGAGCTTTGGTTGTAAACCGTATTACACTTATGTTCTGTAGAGGCTCATGACTCTTGACCCTTCGGTCTATGGGAGTTGGTATGCGTTGGGACTTGGTTTCCCCGTTTTTGATATATCCATTACTGTTAATTTACGATGGTTATGTTTGAATGGGATAAGGCGAGCTCATAGCTCTATGATTGTTGTTGATTGGTCGGGCTGGCCTAGCAGTGTGCTGGGCGCCATCACGATCGGATTTGGGGTCGTGACACAATTCTAAGGGTATAACTTAAGACATCACGCATCACTTTAGCTCTTGTTTGAAAAATAACTTTACCATTGTCTTCCTTCCATTCGATATACTGTAAGTTCGACTTTTCAAGTTGTTGATGCATGGCTTGCAAAGTAAAATCATTCCTTGCTTTGATTTCAGCTTCTTGGAGAACCATTCGTTCATTATCACTACCTGTATGTGACATCTTTAAAAATTGTATCACACAAATTAGCTTCTTTTTTTCCTCTCGGAATAACCTTTGAACAAAGTACTTTATAGATTTATAGTTAAACCTAACTTGTATGTAGTTCTCAGAAGTAAAACTCAGATTTTTCTTTTGTTTTTGGAACAATTAAAAGAAAGAACCAAATCCTAGAACTTTTAGGCTCGGTCGAAACAAGACATGAAAGAAAAGGAAAGAATATAAATGTGTAGAATACAAAGAGTAAGAAAATCAAGGATCCCCTCTTCTTGTTTTCTTTGTTAATTTTTGGAAACAGTTAGATACAAAAGATATATCTTGGAGAGCAAGCAATTGTATTTCTTCTTGTTTTAAAGTGGATTTCTTTTTTTTTTGTTTTTTTTTTGTTTTTTTTCTTTATCCCAAGAATTATCAAGAACGAAATCTTGATAGAACCGCTCCGATACCACTTGATAACAACTAGGTCGGGAATCCAAACTAGAGTAAGAATTTGAGAAGTAAATGCGGAAGCAATAACAACGGGAATTGAACAACTAGAATTAAAGAGACGAAAATAAAGGATATGGGAAAGATTCAAGGAAAGAATTCCGAGAACTTTCAAGAACGCAAGTTCTATAGCCTTGACAGGATCAAAGTAACAACGTCTTGATTTATGAAAGAAATCAAACGCCTTTACTTAAAAAGGAAATCAAAACAATAGATTCAGATCTTGACCACTTTACGAGTAACTTGAGACAACAATTAATACTAGTATTAATCGCCTTCTAAGAATACCACAAAGGAATCAAAGATATCACACAAGAGAAGTAATCTTACTACCTTGAACTATGAACTAGTAAAGGTTGAAAGATAAATCTCAAAGCACAAGTAACAAAGGTTCAAAAGAACTCTCAAAGTATGATATACTCAATCAATAATAATCTGTCTCATGAAGGAGAAGAACACCATATTTATAGGAGTACAAAGGCATAAAAATAACATTAAAAAACTAGGTGGGGTGGTTTAGTAGAAAGCATAATTATTACAATAAAGTAGGTGGTTGCTAAAGTCTAAGAAAAGTCTTTGGTTAGGTGAGGGGAGGCCAAGACCCTTTGGGGCAGATTTGGGTCTTAAAACAACTAGTTTGGGCCATTTGTTTGGACTCCAATTGGGCTCCTTTTGTAGTACCTCCTTTTGGACTTCTTTTAAGCTCATTTTGAGCCATTTTGGTGTACTCCAAGGGCTGATTTGGGTGACCAAACCTTCCTCCTCTTGGACATCAATTTGAGCTACCAAATAATTATAAAATTTCAACAATTCTTCTCCTTTGGGCTGGAGCTCTTTCTCGACAATTAAAGGCTTATTTATGTTCACTTGAAGTCCAATGATCGTGTTTTGAAATTCTTTAGCGTGACATCTTGTTGAAGGTCCTCTTTGAGATTGCAATGCTTCATCCTTGTACTTGAATAGAATTGAGCTTCCTAGGATGCTATCAATATATAAACGGAAGGTCCTATGACTACAATCGTATTAGTCAAATGGATTTATGTGGTTGTCGTAGGCCGATGCGTTCTAGTATATGAATGAAATCATATTCAGTCACGGTCAATTACTAAATAACAACAACGATATATACTGATATAAAAGCATAAGATATGTAAATGCAAAGTAACGGGGTGGTAGTTCCCGTAACGACGGGCCGGGTCGTTACCTTCTCCCCAACTTAAACAAACGCTCGTCCGCGAGCGGGTTAAGAAACATACCTGGAGCATCAAACAAGTGAGGATGTCTGCTCCGCATCTCCTGCTCGGTTTCCCAAGTTGCTTCCTCCACGGAACGACCTCTCCACTGCACTTTCACTGAAGCTATATCCTTGGATCTCAGCTTACGAACCTGTCGACCCAAGATGGCTACTGGCTCTGATAACAACTAGGTCGGGAATCCGAACTAGAGTAAGAATTTGAGAAGTAAATGCGGAAGCAATAACAACAGGAATTGAACAACTAGAATTAAAGATACGAAAAGAAAGGATATGGGAAAGATTCAAGGAAGAATTCCGAGAACTTTCAAGAACGCAAGTTCTATAGCCTTGACAAGATCAAAGTAACAACGTCTTGATTTATGAAAGAAATCAAACGCCTTTACTTAAAAAGCAAATCAAAACAATAGATTCGGATCTGGACCACTTTACGAGTAACTTGAGACAACAATTAATACTAGTATTAATCGCCTTCTAAGAATACCACAAAGGAATCAAAGATATCACACAAGAGAAGTAATCTTACTACCTTGAACTATGAACTAGTAAAGGTTGAAAGATAAATCTCAAAGCACAAGTAACAAAGGTTCAAAAGAACTCTCAAAGTATGATATACTCAATCAATAATAATCTGTCTCATGAAGGAGAAGAACACCCTATTTATAGGAGTACAAAGGCATAAAAATAACATTAAAAAACTAGGTGGGGTGGTTGTAATAGAAAGCATAATTATTACAATAAAGTAGGTGGTTGCTAAAGTCTAAGAAAAGTCTTTCGTTAGGTGAGGGGCGCCAAGACCCTTTGGGGGCAGATTTGGGTCTTAAAACAACTAGTTTGGGCCATTTGTTTGGACTCCAATTGGGCTCCTTTTGTAGTACCTCCTTTTGGACTTCTTTTAAGCTTATTTTGAGCCATTTTGGTGCACTCCAAGGGCTGATTTGGGTGACCAAATCTTCCTCCTCTTGGACTTCAATTTGAGCTACCAAATAATTGTAAAACTTCAACAATTCTTCTCCTCTGGGCTGGAGCTCTTTCTCGACAATTAAAGGCTTCTTTATGTGCATTTGAAGTCCAAAGATCATGTTTTGAAATTCTTTAGCGTGACATCTTGTTAAAGGTCCTCTTTGAGATTGCAACGCTTCATCCTTGTACTTGAATAGAATTGAGCTTCCTAGGATGCTATCATTCCCCTCTTCTTGAAAAGAATTCGTCCTCGAATTCGATTCTTCCACGATCCAACAAGAATTGATATTGCCGAATTCATGTTGCAATCCATTTGGATCTTTTGCCACCATATCTTGCACCTCACTACCCCTTTCAAAAGGTATTTCAACATGTGGCTGCACAAAATCAAAAGAACTAAAACAGGTAAGAGTTAATGGGTTAGGAAGTAAAGAAACTTTTTTCTTGCTACTTTCTTTGGCTTTTATCTCAAGACTAATGTTTTCCTCGCCCTTAGCCTCTTTTCTCTCACTAAAGAGTTCTTTTCCTTCACTCAATCCCTCATGGTTTTCTCTCTCTACCTCATAGAGTATGTTTATCTCATTTCCTTCTCTCTTTTCTTTTTTCTCAAGATCACACTTTTCTTCACTAGACATCCCACTCTTTTCACTCAAGACAACCTCTCCTTTTTCCTCTCTTGGAATGTCAACATGCACTCCCTTACGACTCTCATTCTTTTCTCTCTCGCATTTTTCCGTATTCTCTTTAACAATCTTTTCATCTTTACAAATTTGTGAGGGAGTCAAAGGACCAAGAATGCATTTCTTCCCATTAAACTCAAAAGAGTATCTATTCTTTTGGATACTATATGAAGCATTTCTATAGATATACCATGGCCTTCCCAACAAGATATGAAAATTATTCATGGGAATGACATCACACCAAATCAAATCCTCATACCTTCCAATAGAGAATGGCAATAACACTCTTTTATCCACCTTTACTCCTTTCAACATGTAAGGTTCAAAATGTTCAACAGAAGACAAGTTCAATTTCTCAACCATATAAGTGCTAATTAAGTTATAGCCAAAAGCTTTGTCAATTCTAAGGGTATAACTTTTCACTTTAGCTCTTGTTTGAAAAATAACTTTACCATTGTCTTCTTTCCGTTCGATATACTGTAAGTTCGACTTTTCAAGTTGTTGATGCATGGCTTGCAAAGTAAAATCATTCCTTGCTTTGATTTCAGCTTCTTGGAGAACCATTCGTTCATTATCACTACCTGTATGTGACATCTTTCAAAATTGTATCACACAATTAGCTTCTTCTTTTTTTCTCGGAATAACCTTTGAACAAAGTACTTTATAGATTTATAGTTAAACCTAACTTGTATGTAGTTCTCAGTAGTAAAACTCAGATTTTTCTTTTGTTTTTGGGAACAATTAAAAGAAGAAAGAACCAAATCCTAGAACTTTTAGGCTCGGTTGAAACAAGACACGAACGAAAAGGAAAGAATATAAATGCGCAGAATACAAAGAGTAAGAAAATCAAGGATCCCCTCTTCTTGTTTCCTTTGTTAATTTTTGGAAACACTTAGATACAAAAGATATATCCTGGAGAGCAAGCAATTGTATTTCTTCTTGTTTTAAATTGGATTTCGTTTTTTTTGTTTTTTTTTTTGTTTTTTTTATTTTCAAAATATCCCAAGAATTATCAAGAACGAAATCTTGATAGAACCGCTCTGATACCACTTGATAACAACTAGGTCGAGAATCCAAACTAGAGTAAGAATTTGAGAAATAAATGCGGAAGCAATAACAAAAGGAATTGAACAACTAGAATTAAAGAGACGAAAATAAAGGATATGGGAAAGATTCAAGGAAGAATTCCGAGAACTTTCAAGAACGCAAGTTCTATAGCCTTGACAAGATCAAAGTAACAACGTCTTGATTTATGAAAGAAATCAAATGCCTTTACTTAAAAAGTAAATCAAAACAATAGATTCGGATCTTGACCACTTTACGAGTAACTTGAGACAACAATTAATACTAGTATTAATCGCCTTCTAAGAATACCACAAAGGAATCAAAGATATCACAAAAGAGAAGTAATCTTACTACCTTGAACTATGAACTAGTAAAGGTTGAAAGATAAATCTCAAAGCACAAGTAACAAAGGTTCAAAAGAACTCTCAAAGTATGATATACTCAATCAATAATAATGTGTATTATGAAGGAGAAGAACACCCTATTTATAGGAGTACAAAGGCATAAAAATAACATTAAAAAACTAGGTGGGGTGGTTGTAATAGAAAGCATAATTATTACAATAAAGTAGGTGGTTGCTAAAGTCTAAGCAAAGTCTTTGGTTAGGTGAGGGGCGGCCAAGACCCTTTGGGGCAGATTTGGGTCTTAAAACAACTAGTTTGGGTCATTTGTTTGGACTCCAATTGGGATCCTTTTGTAGTACCTCCTTTTGGACTTCTTTTAAGCTTATTTTGAGCCATTTTGGTGTACTCCAAGGGCTGATTTGGGTGACCAAATCTTCCTCCTCTTGGACTTCAATTTGAGCTACCAAATAATTGTAAAATTTCAACAATTCTTCTCCTATGGGCTGGAGCTCTTTCTCGACAATTAAAGGCTTCTTTATGTGCATTTGAAGTCCAAATATCATGTTTTGAAATTCTTTAGCTTCACATCTTGTTAAAGGTCCTCTTTGAGATTGCAACGCTTCATCCTTGTACTTGAATAGAATTAAGCTTCCTAGGATGCTATCAGGCTCCACATCATAAGTCAAGTCCTCATCTAGCTGTATCGTGCTGAAGTCTAACACATGAGACGGTTCTCCGACATACTTCCGGAGCATGGATACATGGAACACCGGTTGAACTCCCGACAAATTGGGTGGCAAAGCAAGCATATAAGCCACCTCCCCAACATTCCTAAGCACCTCAAAATGTCCAATGAACCTTGGACTCAACTTCACTTTCTTCCCAAACCTCATAACGCCCTTCATAGGCGAAACCTTCAGCAACACCTTCTCACCCACTGAATAGGACACATCTCGGACCTTCCGGTCCGCATAACTCTTCTGACGTGACTGAGCTGTGCGAAGTCTCTCCTGAATCACCTTCACGTTGTCTAAGGCATCTTGGACTAACTCTGTCCCCAGCAACCTAGCCTCGCCGGGCTCGAACCAACCGACTGGAGACCTACACCGCTGTCACGACCCAAACTGGAGGACCATGACTAGCACCCAACCATACTTGCCAAGCACCAACGTACCTTTTATCTAACCTTCTTTATTATCTTTTAGGCTGACTAGACCAATATAAATGGTAGACATGGATCATGGAAAACCAACAATAAAATATGATTGCATGAACCTACATAACATGGGATGACCAGACAATCAAGAAACATGGTACAAGCTTCCACGCTAAAATGAAAGACTATACAACAAAAACCAGCCGACAAGGCATACCAAACTATACATGAGTCGACACTTGTCTATGAGCCTCTAAAGGAACATAAGTGCTGCAACATAGTCGGAACAGGGCCCCGACATACCTATAATGTCTATAACAAAAATGCATACCAAGACCAAGGCAAGTCCGGAGAAGGGATCTCGCCAATCACCGCTGAACTGGACAACCTACTGTGATGGGGGAGCTACACCTGCCTGTCTATCAGGACCTGCAGCACGACATGCAGCGTCCACAAATAAAAGGACGTCGGTACGAATAAAGTACTGAGTATGTAAGGCAGAGAACCATAAATATGAACAACAATGTGAGCAGGGGATAGAGAATATACAACCTGTAACATCTGAGTACCTCTGAGGGCTACTGACATGAAATACATGATATATATGTTTAAATACATAATCTTTTAAAACATACGCCTCTGTGGGCATCATCATTATCATATCGTACCCGGCCGTAATAGGCTCGGTAAAAACATACTGTAAGGCCCCGTGAAATTTTTGTGCATAAAACCTAGTAGATGTGGTGTCATGGTCCGAATGATGTGTTAGGAATCATTGTTGTGTTGGGTATACAATTGATGATTGAACTACATTTGGTATGGTTTGAAATACGAATTGAAAGATGACAAAGGAATTGAAATTGGTACAGAACTGAGGAAAATTGTTGTGATGGCATATTTGGCTTATTGTGGAAGGAATTTGAAACACCTTAATTGTGGTAAATTGTTGAACATGATTATGTGGGCATTTTTGATTTTTGGAATACTTGTAACTTGTTTTTGATATTGGCTTGAGAAGTAATTGAGAACATGAACCAATGTGTAAGTTGCTATTTGAACTTGTTGAAATTGTGTGTAGTACCTTATCTGCTGTTTGAAATTGTTGTGTTTTCACCTGTAAGGCGGGGTCGTGTTGCGCGCCGCAACGTGGTGAAATAAGGTTTGGGTTGGGGTGATAAGGGTGGCCGAGGTAATAAGGGTGGTCAGGGGCAATAAGGATGGAAAGCGATCGAAATCGTTATTGAAAATTGATACATAAATCAATAATGTGAAATTGTGAAAGGAGACAGCAGGAGAGTTTGCAACCTGTGGGGCACTGATTGCCCCTTTGTTTGACTACTTGTGTTTTACGTGATTGATTGGTTATTGTTAAATTGGTTGATCGTGGAAAGTGCTTTGTGTGAGAATTATTTGAAATGAGGAAAATGTGGAAACATGGTTGGTTGGCTTAATTGATTGTTGATGTAATTTAATGGCTTGAGTTTACTTGGGACAAAGTTTGTCCATACATACCAGTACAATTTAAGTGTACTGACGTCCCTTTTGCCGGGGGCGCTACATTCGTGTCATGATTGTAGGTGGATCGGTAGCAGGCACTTCAGCTCGTCGGCAGTAGTATTCTTCTCCTTCCACTGCCCGTCTTGGTGAGCCCCTTTCTTCCTCGGGCCCTTGTGTGGTTCTTGCCACTTCGGTTTGGATTTCATTTTGGTTTTGAAAGGTATAGCCGGAGCCTTGTTACCGGCAAGTATTGTATTTCCCTTTTGTATCCTAGAGGCTCTGTAGACATGTAAACTGTGGGACTCCAGTCTTATATATATAAGGTGTTATGTCGGGCGTTGTAAAAGTTGAAATCTTGTTAATGAATCACTCGTATCATTTTTATTTGTTTAATGTGAAATCAATTATGATTAGTAATATATTTGGTTAATGAGAAACAGTCATCACAGGGGTAACGCGTGGGAATGAAAGGCACCCAGGTCCGCTTGACTGGGGCAACCCGGTCAGGCGCCGGTCATGTCCCTCGATTTGGGGCGTGACACATACCCGGCCATTATAAGGCTCGGTAGAATCGTACCCGGCCACGTGGAGCTCGGTAAAACCCAACTGATCAGTGGTTGCACAATAGGTGTCGTACCCGGCCGACTATAGCGCGGCTCGGTAGAGTAAAATAGATACATATATATAATGCATGCTCGACTCATGGAAACACATTGTAGACCTTTCGGAGTGACGTAAGGTCGGTATCCTATGTACACCTTATTAGGACTAACTCTTCACTATGAACCTTATAGGAATCAGGAAGTACCAACAAGATTGATAACATAAGAATAAGAGAAGCAACATCAACATCAATTGTTCCATAAGAGGGGAAACAATGTAAGTATTGCTTAGCTTCTAAGAATAGAGTATCTTTGGAAGCTCGTTCATTACATTATATACAATCGGAGTCGTGCAAAAGAAGGAAAGGGATAGCCACACATACCTTGTATATACTGCCACAACCTCAAGCTATGCAAACGTCACGACTCCTTAGTCTACAATAGGAGAAATGACACTATCGTTAACGTTTAAGCGTCGCAACTATTATGTACCAACCACAATCTATTTTGTGATGAAATGGACAGCACCTCCCCAATATATAGGACTTCACACCATTCAAAACAATCACCAAACAGCCTAAACAACATCAATAATAAACATATTGAGCCTTCCAAAACAGTCCACACACAACCTAATCACATCATACATATGACGGCCACTATAGTCGTATCAAACGACCCAAAAATATTACCAAGAACTAGCAGACCACAACCCAACATATATATATGGTGTTTCTCCACACCCTGCCTCCTCCAAAACTCCACAAAACAGTAATAAAAAACGCAGCCCAACAGCAACACAAAACAGTCCACAAAACAGTCCGCTACAAGTGAATAACTTGAACTCACGGCTTCCGATCACCGTCCCGTGAGTTCTTACATGTATATAACGAATTGCCATGAATTTACAGAAGAATAAATGTATGAAATATAGCAGTAAACTCACCTTTGTTGTTGGATAACTCAGCCTTTAACTTGGTTCTTCAAACTCTAGTGTTTACCCCCAATTTGAACTTGAAAGAGAGGGAAAATCAATTAGGGTTTGTGGATAATTTTTGGGAGGAACTTTGCAGGGTCTTAGGTCTGGTTATTTGTGAAATATAAAGAGGTATATATTGCAGAAGATAAGCCTTTTAATGGGCTGCTTTTCTGACCCGAAATTCCCTCTTTTGGGCCGACATTTAACCAAGTAGGTGACTCACCTACTTGCACCTAGCAGCTTGTGCAGTCTCACGAAAATGTCTATATCTCTCTATTCCAATGTCATATTGCTAAACCGTTTAATGCGTTGGAAACTAGACTCATAGATCTTAAATTTGGTGGGTAGATCACCCCGTAATTCCAAGTATATTGGGAGAAATACTTAATAACATTTGACCTAAAGTTTAGGTAAAACTATGAACCTAAGTTGCAACAACTTTTGTCGACTTTTGTTTCATAACTCGTTTGACTTCAAGAATTATGATACGGATATTATATGATTCAAATACCTTAAATCATGACCTCCTAAGTATACTAAGCATTTATAGGTTTACCCAAAAGTACGAGTTACAACATCCTTGATTCGTTTAACGTCTAATACTTGTTAATCACCCTTATGCACCCTTGTATCACTTAAGATTAATCGGATTAACTTCTTATCATCTCAAGGATAATTCCTTCTTGGATTTGTGTTATCTAACTTATGGAATGAACTAACGTGTGTGGATATGGGTTATAACACCCTCCCCCCTTAGGAACATTCGTCCTCGAATGTAAGGGTTTATGGGGAGTCCAAATCATCGTGGATTCTAGCGGAAATTTTTGGTCAATTTTCCCCTATAAAATGGTCACTAGCAAAATTTGCAAGCAGTGAAGCTCAAAGTATGACCACACAAGGCTACACAAAGCATTATGGACATGGACATTATTTACATATCACCACTTTGTATTAAGGAAGAGAGTTCTCAAGTTATTGCTTACCTCATAAAGCCATTTCACCTTTATAATGTATCTTGCGTTCCACCAACATCCTTGTTATCATCATCCTGGAATAGGTAAGGGTATTTAGACTTCATCTCTTCTTCCGCTTCCCATGTCATTTCTTTCACATTCTTGTTCCTCCACAATACTTTGACGGAAGCTACATCTTTTGTTCTCAGCTTGCGGACTTGTCGATCTAATATGGCCACTGGCACTTCTTCATATGATAGATCCTCCGTAACTTGAACATCTTTGATAGTGACAACTCGAGAAGGGTCTCCAATACATTTCCTCAACATAGATACATGGAATACCGGGTGGACAAATTCTAATTCGGATGGCAATTCTAACTCATAAGCAACTTGTCCAATTCGTTGAAGAATTTTATACGGACCGATATACCTTGGACTCAACTTACCTTTCTTTCCAAAACGCATAACACCCTTCATTGGTGAAATCCTCAGGAAAACCCAATCACCAACCTCAAATTCTAAATCACGACGTCGGACATCGGAATAAGACTTTTGCCTGCTTTGTGCCGTCCTCAATCGTTCCTGTATCACTTTCACCTTCTCAATGGCTTGGTGAATCAAATCCGGCCCATATAATTCTGTTTCACCGACTTCAAACCATCCAACTGGTGATCTACATCTCCTCCCATATAGTGCCTCATATGGGGCCATTTTAATATCGGAATGGTAGCTATTATTGTAGGCAAATTCTATGAGTGGAAGATGGTCATCCCAATTTCCCTTAAAATCTAGAACACATGCTCGTAGCATATCTTCCAATGTCCGAATGGTACGTTCAGCCTGTCCGTCAGTCTGCGGATGAAATGCAGTGCTGAGATTCACCTGTGTGCCTAAACCTTTCTGAAAAGACCTCCAAAAGTTAGCCGTAAATTGAGCTCCTCGATCCGATATAATAGATACCGGCACACCATGAAGCCTAACAATCTCCTTGATATACAACTTCGCATAATCTTCAGCCGAGTAAGTTGTCTTAACTGGCAGAAAGTGAGCACATTTTGTAAGTCGATCAACTATCACCCGGATAGAGTCAAACTTATGATAAGATCGAGGTAATCCAATAACGAAGTCCATATTAATCACCTCCCATTTCCAAGTCGGAATTTCTATATTCTGAAGCAATCCACCGGGTTTCTGATGTTCTATCTTTACTTGTTGACAATTGGGACACTGGGCTACAAATTCTCGCAATAGACTTTTTCATGTTATCCCACCAATATTGCTCTTTGACATCATGATACATCTTTGTTGAGCCAGGATGGATGGAATATCGGGATTGATGAATTTCATTCATAATCTTTTCTCGCAATCTTGCTACATTCGGCACACATAATCGGCCCTGGTATCTCAGGTGCCCCATCTCCTCCGATCTCAAAAGCCGTAATTTTACACTGCTGAATGTTCTCTCTCAATCGTAGTAAGATAGGATCTTCATATTGCCGTGCTTTTACCTCTGCCACCAAAGATGATTCTGATGTATTCTGTACAGTAACACTTCCGTCATCAGAGTCTAACAATCCGATTCTCATATTGGCTAGCTGATGAAGCTCTTTAGTCAACCCCCATCTACCTGCATCAATATGTACTAAGCTTCCCATTGACTTACGGCTGAGAGCATCCGCCACAACATTGGCTTTACCGGGATGATACAATATCTCGACGTCGTAGTCCTTCAGTAATTCAAGCCACCTACGCTGCCTTAAATTCAACTCTTTCTGCTTGAAGATGTATTGTAGACTCTTGTGATCTGTGTAGATGTCAACATGGACGCCGTATAAGTAGTGCCGCCATATCTTCAAAGCATATATTACTGCAGCCAATTCCAAATCATGGGTTGGATAATTCTTTTCATGCTTCTTCAATTGTCTTGATGCATATGAAATCACCTTCCCATGCCGCATCAACACGCACCCCAAACCTATACCTGAGGCATCACAATATACCACATATCCTTCTGTTCCTTCAGGGTGAGCACCGGTGCGGATGTCAATCGATCCTTCAGCTCCTGAAAACTACGTTCACAAGTGTTAGACCACCGGAACTTGGTAGCTTTCTGTGTTAACTTAGTCAATGGTGCTGATATAGAGGAAAACCCTTCTACAAATCGCCTATAATATCCTGCTAGCCCCAGGAAGCTACGAACTTCTGATGGTGTTGTAGGTCTCGGCCAATTCTTTACTGCATCAATCTTCTGAGTGTCGACACTAATACCCTCGTCAGATATCACATGGCCAAGGAATGCTACCGAGTTCAGCCAAAATTCACATTTGGCGAGCTTAGCATATAACTTACGATCCTGAAGCGTCTGTAATACTATCCGCAAGTGGCTCGCATGTTCCTCCTCCGAACGAGAATACAGCAGAATGTCATCAATGAATACAATCACGAACACATCAAGATAGGGCCTGAATACAGTATTCATGAGATCCATAAAAGCTGCTGGGGCATTTGTTAGCCCGAACGACATCACCAAGAACTCAAAGTGCCCATATCTTGTCCGAAAGGCCGTCTTTGGAATATCCTTCTCCTTAACCCTCACCCGATGATATCCTGAACGTAAGTCAATCTTGGAGAAATACTTGGCACCCTGGAGTTGGTCAAATAGGTCGTCAATTCTTGGAAGTGGATACTTGTTCTTTATAGTAAACTTATTCAACTGTCGATAGTCGATACACATCCGTAATGACCCATCTTTCTTCCGCACGAATAGGACTGGCGCACCCAAGGTGAAGTGCTAGGCCTAATGAAGCCCTTATCCAGCAAGTCCTTTAACTACGCCTTCAACTCTCGCAACTCTACCGGGGCCATTCTATATGGAGGGATAGAGATCGGTTGAGTGTCAAGCAACACATCAATGCTAAACTCAATCTCCCTTTCTGGAGGAAGGCCCTGGGAGTTCATTTGGGAAAACATCTGGAAATTCATTGACCACGGGGATAGATTGTAGAGTAGGCACCTTCGCCTCTGCATCCCTAACGCGAACAAGATGATAAATGTAACCTTTTGAGATCATTTTCCTTGCCTTAAGATAGGAAATAAACCTACCTTTCGATGTAGCAATGTTCCCCTTCCATTCAATGACGGGTTCACCAGGAAATTGAAACTTAACCATCTTCATACGACAATCAACATTTGCATAGCATGAGGCCAACCAGTCCATTCCCAGTATCACATCAAAATCAACCATTTCTAACTCAAATAAATCTGCCGAGGTTTGACGACTACAAATCATCACAGTGCAACCTCTATATACCCTTCTAGCAATCACAGAATCTCCTATTGGAGTAGATACCGCAAGGGGTTTACTTATCAATTCAGGTTCAATGCCAAACTTATTAGCCACAAAGGGTGTAACATATGATAATGTAGATCCCGGATCAATCAACGCATATACATCATAAGAAAACACGGACAATATACCTGTAACAACATCTGTAGACGACTCGAGATCCTGTCGACCTACTAGAGCATATGTTCAGTTTTGAGACCCACTCGAACTCGGTCCTGCACCTCTACCTCTACCACGACCTGTCGACTGCTGAAAACCCCGTGCTGGAGGTCGAACCGATGAGGAAGAACCAGACACAGATCTAGTCGGTTGAGCCATACCATCACCTCCCCTGTTAGGACAATCCCGCATCATATGGCCAGGCTGTCTGCAAGAATAACACACATCAGAACCTCGACGGCACAGTCCAAAGTGGGCCTTGCCGCACTGATCACAACGTGGTGTTGGGGGTTTCGTCTGACTAGTATCCCTGTGATGTTGCGATCCAGATGCCTGCGAACTCTGACCTGGACCAGAATAGGATCGATCATATCGAGGCCTCTGAAACTGTGGAGGAGCACTAGCTACAGATGGCGCCGAACTCCTCAAAGACTGGGGCCTGGCGCTGCCTCTTAAGTCATCGGAATACCTTGCAAATCTCGCCCTCTTATGCTGGCCCCTATCCTGCTCCCTATCTGCCCTCTGCCGGCGCTTACGATCCTCTAGGGTCTGAGCATAAGCTTGAATACGGGAAATATCTATGCCTTCTACCAAGGAGGCTGTCATACACTCATTTATCAGATGGGGTCCCAACCCGTTCACGAACAAATGCACCTTATCACTCATCTCGGCCACCATATGGGGAGCATACCTTGCTAAAGAATCAAACCGCATACTATACTCTCGCACACTCATATTACCTTGTCTAAGGTTCAAGAACTTATCAACTCTAGCTCGTCGTATCTCAACTGGCAAATAGTGACGAAGAAAGGCCTCAGAAAAATCCTTCCACGCAGCTGGAGGAGCGTTCGGACCCCTGGATCTCTCCCAACTATCATACCAAAGAACCGCTAAATCCCGTAGCCGATAAGAAGCCAACTCTACTGCCTCTGTATCACTAACATGCATAACCCGTAGTGTACGATGAACCCGGTCAATAAAAGTCTGCGGATCCTCCTTGGGGTCTGATCCGGTAAACACTGGAGGGTCTAAATTAATAAAATCACGAACTCTTGTACTAACTGGTTTATCAGCAGCACCTGTATTCTGCCTCTGAGCCTGAGCAGCTACCAAGCTAGTCAATAACTGCAAAGCACTCCGCATATCCTGGTCTGTAGTGCCGGACGGAGGAGCTGGAGGTGCTGGGTGCCACCTAATATCCTCTGGAGGAGATGGAGTAGATGAGGTATGAGACGACATCTCACTCTGAGCCTCACTTTGGCCTGCTCTGGCTTGGGGCACCTGACTGGTACCCTCTCCTGCAGCTGTATCAAGCCGTCTACTAATTGTTTGTTTCCTAGTCGAAGGCATCGCTGAAAAAAAACAAGATGAATATTAGAGACGAACACTTACGACTCAACTCTATGCACGATCTAGATTCAGGAAGAAGGTAACAACCCTAGATGTCATGTAGCCTCCTGATTATAAATGTGGCGCGCTACACATCCATAATCAAGACTCTACTAGACACGGCTCATAGACAATCCCTAGGACAGACTTGCTCTGATACCAAGTTTGTCACGACCCAAACTGGAGGACCATGACTAGCACCCAACCATACTTGCCAAGCACCAACGTACCTTTTATCTAACCTTCTTTATTATCTTTTAGGCTGACTAGACCAATATAAATGGTAGACATGGATCATGGACAACCAACAATAAAATATGATTGCATGAACCTACATAACATGGGATGACCAGACAATCAAGAAACATGGTACAAGCTTCCACGCTAAAATGAAAGACTATACAACAAAAACCAGCCGACAAGGCATACCAAACTATACATGAGTCGACACTTGTCTATGAGCCTCTAAAGGAACATAAGTGCTGAAACATAGTCGGAACAGGGCCCCGACATACCCATAATGTCTATAACAAAAATGCATACCAAGACCAAGGCAAGTCCGGAGAAGGGATCTCGCCAATCACCGCTGAACTGGACAACCTACTGTGATGGGGGAGCTACACCTGCCTGTCTATCAGGACCTGCAGCACGACATGCAGCGTCCACAAATAAAAGGACGTCGGTACGAATAAAGTACTGAGTATGTAAGGCAGAGAACCATAAATATGAACAACAATGTGAGCAGGGATAGAGAATATACAACCTGTAACATCTGAGTACCTCTGAGGGCTACTGACATGAAATACATGATATATATGTTTAAATACATAATCTTTTAAAACATACGCCTCTGTGGGCATCATCATTATCATATCGTACCCGGCCGTAATAGGCTCGGTAAAAACATACTGTAAGGCCCCGTGAAATTTTTGTGCATAAAACCTAGTAGATGTGGTGTCATGGTCCGAATGATGTGTTAGGAATGCGTAGAATTCTTCGCGGCGAGGTTGCGAGCCGCGGTTCGGACCCTTGGTAGTGATTTAAGTTTCAAAATGTAGAATAAAATTTTTTTCCAGAAAAATGTCAATCTGCGGTGCACTTTTGCGACCGCAGAATCAATATGCGGTCCGCATAGTGACCGCAAATCGTTCCGGAGAGTTGCCCAAAATTGTGTCCAATGTGCGGTCGATATGCGATCGCATGTCAATCTGCGGTGCACTTTTGCGACCGCAGAATCAACATGCGGTCCGCATAGTGACCGCAAATCGTTCCAGAGCCCGCGTAATTTTTGAGCCATTCTGCGGCCACTATGCGGACCGCATGTTGATTCTGCGGTCGCATAGTGACCGCATATTTGACCCCGGCCCAGATTTTGTAACATTTTGACCCGATCTCTTCTTTAATATAACACCTTTCTTCTTCATTTTATCATATCATCTCACCAAAATTAGAGAGAGAAGAGAGGGTTTTTAGAGAGAGAAGTTCTTCATCTTCAAAGATTGTTCCAACTACTTAATTCCAAGGGATTCTAGGGCAAGGATTCAACTTCCCCAATATTTTCAAGGTAAAAACCCTAACTATTTTTTTTGATTTTCAGTTTTAATTGGGTAAAGAGAGGTTTGCATATAATAGCTTTTGAAAATAGAATTTTTACACTCATGCATGATTATTGAACTTGATTTCTAGTAAAAAGAAGTGGGTAGAAGTAAGAGTCTTCAAGAACAAGGTTGGCAAGAGTAGGATATCTTGGGTAAGCATAAAGTAGGAGGAAAAACATCATCACCGGTATGTATGGCTAATTTTGATTCTTGTAAAATCGCCCATATGTGTGAAATTGTTTGGCATGTGTTAATTTGAGAGATTTTATGTGATTTTTCGATATCATTGTTGTGTTGGGTATACAATTGATGATTGAACTACATTTGGTATGGTTTGAAATACGAATTGAAAGATGACAAAGGAATTGAAATTGGTACGGAACTGAGGAAAATTGCTGTGATGGCATATTTGGCTTATTGTGGAAGGAATTTGAAACACCTTAATTGTGGTAAATTGTTGAACATGATTATGTGGGCATTTTTGATTTTTGGAATACTTGTAACTTGTTTTTGATATTGGCTTGAGAAGTAATTGAGAACATGAACCAATGTGTAAGTTGCTATTTGAACTTGTTGAAATTGTGTGTAGTACCTTATCTGCTGTTTGAAATTGTTGTGTTTTCAGCTGTAAGGCGGGGTCGTGTTGCGCGCCGCAACGTGGTGAAATAAGGTTTGGGTTGGGGTGATAAGGGTGGCCGAGGTAATAAGGGTGGTCGGGGGCAATAAGGATGGAAAGCGATCGAAATCGCTATTGAAAATTGATACATAAATCAATAATGTGAAATTGTGAAAGGAGACAGCAGGAGAGTTTGCAACCTGTGGGGCACTGATTGCCCCTTTGTTTGACTACTTGTGTTTTACGTGATTGATTGGTTATTGTTAAATTGGTTGATCGTGGAAAGTGCTTTGTGTGAGAATTATTTGAAATGAGGAAAATGTGGAAACATGGTTGGTTGGCTTAATTGATTGTTGATGTAATTTAATGGCTTGAGTTTACTTGGGACAAAGTTTGTCCATACATACCAGTACAATTTAAGTGTACTGACGTCCCTTTTGCCGGGGGCGCTACATTCGTGTCATGATTGTAGGTGGATCGGTAGCAGGCACTTCAGCTCGTCGGCAGTAGTATTCTTCTCCTTCCACTGCCCGTCTTGGTGAGCCCCTTTCTTCCTCGGGCCCTTGTGTGGTTCTTGCCACTTCGGTTTGGATTTCATTTTGGTTTTGAAAGGTATAGCCGGAGCCTTGTTACCGGCAAGTATTGTATTTCCCTTTTGTATCCTAGAGGCTCTGTAGACATGTAAACTGTGGGACTCCAGTCTTATATATATAAGGTGTTATGTCGGGCGTTGTAAAAGTTGAAATCTTGTTAATGAATCACTCGTATCATTTTTATTTGTTTAATGTGAAATCAATTATGATTAGTAATATATTTGGTTAATGAGAAACAGTCATCACAGGGGTAACGCGTGGGAATGAAAGGCACCCAGGTCCGCTGTAACGACCCGACCGGTCGTTTTAGAAAATTACGCCCCTATCCCTAATTTAACTGTTCCCCTAAGTTCATTTCTGCTATTGTGGGTTGCCGGGAGAGTTGGTTCCGAAAATTTGAGCATTTTGGGACACTTAGTCCCCAAATAAGAGCTTTGAAACTAGAAAACGGTCCATAGCCGGAACAGGTGTTAAGACGATCTCGGAACGGAAATCCGATGGTTCCATTAGCTCCGTTAGGTGATTTCGGGGTTGGGAGCGCGTTCGGAATATATTTTGGAGGTCCGTAGCTCAATTAGGCTTGAAATGCCGAAGGTTGAAATTTTGGTGAATCCGAACGATAGGTGAGATTTTGATCCGGGGGTCGGAATGGAATTCCGACAATTTCTGTAGCTTCATTATGTGATTTTGGATATGTCCGCAAATTTTCAGGTCATTTGGACGTCATTTGGCCGGGTTTTGGATTGAATGTTAGTTTTGAAAGTTTTGAAGAAACTTAGGCTTGAATCGATGTGATTTATGGGTTTTGATGTTGTTAGACGTGTTTTTATGATTGGAATAAGTTCGTATCGTGTTTTGGAGTATATTGGTGGTTTTCGTTGGGGTCCCGGAGGCCTCGGGATGAATTCGGACCATCATCCGGCACTTTGGAACATGTAAAGTCTGCAGAAAAACTGCAGATCACTGGGCAAGATTTAAGCCATCGCGTTCGCGAGGGCCTTGTTCGCGTTCGCGTAGGCTGGGTGCTGCAGAGCATCGCGTTCGCGTCCAAGGCGTCGCGTTCGCGTAGTGGAAGAAGGGGAGGCACCGCGTTCGCGATCCCTGTGTCGCGTTCGCGAAGAGCAAGGCGGGTTGGATGGGAAATAAGGTCATCGCGAACGCGTGGACTGGCGCCGCGTTCGCGAAGGTTTAGCCGGCTGTGCATCGCGGACGCGAGTGGCGTCACGCGAACGCGAAGGGTAAATGGGCTAGAGCATCGCGAACGCGTGACAGGCCACGCGAACGCGATGAAGGAAAATGTCTGGCAGTGAGCTTAAGTTCGGAACATAACACCCGCGACCCCCATACACAAAAACGCCATTTTTGAGCTCCAAGAGAGGTTTTTGAAGGGGAAAACGTTGGGATATCATCGGGAAATCATCGGGGGTAAGTTTCTTGACCTTAATTCGTTGGTTTATCATGAAATCCGTGATTATCTCACTGAAATTGGAAGATTAAAGGTGGGTTTGAGCCCTAGGCCTAAATGTTAGAAAATCTTTGATTTGAATGGGCAAATGGAGTCCGATTTCGATAAATTTTATATGCACGGACTCGTATTGAGATAAGGAACCCGAATATATAATTTTTGTGATTTTTCGATAAGCGTACCGAAAGTCGGGTTTTGGCAACTTGTGGGTTTTGGTGTATTTTGAGTTAATTTGATTGGGTAATGCCCAATTGGCCTATTTTTATGTGATTCTATTGATTTTTATCAGATTCTACACTTGTGGAGGCCGACATTCGTGGCAAGAGGGTTATTACTTAGCGGTTTTGTACCGGAATTGAGGTAAGTGGCTTGTCTAACCTCGTGTGGGGGAATTTTCACCCCTAGGATATTATGTGATAGTTTTAATGCCTTGTACGCGAGGTGACGGGCGTGTACATGCGCTGGTTGTTGAACACGTATTTATTAAAAATGTTCGATGAGCGGTATTCCTGTCTTTGGCTGTTAGTTTGATATTTTACCGGTAGTGGATAGAAAAACATGATTAGGTAGCCCTTAACTATTTAGTTGCCTAATTGCCTTATTTGAACTCCTTGATAATTATTGGCACTATTTTTTTTCGGTGAAGTTATAGTTAAGCATAATTTATTCTCTCTGTGTATTCCTTTAATTGTTGTGCTTGTGGACTGCGGGTTCGATTCCCGGAGACCCAGGGCTGTGGGTTCGATTCCCAGAGACCCGGAGTGATATTGGTAGGGACTACGGGTTCGATTCCCGAGATCCTGAGATTTATTGAAATGTGGACTACGGGTTCGATTCCCGAGATCCTGAGATTTATTGAAATGTGGACTACGGGTTCGATTCCCGAGATCCTGAGATTTATTGAAATGTGGACTACGGGTTCGATTCCCGAGATCCCGAGATTTATTGAAATGTGGACTACGGGTTCGATTCCCGAGATCCTGAGATTTATTGATTATTGGTAAGGACTGCGGGTTCGATTCCCGGAGATCCTGAGCTATTGAGATACTATTGAGACATGGGCTGCGGGTTCGATTCCCGGAGACCCAAAGGTACTGAGAATGGGACTGTGGGTTCAATTCCCCCAGATCCTGGACTTGTTTATAGAGTTGGTTATTTGTTATTAGCTTGATTGTAGACAGTTTCAGTAAATGTTGTTATTTTGGAAATTTTGTTGTTATCTCTTAAACTGTTTATTTTGCTATCATCATATTATTATTGTTCTCAGTAGGGCCCTGACCTTCCTCGTCACTACTCCATCGAGGTTAGGCTTGGCACTTACTGAGTACCGCCGTGGTGTACTCATGCTACTTTTCTGCACACTTTTGTTGTGCAGATCCAGGTACATCAGAGCAGGCTCGTACTAGGTGATTCTGCAGCTTTCTGGGAGACTTCGAGGTATGATCTGCTACGTCCGCGGATCCGGAGGCTTCCATTCTATTCTAGTATTACTAGTTGACATTTTCTTCATTTCGTTGTTAGATACTCTTTACACATAGAGCCACAGTTGTATTTCTCTTTTAGTCTGTGTTACCGTGGGGTTCCGGATCTTGGTAGTGTTTATTTATTGTGTGACGGATGTATGTGCCAAGTGGCACGGATTACATATCTTTTATGTTATTTTCCGCTGTTTCTTATTTAAGTAATTATAATTTATAGATTTCGCAGCGTGTTAGGCTTACCTAGTCGTGGGGACTGGGTGCCATCATGACATGTTCACAATTGGTGAACTAGGGTCGTGACAAGTTGGTATCAGAGCTCTAGGTTCATAGGAGTCACGGGACACAGGACCGGTTACTTAGAGTCTCGCTGATCGATACGGAGACGTCTGTATTTATCTACGAGGGGCTATGTAACCGTTTAGGAAACTCTTCATTTCTTTTGGATTCCTTGTCGTGCGACATTTTTGGCATCAAAAATCTAAACTACTGCTTTCTATTCTCTCACGGATGGTGAGGACACGAGCTAACCGCGATGATCAGGTACCCGCGCCCCCTGTTGCCGCCGTCGGAGGCCGGGGCCGAGGTAGAGGACGAGGACGCGCCCGAGGTGCAGCCACAGCACCCGCACGCGCTGCCGCCGAGGTGCCACCGGTAGACCAGGTTGGAGCACGGGCACCTGGTACACCGACTACAGCTGCTACCACTCCGAGCACTACAGGAGACCCCGGCTCAGCTCATGAGCATGTATACCACTTTAGCCCAGGCAGGATTGCTTCCTCTTGTTGTAGCTACATCTCAGGCCGGGGGAGGGGCCCAGACTCCCGTAGCCGTTACACCGGAGCAGCGTGTGCCAGTGGGACATGTTCCAGATGTTTTGGTTATGCCTCCTGCCGCCCCAGCACAACCAGGAGGTGGACCAGCTGCCTCTGAGGACGAGCAGCGTAGATTAGAGAGGTTCAAGAAATATGATCCTCCAGTGTTTAGTGGCCTGGCTTCAGATGATGCATTGGGTTTTCTGGAGGAGTGTCATCGTATTCTTCGTACTATGGGGATTGTGGAGACCAGCGGGGTTTCCTTCATTGCTTTTCAGTTTCGCGGGGCCGCTTATGATTGGTGGCGCACGTATGAGTTGGATAGTCCAGAGGAGTCTGCTTCATTGACTTGGACGCAGTTTTCGGATCTATTTTTGAGGGAGTTTGTTCCACAGAGCCTTAGGGATTCTTGGCGCTCGGAGTTTGAGCGGTTGCGACAGGGCTCCATGTCGGTATCGGAGTATGCCATCAGTTTCACCCGTCTGGCCAGGCATGCACCGGCTTTGGTAGCCACGGTTCGGGAGAGAGTGCGGAGATTTATTGAGGGCCTGATTCCGCCTATCCGATCCAGCATGGCCAGAGAGTTGGAGACAGATATATCTTATCAGCAGGCAGTTAGCATTGCCAGGAGGATCGAGAGTATGCTCCCTAGAGAGCGGGGAGATAGAGAGGCCAAGAGGTCTCGTGAGTCGGGCCATTTCTCTGGTGCCCGCACTTCAGCAGCCGGTCGTTTTAGCAGGGGATATTCCGGTCGTCCGGTTCACTCAGCATTGCCCGCAGCCGGTAGCACTCCAGGTCTTCCAGCACCACAGGAGCCTTATTATGCTCCCCCAGTTTCCAGTGCACCTCCTGCGCGGGG
>JASVEL010001266.1:0-28799 GCA_032618575.1 Nicotiana noctiflora | reverse complement strand
GTATGCTCGATTGATAACTATTATTATAAGCAAACTCTGCCAAAGGCAGGAATTGATCCCACGAACCTCCAAAATCAATAACACACGCCCGTAGCATATCTTCCAGTATCTGAATAGTCCTCTCGGACTGACCATCCGCCTGGGGATGAAAAGCTGTACTTAGCTGAACTTGCGTGCCTAACTCTCGTTGCACCGCCTTCCAGAAATGTGAGGTAAACTATGCACCTCGATCAGAAATAATAGAGATTGGCACGCCATGAAGGCGAACGATCACCCCGATATAAATCTCAGCTAACCTCTCGGATGAATAGGTAGTGGCAATAGAAACAAAATGAGCTGACTAAGTCAGCCTATCAACAATCACACAAATAGCATCAAACTTCTTCCGAGTCTTCGGAAGTCCAGAAATGAAATCTATCGTGATTCGCTCCCACTTCCATTCAGGAAGTTCAATTCTCTGAAATAAACCGCCAGGTCTTTGATGTTCACACTTAACCTGCTGACAATTAAGACACCGTACCACATATGTGTCATGACCCTAGTTCACCCTCCATGAACATGTCGTGATGGCACCTAGTCCCTACGACTAGGTAAGCCTAACAACGCGGAAGATAACCAAAATATGCGGAAGCAAGAAAAACAAACTAAATTAGAAAAACAAAATGGTGCTTAAGGTGTCGCTTGGCACGCAGCATAACAAACTCAAAATTGACGACAATTCCCTGTCACGACCCTAGTTCACCAATTGTGAACATGTCGTGATGGCACCCAGTCCCCACGACTAGGTAAGCCTAACACGTTGCGGAATGTACAAGTTATAAACACTTAAATAAGAAACAGCGGAAAAATAGCATAAAAAGCTATGTAATCCGTGCCGCTTGGCACATACATCCGTCACACAATAAATAAAACACTACCAAGATCCGGAACCCCACGGTAACACAAACTAAAAGAGAAATACAACCGTGGCTCTATGTGTAAAGAGTATCTAACAACGAAATGAAGAAAAATGTCAACTAGTACTATTAGAATAGAAGGAAAGCCTCCGGATCTGGCGGACGTAGCAGATCATACCTCGAGGTCCTCAGAAAGCTGCGGAAATCACCTAGCACAATCCTGCTCTGATGTACCTGGATCTGCACAACAAAAGTGTGCAGAAGAGTAGCATGAGTACACCACGGCGATACTCAGTAAGTGCCAAGCCTAACCTCGATGGAGTAGTGACGAGGAAGGTCAGGGCCCTACTGAGAAACAATAATATAATGATGATAACAAAAATAAACAGTTTAAATGATAATAATTTCCGAAATAACAACAATAAGATGATTACTGCATCTGTCTACAATTAAGCTAACAACAAATAACCAGCTCAGTAAAACAAATCCAGGACCTGTGGGAATTGAACCCACAGTCCCATTCTCAGTACCTCTGGGTCTCCGGGAATCGAACCCGCAGTCCATGTCTCAATAATATCTCAATAACTCAGGATCTCCGGGAATCGAACCCGTAGTCCACATTTCAATAATCTCAGGATCTCGGGAATCGAACCCGTAGTCCACATTTCAATAATCTCAGGATCTCGGGAATCGAACCCGTAGTCCACATTTCAATAATCTCAGGATCTCGGGAATCGAACCCGTAGTCCACATTTCAATAATCTTAGGATCTCGGGAATCGAACCCGTAGTCCACATTTTAATAATCTCAGGATCTCGGGAATCGAACCCGTAGTCCACATTTCAATAAATCTCAGGATCTCGGGAATCGAACCCGTAGTCCACATCTCATTAAATCTCAGGATCTCCAGGAATCGAACCCGCAGTCCACAAACACAGCAAGTAAAGGAATACATAGAAAGAAGTATAATATGCTTAACTATAACTTCGCCGATAAACAACGCCGGCGATTACCAAGAAAACTCAAGTAAGACAATTAGGCAACTAGACAGTTAAATACTACCTAATCATGCTTTTCTAACTACTACCGGGTAGGAATACCGAATTTAACAGCTAAAAACAGGAATATCACTTATTGAACATTGTGAGTAAAGTATGTGTGCAACAACCAGCGCATGTACATGCCCGTCACCTCGCGTACAAGGCATTTAACAATATCACAATAATATCCTAGGGGTGAAAGACCCCCACACGAGGTTAGACAAGTCACTTACCTCAATTCTGGTACGAAACCGCTAAGAAATAACCCTCTTGCCGCGAATGTCGGACTCCACCAATGTAGTATCTGATAAAAATCAATAGAATCACATCAAAATAGGCCAATTGGGCATTACCCGATCAAAACAACTCAAAATACACCAAAACCCACAAGTTGCCAAAACCCGACTTTCGGTACGCTTATCGAAAAATCACGAAAATTATATATTCGGGTTCCTTATCTCAATACGAGTCTAGGCATATAAAATTTATCGAAATCGGACTCCGTTTGCCCATTCAAATCAAAGATTTCCTAACATTTAGGCCTAGGGCTCAAACCCACCTTTAATCTTCCAATTTCAGTGAATAATCACGGATTTCATGACAAACCAACGAATTAAGGTCAAGAAACTTACCCCCGATGATTTCCCAATGATATCCCAGCGTTTCCCCTTCAAAATCCTCTCTTGGAGCTCAAAAATGGCGTTTTTGTGTATGGGGGTCGCAGGTGTTATGTTATGAACTTAAGCTCACTACCAGACCCCATTGCTCATCGCGTTCGCGATGGGCCTCACGCGTCCGCGATGACTCTCCCAGTTTCTTCTTCGCGAACGCGACGCCATCCCACGCGTTCGCGATACTCAGCTCCAGTTTACCCTTCGCGAACGCGACGCTCCACCACGCGTTCGCGATGAACAATCTCCCAGCCGCCGGGTCCTTCCTCTGCGCGAACGCGTACGCTCCCACGCGAACGCGAAGGTCTCCCCTTTTCTTCTACACGATCGCGACTCCCAGTCACACGAACACGAAGCTTCACCTTACCTTGCCTACGCGAACGCGACACCCCTTCCCGCGAACGCGATGCTTTAATCTGCCTGACCTTCGCGAACGCGGCGCATGCCACGCGAACGCGAAGGCTGAACGCCTGGGCAGTAACCTGCAATTTATAGCAGGCTTGTTCCAAGTTCAAAATGCCCGTTCGATGGTCCGAAACCCTCCCGAGGCCCCCGGGACCCCAACGAAAACCACCAACATACTCCAAAATACGATACGAACTTGTTCCAATCATAAAAAACACCATCCTTAACATCAAAATCACCAATTACACACGGATTCAAGCCTAAGTTTCTTCAAAACTTTCAAAACTAACATTCAATCCAAAACCCGACCAAACGACGTCCAAATGACCTGAAAATTTGCGGACATATCCAAAATCACATAACGAAGCTACAGAAATTGTCGGAATTCCATTTCGACTCTCGGATCAAAATCGCACCTATCGTTCGGACTCGCCAAAATTTCAATCTTCGGCATTTCAAGCCTAATTGAGCTACGGACCTCCAAAATACATTCCGAACGCGCTCCCAACCCCGAAATCACCTAACGGAGCTAATGGAACCATCGGATTTTCGTTTCGAGATTGTCTTAACACTGTTCCAGCTACGGACCATTTTCTAGCTTTAAAGCTCTCATTTAGGGACTAAGTGTCCCAAAATGCTCCAAATTTCAGAACCGACTCTCCCGGCAAACCACAATAGCAGAAATGAACTTAGGGAAACAGTTAAATTAGCGATTGGGGCAAAATTTTCTAAAATGACCAGACGGGTCGTTACATCTTCCCACACTTAAAGATTCATTCCTCCTCGAACGAGCATAGAAAACATACCTGGAGTATCTCCGGAGCATGGAGACATGTGAAATCCAACACATGCGACGGGTCACCATGGTATCTCCGGAGCATGGAGACATGAAATACGGGATGAACCCCAGCTAGACTGGGAGGTAAGGCCAACTCATAAGCAACCTCCCCAACACGCCTCAAAATCTCAAAAGGGCCAATAAATCTAGGACTCGGCTTTCCTTTCTTCCCAAACCTCATAACGCCCTTCATGGGCGAGACTCGAAGTAGAACCCGCTCGCCAACCATAAAAGCCACATCGCGAACTTTCTTGTCCGCATAACTCTTCTGTCTAGACTGGGTTGCACGAAGTCTGTCCTGAATCACCTTGACCTTGTCCATAGCATCCTGAACCATATCAGTACCTAGAAACCTGGCCTCGCCCGGCTCGAACCAACCCACGGGAGACCTGCACCTCCTACCATATAGGGCCTTATACGGTGCCATCTGAATACTATACTGGTAGCTGTTGTTATAAGCAAACTCTGCCAGTGGTACGAAGTGATCCCATGAACCTCCAAACTCAATCACGCACGCATGGAGCATATCCTCCAAAATCTGAATAGTGCGCTCGGACTGCCCATCAGTCTGGGGATGAAAGGCTGTGCTCAGCTCCACCCGAGTACCTAACTCCTGTTGTACAGCTCTCCAGAACCATGAAGTGAACTGAGTGCCTCTATCTAAAATGATGGAAACTGGAATACCATGCAGCCGAACTACCTCCCTGATATAGATCTCCGCCAGTCGCTCCGATGAATATGTAGTGCTCACCAGTATAAAATAGGAGGACTTAGTCAGCCGATCCACAATGACCCAAATGGAATCAAACTTCCTAACCGTCCGTGGAAGTCCGGATACAAAGTCCATGGTAATGCGCTCCCATTTCCACTCGGGAATCTCGATCTGCTCCATCAATCCACCTGGACGTTGATGCTCATACTTCACCTGCTGGCAGTTGAGGCATCTAGAAACATAATCAACTATATCCCTCTTCATCCGCCTCCACCAGTAATGCTGTTTCAAGTCCTGATACATCTTCGCGGCTCCCGGATGGATGGAATACCGCAAGCTATGGGCCTCTGCTAGAATCAGCTCTCGCAGATCATCTACATTGGGCACACAGATACGGCCCTGCATCCTCATAACTCCATCATCCCCGATGGTAACATCTCGAGCATCACCACGCCGAACTATATCCTGAAGGACAAGCAAATGAGGGTCGTCGAACTGACGCTCCCTGATGCGGTCAAATAGAGAAGACCGAGAAACCACACAAGCTAGAACCCGGCTGGGCTCCGAAAGATCCAGTCTAACAAACTGCCTGGCTAAAGCCTGAACATCCATCACCATAGGCCTCTCTGAAACTGGTAGATATGCTAAACTCCCCAAACTCTCTGCCCGACGACTCAAGGCATCGGCAACCACATTAGCCTTGCCCGGATGATAGAGAATAGTAATATCATAGTCCTTTAGTAGCTCCGACCATCTCCTCTGACGCATATTCAGGTCCTTCTGCTTAAGCAAGTGCTGCAAGCTCCGGTGATTAGTGTAGATCTCACAAGGAACCCCATATAAATAATGACGCCAAATTTTCAAGGCGTGAACAATGGCAGCTAGCTCCAAATCATGAACAGGGTAATTCTTCTCATGCACCTTCAGCTGTCTCGACGCGTAGGCAATCACCCTACCGTCCCGCATCAATACCGCACCGAGTCCAACTCGTGAGGCATCACAATATACGGTATAGGACCCCGTACCTGTAGGCAACATCAATATAGGGGCCGAAGTCAAAGCTGTCTTGAGCTTCTCGAAGCTCGCCTCACACTCATCCGTCCACTGAAAAGGGGCACCCTTTTAGGTCAATCTAGTCATAGGTGCTGCAATCGAAGAGAACCCCTCTACAAAACGACAATAATAGCCCGCCAAACCAAGGAAACTGCGAATCTCAGTAGCGGAGGAGGGTCTGGGCCAACTCTACACGACCTCCACCTTCCTCGGATCTACTCGAATACCATCACTCGACACCACGTGGCCCAAAAATGCCACCGAACTCAACCAGAATTCACATTTAGAGAACTTGGCATAAAGCTGCTTCTCCCTCAGAATCTGAAGCACTATCCTCAAATGCTGCTCGTGCTCTTCCCGGCTCCGAGAATATACTAGAATATCATCAATGAAGACAATCACAAACGAGTCCAGATAAGGCCTGAACACACTGTGCATCAAATGCATAAATGCTGCTGGGGCATTAGTCAACCCAAAAGACATCACGAGGAACTCATAGTGACCATACCGGGTCCTGAAGGCAGTCTTCGGGATATCTGGCTCCCGAATCTTCAACTGGTGATACCCAGAGCGCAAATCAATTTTAGAAAACACCTGTGCGCCCTGTAGCTGGTCGAATAAATCATTAATACGGGGCAAAGGATACCGGTTCTTCACTGTAACCTTGTTCAGCTGACGATAGTCAATACACATACGCATAGAACCGTCCTTTTTCTTCATAAACAATATAGGAGCACCCCAAGGCAAAACACTGGGTCGAATAAAACCCTTGCCCAATAACTCCTGTAACTGATCCTTCAACTCCTTCAACTCGGGAGGAGCCATACGGTACGGTGGAATAGAAATGGGCTGAGTGCCCGGCAACAAGTCAATAGCAAAATCAATATCTCTGTCGGGCGGCATGCCCGGAAGATCAGCTGGAAATACATCAGCAAAGTCACGTACCACATGAACAGAATCAATAGAGGTAGGCTAGATAAGCAGCACACCCCTTCTCAACCATACGCTGAGCTTTGAGAAAGGAAATAACACGGCTAGGGGTGTGATCTAGAGTACCACTCCACTCAATAAGTGGAATGCCTGGCATAGCCAGCGTCACGGTCTTGGCGTGACAATCAAGAATAGCATAATGGGGCGACAACCAGTCCATGCCCAGAATAATATCAAAATCGACCATCTCGAGCAGCAATAGATCCGCTCTGTTCTCGAAATCACAAATGGTAACCAAACACGACCGATATACGCGGTCCACAGCCAAAGCATCACCACCAGAGTGGAAACATAAATGGGGGCACTCAAAGAATCCCGAGGCACACCCAGGTGAGAAGCAAAGTAAGAAGACACATATGAAAAAGTGGAACCAGGGTCTAATAGAACCGATGCCTCCCTGTGACTAACCAGAATAATACCTGTGATAACAAAGTCAGATGCAACAGCCACAGCGCGATAAGGAATAGCATAGAATCTGGCCTGTCCCCCCTCTCGAGGGCGGCCTCTGGAACTCTAACCCCCGCCCCTGGCTGGCTGGGCAGGTGGAGTGGCAGCTGGGGCTAGAATGATAGCCTGCTGGCCCTAAGAACCACGCGGATGCTGTGATGACTGATGAGGGGCTCCTCTCCTGCGCCTGGGGCACTCCCTAACCAGGTGGCGAGTATCCCCGCACTCAAAACAAGATCTGGGAGGACGCGGTGGCTGTGACTGACCGGCCTCACCCCCACTAGTCTGACCCTTGGAAGGACCCTACGCAGGAGGTGCACTGGAAACTGGGGGAGCATAATAAGGCTCCTGAGGTGCTGGAAAACCTGGAGTACTACCGGCTGCGGGCAATGCCGAGTGAACTGGTCGACCGGAATAACCCCTGCCAAAACGACCGGCTGATGAAGTGCGGGTACCAGAGAAATGGCCCGACTCACGAGACCTCTTGGCCTCTCTCTCCCTCCGCTCTCTAGGGAGCATACTCTCGATCCTCTTGGCAATGCTAACTACCTGCTGATAAGATATATCTATCTCAAGCTCTCTGGCCATGCTGGATCGGATAGGCGGAACAAGGCCCTCAATAAATCTCCGCACTCTCTCCCGAACCGTGGCTACCAAAGCCGGTGCATGCTGGCTAGGCGGGTGAAACTGATTGCATACTCCGATACTGACATGGAGCCCTGTCGCAACCGCTCAAACTCCGAGCGCCAAGAATCCCTAAGGCTTTGCGGAACAAACTCCATCAAAAACAGATCTGAAAACTGCGTCCAAGTCAATGAAGTAGACTCCTCTGGACTATCCAACTCATACGTGTGCCACCAATCTTAAGCGGCCCCACGAAACTGAAAAGCAGTGAAAGAAACCCCGCTGGTCTCCACAATCCCCATAGTACGAAGAATACGATGACACTCCTCTAGAAAACCCAATGCATCATCTGAAGCCAAACCACTAAACACTGGAGGGTCATATTTCTTGAACCTCTCCAATCTACGTTGCTCGTCCTTAGAGGCAGCTGGTCCACCTCCGGGCTGTGCTGGGGCGGCAGGAGGCATAACCAAAACATCTGGAACCTGTCCCACTGGCACACGCTGCTCTGGTGTAACGGCTGCGGGAGTCTGGGCCCCTCCCCCGACCTGAGATGTAGCTGCGACGAGAGGAAGCAGTCCTGCCTGAGCTAAAGTGGTATACATACTCATGAACTGGGCCAGGGTCTCCTGTAGTGCTGGAGTAGTAGCAGCTGTAGTCGGTGTACCAGGTGCCTGCGCTCCAACCTGGTCTACCTGTGGTACCATAGCGGCAGCGCGTGCGGGTGTTGTGGCTGCACCTCAGGCGCGTCCTCATCCTCTACCTCGGCCCCGACCTCTGACGGCAGCAACAGGGGGCGCGGGTACCTGATCATCGCGAGTAGCTCGTGTCCTCACCATCTGTGAGAGAATAGAAAGCAGTAATTTAGATTTTTGATGCGAAGAATGTCGCACGACAAGGAATCCAAAAGAAATGAAGAGTTTCCTAAACAGTTACATAGCCCCTCGTAGATAAATACAGACGTCTCTGTATCGATCAGCGAGACTCTAAGTAACCGGTCTGTGTCTCGTGACTCCTATGAACCTAGAGCTCTGATACCAACTTGTCACGACCCTAGTTTACCAATTGTGAACATGTCGTGATGGCACCCAGTCCCCATGACTAGGTAAGCCTAACACGTTGCGGAATGTACAAGTTATAAACACTTAAATAAGAAACAGCGGAAAATAGCATAAAAAGATATGTAATCCGTGCCGCTTGGCACATACATCCGTCGCACAATAAATAAAACACTACCAAGATCCGGAACCCCATGGTAACACAGACTAAAAGAGAAATACAACTGTGGCTCTATGTGTAAAGAGTATCTAACAACGAAATGAAGAAAAATGTCAACTAGTACTATTAGAATAGAAGGAAAGCCTCCGGATCTGCGGACGTAGCGGATCATACCTCGAGGTCTCCAGAAAGCTGCGGAAATCACCTAGCACGAGCCTGCTCTGATGCACCTGGATCTGCACAACCAAAGTGTGCAGAAGAGTAGCATGAGTACACCACGGTGGTACTCAGTAAGTGCCAAGCCTAACCTCGATGGAGTAGTGACGAGGAAGGTCAGGGCCCTACTGAGAAGCAATAATATAGTGATAATAACAATAATAAACAGTTTAAATGATAATAATTTCCGCAATAACAACAATAAAATGATTACTGCAACCGTCTACAATTTAGCTAACAACAAATAACCAACTCAATAAAAATAAGTCCAGGACCTGTGGGAATTGAACCCACAGTCCCATTAACAGCACCCCTGGGTCTCCGGGAATCGAACCCGCAGCCCATGTCTCAATAGTATCTCAATAGCTCGGGATCTCCGGGAATCGAACTCGCAGTCCTTACCAATAATTCAGGATCTCGGGAATCGAACCGGTAGTCCACATTTCAATAATCGCAGGATCTCGGGAATCGAACCCGTAGTCCACATTTCAATAATCTCGGGATCTCGGGAATCAAACCCGTAGTCCACATTTCAATAATCTCAAGATCTCGGGAATCGAACCCGTAGTCCACATTTCAATAATCTCGGGATCTCGGGAATCGAACCCGTAGTCCACATTTCAATAATCTCAGGATCTCCGGGAATCGAACCCGCAGTCCATATTTCAATAAATCTCATGATCTCCGGGAATCAAACCCGCAGTCCACAACCACAGCAAGTAAAGGAATACACGGAGAGAAGTATAATATGCTTAACGATAACTTCGCCGATAAACAGCGCCAGCGATTACCAAGAAAACTCAAGTAAGACAATTAGGCAACTAGACAGTTAAATACTATCTAATCATGCTTTTCTAACTACTACCGGGTAGGAATACCGAATTTAACAGCTAAAAACAGGAATATCACTCATTGAACATTGTGAGTAAAGTATGTGTGCAACAACCAGCGCATGTACACGCCCGTCACCTCGCGTACAAGGCATTTAAAAATATCACAATAATATCCTAGGGGTGAAAGTCCCCCACACGAGGTTAGACAAGTCACTTACCTCAATTCCGGTACGAAACCGCTAAGAAATAACCCTCTTGCCGCGAATGTCGGCCTCCACAAGTGTAGTATCCGATAAAAATCAATAGAATCACATCAAAATAGGCCAATTGGGCATTACCCAATCAAAACAACTCAAAATACACCAAAACCCACAAGTTGCCAAAACCCGACTTTCCGTACGCTTATCGAAAAATCACGAAAACTATATATTCGGGTTCCTTATCTCAATACGAGTCTAGGCATATAAACTTTATCAAAATCGGACTCCCTTTGCCCATTCAAATCAAAGATTTCCTAACATTTAGGCCTAGGGCTCAAACCCACCTTTAATCCTCCAATTTTAGTGAAATAATCACGGTTTTTATGATAAACCAACGAATTAAGGTCAAGAAACTTACCCCCGATGATTTCCCGATGATATCCCAGCGTTTCCCCTTCAAAATCCTCTCTTGGAGCTCAAAAATGGCGTTTTTGTGTATGGGGGTCGCGGGTGTTATGTTATGAACTTAAGCTCACTGCCAGACCCCATTGCTCATCTCGTTCGCGATGGGCCTCACGCGTCCGCGATGACTCTCCCAGTTTCTTCTTCGCGAACGCGACGCCATCCCATGCGTTCGCGATACTCAGCTCCAGTTTACCCTTCGCGAACGCGACGCTCCACCACGCGTTCGCGATGAACAATCTCCCAGCCGCCGGGTCCTTCCTCTGCGCGAACGCGTACACTCCCATGCGAACGCGAAGCTCTCCCCTTTTCTTCTACGCGATCGCGACTCCCAGTCACGCGAACGCGAAGCTTCACCTTACCTTGCCTACGCAAACGCGACACCCCTTCCCGCGAACGCGATGCTTTAATCTACCTGACCTTCGCGAACGTGGCCCATGCCACGCGAACGCGAAGGCTTAATGCCTGAGCAGTAACCTGCAATTTACAGCAGGCCCGTTCCAAGTTCAAAATGCCCGTTGGATGGTCCGCAACCCTCCCGAGGCCCCCGGGACCCCAACGAAAACCACCAACATACTCCAAAACACGATACGAACTTGTTCCAATCATAAAAAACACCATCCTAAACATCAAAATCACCAATTACACACGAATTCAAGCCTAAGTTTCTTCAAAACTTTCAAAACTAACATTCAATCCAAAACCCGACCAAACGACGTCCAAATGACCTAAAAATTTGCGGACATATCCAAACTCACATAACGAAGCTACAGAAATTGTCGGAATTCCATTCCGACTCCCGGATCAAAATCTCACCTATCGTTCGGATTCGCCAAAATTTCAATCTTCAAAATACATTCTGAACGCGCTCCCAACCCCGAAATCACCTAACGGAGCTAATGGAACCATTGGATTTCCGTTCCGAGATCGTCTTAACACTGTTCCGGCTACGGACCATTTTCTAGCTTTAAAGCTCTCATTTAGGGACTGAGTGTCCCAAAATGCTCCAAGTTTCAGAACCGACTCTCTCGGCAAACCACAATAGCAGAAATGAACTTAGGGAAACAGTTAAATTAGGGATTGGGGCGAAATTTTCTAAAACGACCGGACAGGTCGTTACATTCCAAAACCCAGAAACTCACAAATCACAAGCTAAGAGGATACATAAGAGGCTCTAACTCAAGAATATCTATATACGAAGAAATAATGAAACACTACACTTTTTTTTTACAGAAAACTAGAAAATGGACTCCTCGGTCTGCGGACGTAGCAGATATACCTTGAAGTCTCTACCGGTATGCCTCCTTCCAAGGCGGATAGAACTGAACAAAAGTACATGTATCTACATAACAAAAATGTGTAGAAGAGTCGTATGAGCACACCACGGCGGTGCCCAGTAAGTATCAAGACTAACCTCGATGGGGTAGCAACGAGGAACGGTCATGACACCTACCAGTCAATAAACAATATAACAGATAAGATAGAGATGCTATGGGAATATGTAAGGACTATCCGGATAAATAAGAACACAACAATTTACAACAAGGATAAAGGACAATAAGAAAAATCAAGATACAATAAATGATAATACAAAAATGACAGTAGAAATCACAACCCAAGTCCTGAAATCACAACATAACGAGACCAAACAAATCGCTAAGTCGCTATTCTGAAATGATCCTTACATAAAGCCTTTCCAACTTTTTCCTCAATCCTACCACAACTCTCAGATTAGCCACAACTCATGGAAATACCCAGAATATGAAATCTAACACTTGGCATCTCGTGCCCCATTAATAACACGACAATGCTAGCAACTATCTAGTCAACTAGAGTCACTTTCACATATACAATGGATAAACGATGCCATATCTCTACCCTCAGTCAAATCATAAGAGATTCATCTCAAATAGAAGGGTCCAGCTACGTGTATGCTTGTGCAAGTGTATCTAACAGGAATCCTGCCAACTAGTAAGTATAAGAAATGGGAACAATTAGCACCCGACTCATTCACCCCGGATAGAAACAATAAAACTATCAGTCATATCACATTGAGTTTATAGGGAACTTTCGGGAATCGAACCCGTAGCCCGGCATACCAATAATAGAGGATCTCGCGGGAATTGAACCCACAGTCCTTCATAATAACAACAGAGGAGCTCCCGGGAATTGAACCCGTAGTCCTTCATAATAACAACAGAGGTACTCCCAGGAATTGAACCCGTAGTCCTTCATAATCAGCCCCTAACATATCCCTCCTTATTTCGCCACGTGTGCAATCAATAGCAACATAGCAACACCGCCTTATTTTGCCACACCGTGTATCACAATATTCCCACCTTATTCCGCCACATGCGCAACCCACACATAAATATATAACATATCCTGCCTTATTACGCCGCATGTGCAAAGACATCAATAGCAACAACAACACGGCAAAGACCTCGTGTAAATCTCCAACAATAACCGCACGGTAGAGACCTCGTGCATCATGGTAACCACACAGTAACAATAGTATCCGAGCAAGGGAAAATCTACAGCAGAAATAATAACGTCCCGACAAGGGATTTAACAATAACTAATAAAGTCGCGGAACACCAAGGAAAAACACAATAACCTCAATGACAATCGAGGCGTAACAAACACATAACAACTACACTGATACCACAACAGTTGGACATATAATATAATTGCATAAGGTTACGGGTAAACTTACAATCAAGGAGTATTCAATAGTAAGGAAGTTAACATGAATCAAATAATTACCATTTAAGAAATATCAATTAATTATGAGATACCTATCTTTCTTCCAATTAAAACCGATTAATTATATGAGATATAACATTCATAAATTTTCCATTTAAAGGCGAGTAGTTAGGGCGGATATTATGAATATAGAAGGGTACTTGTATTTAGTTTAAACACGTAAAAGCCCATTTAACATCAGAAATAAATCAAGAAGAGCAACAAATATCAATCAAGACATGTAGAGGTGAAACTAATAACAGGGGACTTAATCGTATCAATATTATCTTCCTACTCGGTGAATTTCACAAGTCTAAGAACCTAAAAGGGACAATTTACCACAATTCAATCCGAGCACGCACTCGTCACCTCGCGTACACGGACTACAATCAATAGAGAAGACTCAAATCCTAAGGGGAGGTCCCCCACACAAGGTTAGGCAAGATACTTACCTCAATCCGGCCAATTCAATACTCAATTTAGCTTTTCCTTTACCAATTCATCAATGCTTGGCTCAATCTAGCCAAAAATAACTTGAATACATCAAACAATGCAAGAGAAAACAATTTCAATTAACAAAACTATGATTCTTACATAATTTACAAAGAGTCAACAAAAGTCAACTCCTCGGGCCCACACCTCGGAACCCAAAAAAAATTACAAAAACTGAACACCCATTCCGCTACGAGTTCATCCATACAAAAATTATCTAATTACGATACCATTTGGTCATTCAAATCATCATTTTGCATTTTTGAAAGATTTCATAATTTTCCCCAAATTTTCCTTTAGATTCTTATGAATTTGATGTTAAATCTAAGATATAATCACAAAATATAGTTGGAAAAGGATTAGAGACACTTACCCAATGATTTGCAGAAGTTTGGGTCTTTGGAAAATCGCTTATGGAGGTTTAGGTTTTGAGAAAATTGAAAAATGGGTGAAAATCCCGTCAAAAACCTCACTTAACAGGCCTCAGATGTCGCATTTGCGACCCAGGGTTCGCAATTGCGAACCCTTAGATATTGCGAACAAAAAAGGCTGGCAGAGGTCGCATTTGCGACAAAAAGTTCGCATTTGCGGACTGGGCACGCAAATGCGACAAAAAGTTCGCATTTGCGAACATAGCAGTAACCAGCAACTTTTGCTGACACGAAAATGAGCATAACTTTCTCATACGATGTCCAAATTCGATGATTCTTTTTCCTATGGCTCCAAAATTTCGATACGGATCTAATAGTTCAAACAAAACTAAATTTGGATATCATTTGCTTAATATGATATCATTTTTGCTTGAAGAAACGATGACAAAGTATCCAAAACAAGCGCAACATAGCCTAAACCTATCCGAAAGTCACCCGAGACTCCCTGGACCCCGTCTAATCACACACACAAGTCATATAACCTAACACGGACTCGCTCAAAGCTTCAAATCATATAACACAATATCGAAACAACGAATTGAATCAAAATCAAGCTTATGAACTTCCAAATCTTAAAATAATTAACCTCAAGCCGAAACCTTATCATTTCAACTCGGAATGACGCTGTAACGACCCGACCGGTCGTTTTAGAAAATCACGCCCCAATCCCTAATTTAACTGTTCCCCTAAGTTCATTTCTGCTATTGTGGTTTGCCGGGAGAGTCGGTTCTGAAATTTGGAGCATTTTGGGACACTTAGTCCCTAAATGAGAACTTTTAAGCTAGAAAATAGCCCGTAGCAGGAACAATGTTAAGACGATCTCGGAACGGAAATCCGATGGTTCCATTAGCTCCGTTAGGTGATTTCAAGGTTGGGAGCGCATTCGGAATGTATTTTGGAGGTCCGTAGCTCAATTAGGCTTGAAATGCCGAAGTATGAAATTTTGGCGAATCCGAACGTTAGGTGAGATTTTGATCCGGGGGTCGGAATGGAATTCCGACAATTTCTGTAGCTTCGTTATGTGATTTTGGATATGTCCGCAAATTTTCAGGTCATTCGGACGTCGTTTGGTCGGGTTTTTGATTGAATGTTAGTTTCGAAAGTTTTGAAGAAACTTAGGCTTGAATCCGTGTGTAATTGGTGATTTTGATGTTTAGGATGGTGTTTTTATGATTGGAACAAGTTCGTATCATGTTTTGGAGTATGTTGGTGGTTTTCGTTGGGGTCCGGGGGCCTCGGGACGATTTCGGATGCCTAACGGGTCATTTTTGAAAGTTTTTGGACTGCTGTTCTGGTATCTGGTATTGTTCTTCGCGTTCGCGAGGGTCCTATCGCGTTCGCGAAGAAGAATTTGGCCTCTAAGACTTTGTTCTTCGCGTTCGCGATGAAGGCATCGCATTCGCGAAGAAGGATTTTCCATCAGAGGCTTTGTTCTTCGCGTTCGCGATGAGTCCCTCGCGTTCGCGAAGAAGGATTTTCTGTCGCACAGGTCCTACTTCGGAAGCTCATATCTTTTTATCTACAAGGAATTTTGAGGTGATTCAAAAACGAAAATTGTAGCTCTTTGAATCTAGTTTTCAGAAACATATTATAATAGTCATTTGGAGTTGTGTGTAAAATGTTATGACCATTGCAATAGAGGCTGTCCGAGCAAGTTGGAAAAATGAATTTCTGGGAGTTTGTTCTTCGCGAACGCGAGAGAAGGACCGCGAACGCGAAGAACAAATGCCTGGACAGCAAAATAAAGTTCAAACTTCGTCCCATTTGCCATTTTTGACGATTTGGAGCTCGGGTAAGGCGATTTTTCGGGAGATTTTTGGAGAAATCAAAAGGGTAAGTACTCTTAACTCAATTTTGGTTGTATAGCTCGAATCTATTGCAAGTTTTAGTCTTTAATTTGAGAATTTTTGTTAAAAATGGTAGAAAACCCTCTTGGATAAAATCAAGGATTTGATGGGCCATTTGTGGTCCGATTTGGGTGTTCTTGGTATGGTTAGACTCGTGTTGAGATAAGGAATCCGAAAATGTAACTTTCGTAATTTTTTTGAGAAGCGTACCGAAAGTCGGGTTTTGGCAACTTGTGGGTTTTGGTGAATTTTGAGTTATTTTGATTGGATAATGCCTAATTGGCCTATTTTGACGTGATTCTATTGATTTTATCAGATACTACACTTGTGGAGGCCGACATTCGTGGCAAGAGGGTTATTACTTAGCGGTTTTGTACCGGAATTGAGGTAAGTGGCTTGTCTAACCTCGTGTGGGGGAACTTTCACCCCTAGGATATTATGTGATAGTTTAAATGCCTTGTACGAGAGGTGACGGGCGTGTACATGCGCTGGTTGTTGTAACACACACTTTACTTGAATTGTCTGATTAGTGATATTTCTGTGCTTAGCCGATAAAAGCGTTACCATTACCCGGTATTACTTAGAAAAGCATGATTAGCGGGGATTCAACATGTTTAATTGCCTAGTTGATTTACTTGAACTCTTGATAAATTGTTGGCACTAATTTCGGTGAAGTTGTAATTTAACATATTATATTCTCTCTGTGTGTTTTCTTTATTTGATGTGTTTGTGGACTGCGGGTTCAATTCCCGGAGATCCCAGGGCTGTGGGTTCGATTCCCAGAGACCCGGAGTGATATTGTTTGTGGACTGCGGGTTCGATTCCCGAGATCCTGAGATTATTGAAATGTGGACTACGGGTTCGATTCCCGAGATCCTGAGATTATTGAAATGTGGACTACGGGTTCGATTCCCGAGATCCTGAGATTATTGAAATGAGGACTACGGGTTCGATTCCCGAGATCCTGACTTATTGGTAGGGACTGCGGGTTCGATTCCCGGAGATCCTGAGTTATTGATATATTATTGAGACATGGGCTGCGGGTTCGATTCCGGAGACCCAGAGGTACTGAGAATGGGACTGTGGGTTCAATTCCCACAGATCCTGGATTCGTTTATTTGAGTTGGTTAATTGTTGTTAGCTTAATTGTAGACAGTTGCAATAATCATCATAATGTTGTTATTTCGGAAATTATTATCATTTAAACTGTTTATTTTGTTATCATCATTATATTATTGTTTTCTCAGTAGGGCCCTGACCTACCTCGTCACTACTCCATCGAGGTTAGGCTTGGCACTTACTGAGTACCGCCGTGGTGTACTCATGCTACTCTTCTGCACACTTTTGTTGTGCAGATCCAGGTACATCAGAGCAGGCTCGTGCTAGGTGATTTCCGCAGCTTTTCTAGAGACCTCGAGGTATGATCTGCTACGTCCGCCGATCCGGAGGCTTTCCTTCTATTCTAGTAGTACTAGTTGACATTTTTCTTCATTTCGTTGTTAGATACTCTTTACACATAGAGCCACAGTTGTATTTTCTCTTTTAGTCTGTGTTACCGTGGGGTTCCGGATCTTGGTAGTGTTTTATTCATTGTGTGATAGATGTATGTGCCAAGCGGCACGGATTACATATCTTTTATGCTATTTTTCCGCTGTTTCTTATTTAAGTATTTATAACTTGTATATTCCGCAACGTGTTAGGCTTACCTAGTCCTGGGGACTGGGTGCCATCACGACATGTTCACAATTGGTGAACTAGGGTCGTGACAAGTTGGTATCGGAGCTCTAGGTTCATAGGAGTCACGGGACACAGACCGGTTACTTAGAGTCTCGCTGATCGATACGGAGACGTCTGTATTTATCTACGAGGGGCTATGTAATTGTTTAGGAAACTCTTCATTTCTTTTGGATTCCTTGTCGTGCGACATTTTTAGCATCAAAAATCTAAACTACTGCTTTCTATTATCTCACAGATGGTGAGGACACGAGCTAACCGCGATGATCAGGTACCCGCGCCCCCTGTTGCTGCCGTCAGAGGCCGGGGCCGAGGTAGAGGACGAGGACGCGCCCGAGGTGCAGCCACAACACCATCGCGCGCTGCCGCCGAGGTGCCACCGGGTAGACCAGGTTAGAGCGCAGGCACCTGGTACACCGACTACAGCTGCTACTACTCCAGCACTACAGGAGACCCTGGCTCAGTTCATGAGCATGTATACCACTTTAGCCCAGGCAGGACTGCTTCCTCTTGTTGCAGCTACATCTCAGGCCGGGGGAGGGGCCCGGACTCCCGTAGCCGTTACACCGGAGCAGCGTGTGCCAGTGGGACATGTTCCGGATGTTTTGGTTATGCCTCCTGCCGCCCCAGCACAACCAGGAGGTGGACCAGCTGCCTCTGAGGACGAGCAGCGTAGATTGGAGAGGTTCAAGAAATATGACCCTCCAGTGTTTAGTGGTCTGGTTTCAGATGATGCATTGGGTTTTTTAGAGGAGTGTCATCGTATTCTTCGTACTATGGGGATTGTGGAGACCAGCGGGGTTTCCTTCACTGCTTTTCAGTTTCGTGGGGCCGCTTATGATTGGTGGCGCACGTATGAGTTGGATAGTCCGGAGAAGTCTGCTTCATTGACCTGGACGCAGTTTTCAGATCTGTTTTTGAGGGAGTTTGTTCCTCAGAGACTTAGGGATTCTTGGCGCTCGGAGTTTGAGCGATTGCAACAGGGCTCCATGGCAGTATCGGAGTATGCTATCAGTTTTACCCGTCTAGCCAGGCATGCACCGGCTTTGGTAGCCACGGTCCGGGAGAGGGTGCAGATATTTATTGAGGGCCTGATTCCGCCGATCCGGTCCAGCATGGCCAGGGAGTTGGAGACAGATATATCTTATCAGCAGGCAGTGAGCATTGCCAGGAGGATCGAGAGTATGCTCCCTAGAGAGCGGGGAGAGAGAGATGCCAAGAGGTCTCGTGAGTCGGGCCATTTCTTTGGTGCCCGCACTTCAGCAGCCGGTCGTTTTGGCAGGGGTTATTTCGGTCGACCAGTTCACCCAGCATTGCCAGCAGCCGGTAGTACTCCAGCTCTTCCAGCACCGCAGGAGACTTATTATGCTCCCCCAGTTTCCAGTGCACCTCCTGCGCGGGGTACCTTCAGGGGTCAGACTAGTGGGAGTGAGGCCGGTCAGTCGCAGCCACCGCGTCCTCCCAGAGCTTGTTTTGAGTGTGGGGATACTCGCCATCTAGTTAGAGAGTGCCTCAGGCGTAAGAGAGGAGCCCCTCCTCAGTCGTCGCAGCATCCGCGTGGCTCTCGGGGTCGGCGGGCTATCATTCCGGCTCCAGCTGCTATTCCACTGCCCGGCCGGCCGGGGGCGGGGGTCGGGGTTCTAGAGGCCGCCCTCGAGAGGGGGACAGGCGGATTCTATGCTATTCACGATCGCGGCTGCGCGTGTTGCATCCGACTGCGTTATCACGGGTATTATTACGGTTAGTCACAGGGAGCATCGGTTCTATTCGACCCTGGTTCCACTTTTTCATATGTGTCTTCTTACTTTGCTTCTCATCCGGGTGTGCCTCGGGATTCTTTGAGTGCCCCCATTTATGTTTCCACTCCGGTGGGTGATTCTTTGGTAGTGGACCGCGTATATCGGTCGTGTTTGGTTACCATTTGTGATTTTGAGACCAGAGCGGATCTATTGCTGCTCGGGATGGTCGATTTTGATATTATTCTAGGCATGGACTGGTTGTCGCCCCATTATGCTATTCTTGATTGTCACGCCAAGACCGTGACGCTGGCTATGCCAGGTATTCCACGTATTGAGTGGAGTGGTACTCTAGATCACACCCGTAGCCGTGTTATTTCTTTTCTCAGAGCTCAGCGTATGGTTGAGAAGGGGTGTGCTGCTTATCTAGCCTATGTGCGGGACGTCGGTATTGACACTCCCTCTATTGATTCCGTTCCTGTGGTACGTGACTTTGCTGATGTATTTCCAGCTGATCTCCCAGGCATGCCGCCCGACAGAGATATTGATTTTGCCATTGATTTGTTGCCGGGCACTCAGCCCATTTCTATTCCACCGTACCGTATGGCTCCTCCTGAGTTGAAGGAGTTGAAGGATTAGTTACAGGAGTTATTGGGCAAGGGTTTCATTCGACCCAGTGTTTCGCCTTGGGGTGCTCCTGTATTGTTTGTGAAGAAAAAGGATGGTTCTATGCGTATGTGTATTGACTATCGTCAGCTGAACAAGGTTACAGTGAAGAACCGGTATCCTTTGCCCCGTATTGATGATTTATTTGACCAGCTACAGGGTGCACAGGTGTTTTCTAAGATTGATTTGCGCTGTGGGTATCACCAGCTGAAGATTCGGGAGCCAGATATCCCGAAGACTGCCTTCAGGACCCGGTATGGTCACTATGAGTTCCTCGTGATGTCTTTTGGGCTCTGACTAATGCCCCAGCAGCCTTTATGCATTTGATGCACAGTGTGTTCAGGCCTTATCTGGACTCGTTCGTGATTGTCTTCATTGATGATAGTATATTCCCGGAGCCGGGAAGAGCACGAGCAGCATTTGAGGATAGTGCTTCAGGATTCTGAGGGAGAAGCAGCTTTATGCCAAGTTCTCTAAATGTGAATTTTGGTTGAGTTCGGTGGCATTTTTGGGCCACGTGGTGTCGAGTGATGGTATTCGAGTAGATCCGAGGAAGGTGGAGGCCGTGCAGAGTTGGCCCAGACCCTCCTCCGCTGCTGAGATTCGCAGTTTCCTCGGTTTGGCGGGCTATTACCGTCGTTTCGTAGAGGGGTTCTCTTCGATTGCAGCACCTATGACTAGATTGACCCAAAAGGGTGCCCCTTTTCAGTGGACAGACGAGTGTGAGGCGAGCTTTCAGAAGCTCAAGACAGCTTTGACTTCGGCCCCTATATTGATGTTGCCTACAGGTTCGGGGTCCTATACTGTATATTGCGATGCCTCACGAGTTGGACTCGGTGCGGTATTGATGGAGGAGGGTAGGGTGATTGCCTATGCATCGAGACAGCTGAAGGTACATGAGAAGAATTACCCTGTTCATGATTTGGAGCTAGCTGCCATTGTTCACGCCTTGAAGATTTGGCGTCATTATTTATATGGGGTTCCTTATGAGATCTACACTGATCACCGAAGCTTGCAGCACTTACTTAAGCAGAAGGACCTGAATATGCGTCAGAGGAGATGGTTGGAGCTACTGAAGGACTATGATATTACTATTCTCTATCATCCGGGCAAGGCTAATGTGGTTGCCGATGCCTTGAGTCGTCGGGCGAAGAGTTTGGGGTTTGGCATATCTACCAGCTTCGGAGAGGCCTATGGCGATGGATGTTCATGCTTTAGCCAGGCAGTTTGTTAGACTGGATCTTTCGGAGCCCAGCCGGGTTCTGGCTTGTGTGGTTTCTCGGTCTTCCCTATTTGACCGCATCAGGGAGTGTCAGTTTCGACGACCCTCATTTGCTTGTCCTTCAGGATAGAGTTCGGCGTGGTGATGCTCGAGATGTTACCATCGGGGATGATGGAGTTATGAGGATGCAGGGCCGTATCTGTGTGCCCAATGTAGATGATCTTCGAGAGCTGATTCTAGCAGAGGCCCATAGTTCGCGGTATTCCATCCATCCGGGTGCCGCGAAGATGTATCGGGACTTGAAACAGCATTACTGGTGGAGGCGGATGAAGAGGGATATAGTTGATTATGTTTCTAGATGCCTCAACTGCCAGCAGGTGAAGTATGAGCATCAGCGCCCGGGTGGATTGATGCAGCGGATTGAGATTCCAGAGTGGAAATGGGAGCGCATTACCATGGACTTTGTATCTGGACTTCCACGGACGGTTAGGAAGTTTGATTCTATTTGGGTTATTGTGGATCGGCTGACCAAGTCCGCCCATTTTATACCGGTGAGCACTACATATTCATCGGAGCGACTGGCGGAGATCTATATCAGGGAGATAGTTCGGCTGCATGGTATCCCAGTGTCCATCATTTCAGATAGAGGCACTCAGTTCACTTCACGGTTCTGGAGAGCCGTACAGCAGGAGTTAGGTACTCGGGTGGAGCTGAGCACAGCATTTCACCCCAGACTGATGGGCAGTCCGAGCGCACTATTCAGATTTTGGAGGATATGCTCCGTGCGTGCGTGATTGAGTTTGGAGGTTCATGGGATCACTTCTTGCCACTGGCGGAGTTTGCTTATAACAACAGCTACCAGTCTAGTATTCAGATGGCACCGTACGAGGCCCTATATGGTAGGAGGTGCAGGTCTCCCGTGGGTTGGTTTGAGCCGGGCGAGGCCAGGTTACTAGGTACTGATATGGTTCAGGAGGCTATGGACAAGGTCAAGGTGATTCAGGACAGACTTCGTGCGGCCCAGTCCAGACAGAAGAGTTATGCGGACAAGAAGGTTCGCGATGTGGCTTTCATGGTTGGTGAGCGGGTTCTGCTTCGAGTCTCGCCCATGAAGGGCGTTATGAGGTTTGGGAAGAAAGGAAAGCTGAGCCCTAGATTTATTGGCCCTTTTGAGATTTTGAGGCGTGTTGGGGAGGTTGCTTATGAGTTGGCCTTACCTCCCAGCCTAGCCGGAGTTCACCCCGTATTTCATGTCTCCATGCTCCGGAGATACCATGGTGACCCGTCGCATGTGTTGGATTTCACATCTGTTCAGCTAGACAAGGATCTGTCTTATGTTGAGGAGCCGGTAGCCATTCTAGACAGGCAAGTCAGAAAGCTAAGGTCAAAGAACATCGCTTCGGTAAAAGTTCAGTGGCGGGGCCAGCCGGTCGAGGAGGCGACTTGGGAGACCGAGCAGGATATGCGCAGCCAGTACCCTCATCTTTTCACTACTCCGGGTATGTTTTCTATGCTCGTTCGAGGACGAACGAATCTTTAAGTGTGGGAAGATGTAACGACCCGACCGGTCGTTTTAGAAAATTACGCCCCAATCCCCAATTTAACTGTTCCCCTAAGTTCATTTCTGCTATTGTGGTTTGCCGAGAGAGTCGGTTACGAAATTTGGAGCATTTTGGGACACTTAGTCCCTAAATGAGAGCTTTAAAGCTAGAAAACAGCCCGTAGCAGGAACAGTGTTAAGACGATCTCGGAACGGAAATCCGATGGTTCCATTAGCTCCGTTAGGTGATTTCAAGGTTGGGAGCGCATTCGGAATGTATTTTGGAGGTCCGTAGCTCAATTAGGCTTGAAATGCCGAAGTATGAAATTTTGGCGAATCCGAACGTTAGGTGAGATTTTGATCCGGGGGTCGGAATGGAATTCCGACAATTTCTGTAGCTTCGTTATGTGATTTTGGATATGTCCGCAAATTTTCAGGTTCATTCGGACGTCGTTTGGTCGGGTTTTTGATTGAATGTTAGTTTCGAAAGTTTTGAAGAAACTTAGGCTTGAATCCGTGTGTAATTGGTGATTTTGATGTTTATGATGGTGTTTTTATGATTGGAACAAGTTCGTATCATGTTTTGGAGTATGTTGGTGGTTTTCGTTGGGGTCCCGGGGGCCTCGGGACGATTTCGGATGCCTAACGGGTCATTTTTGGAAGTTTTTGGATTGCTGTTCTGGTATCTGGTATTGTTCTTCGCGTTCGCGAGGGTCCTATCGCGTTCGCGAAGAAGAATTTGGCCTCTAAGACTTTGTTCTTCGCGTTCGCGATGAAGGCATCGCGTTCGCGAAGAAGGATTTTCCATCAGAGGCTTTGTTCTTCGCGTTCGCGAAGAGTCCCTCGCGTTCGCGAAGAAGGATTTTCTGTCGCACAGGTCCTACTTCGGAAGCTCATATCTTTTTATCTACAAGGAATGTTGAGGTGATTCAAAAATGAAAGTTGTAGCTCTTTGAATCTAGTTTTCAGAAACATATTATAATAGTCATTTGGAGTTGTGTGTAAAAAGTTATGGCCATTGCAATAGAGGCTGTCCGAGCAAGTTGGAAAAATGAATTTCTGGGAGTTTGTTCTTCGCGAACGCGAGAGAAGGACCGCGAACGCGAAGAACAAATGCCTGGACAGCAGAATAAAGTTCAAACTTCGTCCCATTTGCCATTTTTGACGATTTGGAGCTCGGGTAAGGCGATTTTTCGGGAGATTTTTGGAGAAATCAAAAGGGTAAGTACTCTTAACTCAATTTTGGTTGTATAGCTCGAATCTATTGCAAGTTTTAGTCTTTAATTTGAGAATTTTTGTTAAAAATGGTAGAAAACCCTCTTGGATAAAATCAAGGATTTGATGGGCCATTTGTGGTCCGATTTGGGTGTTCTTGGTATGGTTAGACTCGTGTTGAGATAAGGAATCCGAAAATGTAACTTTCGTAATTTTTTTGAGAAGCGTACCGAAAGTCGGGTTTTGGCAACTTGTGGGTTTTGGTGAATTTTGAGTTATTTTGATTGAATAATGCCCAATTGGCCTATTTTGACGTGATTCTATTGATTTTATCAGATACTACACTTGTGGAGGCCGACATTCGTGGCAAGAGGGTTATTACTTAGCGGTTTTGTACCGGAATTGAGGTAAGTGGCTTGTCTAACCTCGTGTGGGGGAACTTTCACCCCTAGGATATTATGTGATAGTTTAAATGCCTTATACGCGAGGTGACGGGCGTGTACATGCGCTGGTTGTTGTAACACACACTTTACTTGAATTGTCTGATTAGTGATATTTCTGTTCTTAGCTGATAAAAGCGTTACCATTACCCGGTATTACTTAGAAAAGCATGATTAGCTGGGATTCAACATGTTTAATTGCCTAGTTGATTTACTTGAACTCTTGATAAATTGTTGGCACTAATTTCGGTGAAGTTGTAATTTAACATATTGTATTCTCTCTGTGTGTTTTCTTTATTTGATGTGTTTGTGGACTGCGGGTTCAATTCCCGGAGATCCCAGGGCTGTGGGTTCGATTCCCAGAGACCCGGAGTGATATTGTTTGTGGACTGCGGGTTCGATTCCCGAGATCCTGAGATTATTGAAATGTGGACTACGGGTTCGATTCCCGAGATCCTGAGATTATTGAAATGTGGACTACGGGTTCGATTCCCGAGATCCCGAGATTATTGAAATGAGGACTACGGGTTCGATTCCCGAGATCCTGAGATTATTAAAATGAGGACTACGGGTTCGATTCCCGGAGATCCTGAGTTATTGATATATTATTGAGACATGGGCTGCGGGTTCGATTCCCGGAGACCCAGAGGTACTGAGAATGGGACTGTGGGTTCAATTCCCACAGATCCTGGATTTGTTTATTTGAGTTGTTTATTTGTTGTTAGCTTAATTGTAGACAGTTGCAGTAATCATCATAATGTTGTTATTTCGGAAATTATTATCATTTAAGCTGTTTATTTTGTTATCATCATTATATTATTGTTTTCTCAGTAGGGCCCTGACCTACCTCGTCACTACTCCATCGAGGTTAGGCTTGGCACTTGCTGAGTACCGCCGTGGTGTACTCATGCTACTCTTCTGCACACTTTTGTTGTGCAGATCCAGGTACATCAGAGCAGGCTCGTGCTAGGTGATTTCCGCAGCTTTTCTGGAGACCTCGAGGTATGATCTGCTACGTCCGCAGATCCGGAGGCTTTCCTTCTATTCTAGTAGTACTAGTTGACATATTTCTTCATTTCGTTGTTAGATACTCTTTACACATAGAGCCACAGTTGTATTTTCTCTTTTAGTCTGTGTTACCGTGGGGTTCCGGATCTTGGTAGTGTTTTATTCATTGTGTGATAGATGTATGTGCCAAGCGGCACGGATTACATATCTTTTATGCTATTTTTCCGTTGTTTCTTATTTAAGTATTTATAACTTGTATATTCCGCAACGTGTTAGGCTTACCTAGTCCTGGGGACTGGGTGCCATCACGACATGTTCACAATTGGTGAACTAGGGTCGTGACAGACGCCAAATTTTGTAGACAAGTCCAAAATGACAAAACGGAGCTACAGAAACTTTCAAAATTAAATTCCAACCCTCGGAATCAAAATCTCACTATCGGACCAGAAACTTCAAAAATTCAAACTTCGGCATTTCAAGACTAAATAAGCTACGAACCCCCAAAATTCGTTGCAAACACGCTCCCAACCCCAAAATCACCTAACGGAGCTAACAGAACCATCAGATTTCCATTTCGAGGTCGTTTTCACACTGTTCCAAATACGGACCATCTTTCATCTCTTAAGCTCCCATCTAGGGACTAAGTGTCCCAAAACACTCTGAATCCTAACACCGAACATCTCGGCAAACCAAAATAGCAGAAATGAACTTATGGGAAGCAGTTAACGGGGGATCGGGGCGTAAATTCTAAAAACGACCGGTCGGGTCATTACATTCTCCCACACTTAAACATTCGTTCGTTCTCGAACGAGCATAAAGAACAAACTTGAAGTCTTTAATCACTGAATGTGCACTTCCAACGTACACCCGCGGGTGATCCCACGTCACCCCAATCTACTCAAGCCTGATGACACCATCTCAACTGAAATTTAACTTTTGTAGCAATACCATTAATCCTTCAAACCAGATTCATCCTTCATCCATTTCCTCCAAAAGACTTCCAAGTCCATACCTGGTACCGGTCTCACCTATCTAATTCAACACAAGCCAACACACACAGGGTACAACCATGCAACATGACACACCACATATAGTTCTGCAATAACATCTCTGATAGCAATAAAATCCCTAAGATCAAATCTGTATCGGCCATAAGCTTTATATTCAATAGGAACTCTTTTTAGTAACCCATACCACTGGTGACGATACAACAACCACGAGAATCATATGGCAAAACACCCGATTAACTAAATCTCAGCCCATACCAACGAGTACATCCCACAAACTGAAACTCAAGGAGCATAGAACAAAAATGAATGAATATGAGAAACGGAACACATAAGAGAACTAACAAACAGTTAAACTAGCACAAAATTCTTCTAAAATACAATTCTATAAGACATCTAACAAAAAGGAATAAAAACATATAATCGTCTCACAAAATCTTATATTGGTGTAACTTTCACCACGGTACACAGCCCGGTCTCAACATATCAAATCATGAGAAATAACGATGGTCTCGCCCTCAATATTGGATCACAAGTAGGGTACACATCAGCCCATCAAGAAACTCTTACTAGATCACTTCCATCTACGATTTACACATAGGCTAGCCCCCACACCGGTGGAGCATAAGAATCAAAGCTCATAGCCAAGAATGCTCAGAAATCACATCAATTAGACAACTGGAAAGTAACAACTAGCCCAATAACTCTCGACAATGGCTAGAACAGACGATAGACACAGCTATCACTCACTAAATCTCCCAACGGGATAACCACATAGACAGAGTAAAAATCATGAAGCACTCCCAAATGAAACAACAAATAAGGAACTCATCCTAATAAGTAGAATTGTGACGAGCTACAGATAGTGCCTTTCTATAACAACTGAATTCGTACCTGGGTGACATTAGCTGGCGCACCGGCCTCAAGCCCACTATATGAAACACATCAACGAGTTGGGCCTCCCCCTCTTGGGCGCCCTCTCCCTGTTTGAATACCTTGCTGCATCATATCAGTCCGAAGTCTCGGACAATCTCTCACCATGTGGCTAGTATCTCCACACTCAAAGCATCCTCTCTGCTGACGAGGCGGTGGGAACTGTGCGGTACGGGTCCTTCGAGACCCATGAACACCCGAGTCACCATGCGAAGCCTGAAGCGCGAACTGAACTGGCTGACCCATAAAACCTTTACCATGACGTACCCTACCCCCATAATAAGGACCAGTATATCTCACCGACCTACGAGGCCTCCTCGCTTCCTCCAACTCTTCATCATGATCTCGTCTACTCTCTCTCTCATGACTCTGCCTGCCCTCTCTCTCTCTAGCATACATAGTCTCTATCCTCCTGGCAATGTTCACCACCTACTGATATGGAATGTCCATTTCCAACTCTCGGGCCATGCTGGACCTAATTCTAGGAATAAGCCCCTCAATGAACCGGCAAACCTTCTCGCAAACAGTGGAAACCAAGGCCGAGGCATGTCTAGCCAAACTGGTGTAATGGACAGCATACTCCGAAACAGTCGTGTCACCCTGGCGCAAATGCTCAAACTCCACGTGCCATGCATCCCTAAGGCTTTAAGGGACAAACTCTCTCAGAAATATATCTGAAAACTGAGTCCGTGTCAATGAAGTTTCCTCGTCTGGACTGTCTAACTCATAGGTGCGCCACCAATCATAGGCGGCCCCTCGAAGATGGAAAGTAGTGAAAGAAACCCCGCTCGATCCCGAGATACCCGTAGTACGGAGAATACGGTAACACTCATCAAGGAAACCCAATGCATCGTCTGATGCTAATCCACTGAATACCGGAGGGCCATACTTCTTGAACCTCTCTAGTCTCAGCTGCTCCTGCTCGGACACCGCTACCATGCCCTCGGGCTGAACTGGTGCCACTGGCGGCGCAAGAATAATCTCGGGAACGTGCTCAACGTGCGCTCTCTGCTCAGGGGTGCAAGCGGCGGGAGTTTGTGCTCCTCCTCCGGCCTGGGGTGTGGCTGCAGCAAGGGGAAGTAATCCGGCCTGAGCCAAAGCGGTGTAGATACTCATGAATGCCAAAGTCTCCTGAACGGCTGGGATAGTAGTAACAGTAGGCGTGTCGGGTGCTTGGA
>JASVEL010001265.1:0-116382 GCA_032618575.1 Nicotiana noctiflora | reverse complement strand
TGCTCCCCAGGTTTCCGGTGCTACCTCTGCGCGGGGTCCTTCCGGGGGTCGGACTAGTGGGGGTGAGGCCGGTCGGTCACGGCCACCGCGTCCTCCCGAGCTTGTTTTGAGTGCGGGGATACTCGCCACCCGGTTAGGGAGTGCCCCAGGCGCAGGAGAGGAGCCCCTCATCAGTCATCGCAGCATCAGCGTGGCTCTCGGGGTCAGCAGGCTATCATTCCAGCTCCAGCTGCTATTCCACCTGCCCAGCCAGCCAGGGGCGGGGGTCGGGGTTCTAGAGGCCGCCCTCGAGAGGGGGGACAGGCCAGATTCTATGCTATTCCTGATCGCGCTGCGGCTGTTGCATCTGACTCTGTTATCACAGGTATTATTCTGGTTAGTCACAGGGAGCATCGGTTCTATTCGACCCTGGTTCCACTTTTTCATATGTGTCTTCTTACTTTGCTTCTCATCCGGGTGTGCCTCGGGATTCTTTGAGTGCCCCCATTTATGTTTCCACTCCGGTGGGTGATTCTTTGGTAGTGGACCGCGTATATCGGTCGTGTTTGGTTACCATTTGTGATTTTGAGACCAGAGCGGATCTATTGCTGCTCGGGATGGTCGATTTTGATATTATTCTGGGCATGGACTGGTTGTCGCCCCATTATGCTATTCTTGATTGTCACGCCAAGACCGTGACGCTGGCTATGCCAGGTATTCCACGTATTGAGTGGAGTGGTACTCTAGATCACACCCGTAGCCGTGTTATTTCTTTTCTCAGAGCTCAGCGTATGGTTGAGAAGGGGTGTGCTGCTTATCTAGCCTATGTGCGGGACGTCAGTATTGACACTCCCTCTATTGATTCTGTTCATGTGGTACGTGACTTTGCTGATGTATTTCCAGCTGATCTTCCGGGCATGCCGCCCGACAGAGATATTGACTTTGCTATTGACTTGTTGCCGGGCACTCAGCCCATTTCTATTCCACCGTACCGTATGGCTCCTCCCGAGTTGAAGGAGTTGAAGGATCAATTACAGGAGTTATTGGGCAAGGGTTTTATTCGACCCAGTGTTTCGCCTTGGGGTGCTCCTGTATTATTTGTGAAGAAAAAGGATGGTTCTATGCGTATGTGTATTGACTATCGTCAGCTGAACAAGGTTACAGTGAAGAACCGGTATCCTTTGCCCCGTATTGATGATTTATTTGACCGACTACAGGGCGCACATGTGTTTTCTAAGATTGATTTGCGCTCTGGGTATCACCAGCTGAAGATTCGGGAGCCAGATATCCCGAAGAACGCCTTCAGGACTCGGTATGGTCACTATGAGTTCCTCGTGATGTCTTTTGGGCTGACTAATGCCCCAGCAGCCTTTATGCATTTGATGCACGGTGTGTTCAGGCCTTATCTGGACTCGTTCGTGATTGTCTTCATTGATGATATTCTAGTATATTCCCGGAGCCGGGAAGAGCACGAGCAGCATTTGAGGATAGTGCTTCAGATTCTGAGGGAGAAGCAGCTTTATGCCAAGTTCTCTAAATGTGAATTTTGGTTGAGTTCGGTGGCATTTTTGGGCCACGTGGTGTCGAGTGATGGTATTCAAGTAGATCCGAGGAAGGTGGAGGTCGTGCAGAGTTGGCCCAGACCCTCCTCCGCTACTGAGATTCGCAGTTTCCTTGGTTTGGCGGGCTATTACCGTCGTTTCGTAGAGGGTTCTCTTCGATTGCAGCACCTATGACTAGATTGACCCAAAAGGGTGCCCCTTTTCGGTGGACAGACGAGTGTGAGGCGAGCTTTCAGAAGCTCAAGACAGCTTTGACTTCGGCCCCTATATTGATGTTGCCTACGGGTTCGGGGTCCTATACTGTATATTGCGATGCCTCACGAGTTGGACTCGGTGCGGTATTGATGGAGGAGGGTAGGGTGATTGCCTATGCATCGAGACAGCTGAAGGTACATGAGAAGAATTACCCTGTTCATGATTTGGAGCTAGCTGCCATTGTTCACGCCTTGAAGATTTGGCGTCATTATTTATATGGGGTTCCTTCCGAGATCTACACTGATCACCGGAGCTTGCAGCACTTGCTTAAGCAGAAGGACCTGAATATGCGTCGGAGGAGATGGTTGGAACTACTGAAGGACTATGATATTACTATTCTCTATCATCCGGGCAAGGCTAATGTGGTTGCCGATGCCTTGAGTCGTCGGGCGAGAGTTTGGGGAGTTTGGCATATCTACCAGCTTCGGAGAGGCCTATGGCGATGGATGTTCAGGCTTTGGCCAGGCAGTTGGTTAGGCTGGATCTTTCGGAGCCCAGCCGGGTTCTAGCTTGTGTGGTTTCTCGGTCTTCTCTATTTGACCGCATCAGGGGAGCGTCAGTTCGACGACCCTCATTTGCTTGTCCTTCAGGATAGAGTTCGGCGTGGTGATGCTCGATATATTACCATCGGGGATGATGGAGTTATGAGGATGCAGGGGCGTATCTGTGTGCCCAATGTAGATGATCTTCGAGAGCTGATTCTAGCAGAGGCCCATAGTTCGCGGTATTCCATCCATCCGGGTGCCGCGAAGATGTATCAGGACTTGAAACAGCATTACTGGTGGAGGCGGATGAAGAGGGATATAGTTGATTATGTTTCTAGATGCCTCAACCGCCAGCAGGTGAAGTATGAGCATCAGCGCCCGGGTGGATTGATGCAGCGGATTGAGATTCCAGAGTGGAAATGGGAGCGCATCACCATGGACTTTGTATCTGGGCTTCCACGGACTATTAGGAAGTTTGATTCTATTTGGGTTATTGTGGATCGGCTGACCAAGTCCGCCCATTTTATACCGGTGAGCACTACTTATTCATCGGAGCGACCGGCGGAGATCTATATCAAGGAGATAGTTCGGCTGCATGGTATTCCAGTTTCTATCATTTCGGATAGAGGCACTCAGTTCACTTCACGGTTCTGGAGAGCTGTACAGCAGGAGTTAGGTACTCGGGTGGAGCTGAGCACAGCATTTCACCCCCAGACTGATGGGCAGTCCGAGCGCACTATTCGGATTTTGGAGGATATGCTCCGTGCGTGCGTGATTGAGTTTGGAGGTTCATGGGATCACTTCTTGCCACTGGCGGAGTTTGCTTATAACAACAGCTACCGGTCTAGTATTCAGATGGCACCGTACGAGGCCCTATATGGTAGGAGGTGCAGGTCTCCCGTGGGTTGGTTTGAGCCGGGCGAGGCCAGGGTTACTAGGTACTGATATGGTTCAGGAGGCTATGGACAAGGTCAAGGTGATTCAGGACAGACTTCGTGCGGCCCAGTCCAGACAGAAGAGTTATGCGGACAAGAAGGTTCGCGATGTGGCTTTCATGGTTGGTGAGCGGGTTCTGCTTCGAGTCTCGCCCATGAAGGGCGTTATGAGGTTTGGGAAGAAAGGAAAGCTGAGCCCTAGATTTATTGGCCCTTTTGAGATTTTGAGGCGTGTTGGGGAGGTTGCTTATGAGTTGGCCTTACCTCCCAGCCTAGCCGGAGTTCACCCCGTATTTCATGTCTCCATGCTCCGGAGATACCATGGTGACCCGTTGCATGTGTTGGATTTCACATCTGTTCAGCTAGACAAGGATCTGTCTTATGTTGAGGAGCCAGTAGCCATTCTAGACAGGCAAGTCAGAAAGCTAAGGTCAAAGAACATCGCTTCGTTAAAGGTTCAGTGGCGGGGCCAGCCGGTCGAGGAGGCGACTTGGGAGACCGAGCAGGATATGCGCAGCCGGTACCCTCATCTTTTCACTACTCCAGGTATGTTTTCTATGCTCGTTCGAGGACGAACGAATCTTTAAGTGTGGGAAGATGTAACGACCCGACCGGTCGTTTTAGAAAATCACGCCCCAATCCCTAATTTAACTTTTCCCCTAAGTTCATTTCTGCTATTGTGGTTTGCCGGGAGAGTCGGTTCTGAAATTTGGAGCATTTTGGGACACTTAGTCCCTAAATGAGAACTTTTAAGCTAGAAAATAGCCCGTAGCAGGAACAGTGTTAAGACGATCTCGGAACGGAAATCCGATGGTTCCATTAGCTCCGTTAGGTGATTTCAAGGTTGGGAGCGCATTCGGAATGTATTTTGGAGGTCCGTAGCTCAATTAGGCTTGAAATGCCGAAGTATGAAATTTTGGCGAATCCGAACGTTAGGTGAGATTTTGATCCGGGGGTCGGAATGGAATTCCGACAATTTCTGTAGCTTCGTTATGTGATTTTGGATATGTCCGCAAATTTTCAGGTCATTCGGACGTCGTTTGGTCGGGTTTTTGATTGAATGTTAGTTTCGAAAGTTTTGAAGAAACTTAGGCTTGAATCCGTGTGTAATTGGTGATTTTGATGTTTATGATGGTGTTTTTATGATTGGAACAAGTTCGTATCATGTTTTGGAGTATGTTGGTGGTTTTCGTTGGGGTCCCGGGGGCCTCGGGACGATTTCGGATGCCTAACGGGTCATTTTTGAAAGTTTTTGGACTGCTGTTCTGGTATCTGGTATTGTTCTTCGCGTTCGCGAGGGTCCTATCGCGTTCGCGAAGAAGAATTTGGCCTCTAAGACTTTGTTCTTCGCGTTCGCGATGAAGGCATCGCGTTCGCGAAGAAGGATTTTCCATCAGAGGCTTTGTTCTTCGCGTTCGCGAAGAGTCCCTCGCGTTCGCGAAGAAGGATTTTCTGTCGCACAGGTCCTACTTCGGAAGCTCATATCTTTTTATCTACAAGGAATGTTGAGGTGATTCAAAAATGAAAGTTGTAGCTCTTTGAATCTAGTTTTCAGAAACATATTATAATAGTCATTTGGAGTTGTGTGTAAAAAGTTATGGCCATTGCAATAGAGGCTGTCCGAGCAAGTTGGAAAAATGAATTTCTGGGAGTTTGTTCTTCGCGAACGCGAGAGAAGGACCGCGAACGCGAAGAACAAATGCCTGGACAGCAGAATAAAGTTCAAACTTCGTCCCATTTGCCATTTTTGACGATTTGGAGCTCGGGTAAGGCGATTTTTCGGGAGATTTTTGGAGAAATCAAAAGGGTAAGTACTCTTAACTCAATTTTGGTTGTATAGCTCGAATCTATTGCAAGTTTTAGTCTTTAATTTGAGAATTTTTGTTAAAAATGGTAGAAAACCCTCTTGGATAAAATCAAGGATTTGATGGGCCATTTGTGGTCCGATTTGGGTGTTCTTGGTATGGTTAGACTCGTGTTGAGATAAGGAATCCGAAAATGTAACTTTCGTAATTTTTTTGAGAAGCGTACCGAAAGTCGGGTTTTGGCAACTTGTGGGTTTTGGTGAATTTTGAGTTATTTTGATTGAATAATGCCCAATTGGCCTATTTTGACGTGATTCTATTGATTTTATCAGATACTACACTTGTGGAGGCCGACATTCGTGGCAAGAGGGTTATTACTTAGCGGTTTTGTACCGGAATTGAGGTAAGTGGCTTGTCTAACCTCGTGTGGGGGAACTTTCACCCCTAGGATATTATGTGATAGTTTAAATGCCTTGTACGCGAGGTGACAGGGGTGTAGATGCGCTGGTTGTTGTAATACACACTTTACTTGAATTGTCTGATTAGTGATATTTCTGTTCTTAGCTGATAAAAGCGTTACCATTACCCGGTATTACTTAGAAAAGCATGATTAGCTGGGATTCAACATGTTTAATTGCCTAGTTGATTTACTTGAACTCTTGATAAATTGTTGGCACTAATTTCGGTGAAGTTGTAATTTAACATATTGTATTCTCTCTGTGTGTTTTCTTTATTTGATGTGTTTGTGGACTGCGGGTTCAATTCCCGGAGATCCCAGGGCTGTGGGTTCGATTCCCAGAGACCCGGAGTGATATTGTTTGTGGACTGCGGGTTCGATTCCCGAGATCCTGAGATTATTGAAATGTGGACTACGGGTTCGATTCCCGAGATCCTGAGATTATTGAAATGTGGACTACGGGTTCGATTCCCGAGATCCTGAGATTATTGAAATGAGGACTACGGGTTCGATTCCCGAGATCCTGACTTATTGGTAGGGACTGCGGGTTCGATTCCCGGAGATCCTGAGTTATTGAGATATTATTGAGACATGGGCTGCGGGTTCGATTCCCGGATACCCAGAGGTACTAAGAATGGGACTGTGGGTTCAATTCCCACGGATCCTGGATTTGTTTATTTGAGTTGTTTATTTGTTGTTAGCTTAATTGTAGACAGTTGCAGTAATCATCATAATGTTGTTATTTCGGAAATTATTATCATTTAAACTGTTTATTTTGTTATCATCATTATATTATTGTTTTCTCAGTAGGGCCCTGACCTACCTCGTCACTACTCCATCGAGGTTAGGCTTGGCACTTACTGAGTACCGCCGTGGTGTACTCATGCTACTCTTCTCGCACACTTTTGTTGTGCAGATCCAGGTACATCAGGATAGGCTCGTACTAGGTGATTTCGCAGCTTTTTGGGAGACCTCGAGGTATGATCCGCTACGTCCGCGGATCCGGAGGCTTTCCTTCTATTCTGATAGTATTAGTTGACATTTTCCTTCATTTCGTTGTTAGATACTCTTTACACATAGAGCCACAGTTGTATTTTCTCTTTTAGTCTGTGTTACCGTGGGGTTCCGGATCTTGGTAGTGTTTTATTCATTGTGTGATAGATGTATGTGCCAAGCGGCACGGATTACATATCTTTTATGCTATTTTTCCGCTGTTTCTTATTTAAGTATTTATAACTTGTATATTCCGCAACGTGTTAGGCTTACCTAGTCCTGGGGACTGGGTGCCATCACGACATGTTCACAATTGGTGAACTAGGGTCGTGACAGACGCCAAATTTTGTAGACAAGTCCAAAATGACAAAACGGAGCTACAGAAACTTTCAAAATTAAATTCCAACCCTCGGAATCAAAATCTCACTATCGGACCAGAAACTTCAAAAATTCAAACTTCGGCATTTCAAGACTAAATAAGCTACGAACCCCCAAAATTCGTTGCAAACACGCTCCCAACCCCAAAATCACCTAACGGAGCTAACGGAACCATCAGATTTCCATTCCGAGGTCGTTTTCACATTGTTCCAAATACGGACCATCTTTCATCTCTTAAGCTCCCATCTAGGGACTAAGTGTCCCAAAACACTCTGAATCCTAACACCGAACATCTCGGCAAACCAAAATAGCAGAAATGAACTTATGGGAAGCAGTTAACGGGGGATCGGGGCGTAAATTCTAAAAACGACCGGTCGGGTCATTACATTCTCCCACACTTAAACATTCGTTCGTTCTCGAACGAGCATAAAGAACAAACTTGAAGTCTTTAATCACTGAATGTGCACTTCCAACGTACACCCGCGGGTGATCCCACGTCACCCCAATCTACTCAAGCCTGATGACACCATCTCAACTGAAATTTAACTTTTGTAGCAATACCATTAATCCTTCAAACCAGATTCATCCTTCATCCATTTCCTCCAAAAGACTTCCAAGTCCATACCTGGTACCGGTCTCACCTATCTAATTCAACACAAGCCAACACACACAGGGTACAACCATGCAACATGACACACCACATATAGTTCTGCAATAACATCTCTGATAGCAATAAAATCCCTAAGATCAAATCTGTATCGGCCATAAGCTTTATATTCAATAGGAACTCTTTTTAGTAACCCATACCACTGGTGACGATACAACAACCACGAGAATCATATGGCAAAACACCCGATTAACTAAATCTCAGCCCATACCAACGAGTACATCCCACAAACTGAAACTCAAGGAGCATAGAACAAAAATGAATGAATATGAGAAACGGAACACATAAGAGAACTAACAAACAGTTAAACTAGCACAAAATTCTTCTAAAATACAATTCTATAAGACATCTAACAAAAAGGAATAAAAACATATAATCGTCTCACAAAATCTTATATTGGTGTAACTTTCACCACGGTACACAGCCCGGTCTCAACATATCAAATCATGAGAAATAACGATGGTCTCGCCCTCAATATTGGATCACAAGTAGGGTACACATCAGCCCATCAAGAAACTCTTACTAGATCACTTCCATCTACGATTTACACATAGGCTAGCCCCCACACCGGTGGAGCATAAGAATCAAAGCTCATAGCCAAGAATGCTCAGAAATCACATCAGGCCTAACAAAATTAGACAACTGGAAAATAACAACTAGCCCAATAACTCTCGACAATGGCTAGAACAGACGATAGACACAACTATCACTCACTAAATCTCCCAACGGGATAACCACATAGACAGAGTAAAAATCATGAAGCACTCCTAAATGAAACAACAAATAAGGAACTCATCCTAATAAGTAGAATTGTGACGAGCTACAGACAGTGCCTTTCTATAACAACTGAATTCGTACCTAGGTGACATGAGCTGGCGCACCGGCCTCAAGCCCACTATATGAAACACATCAATGAGCTGGGCCTCCCCTTCTTGGGCGCCCTCTCCCTGTTTGAATACCTTGCTGCATCATATCAGTCCGAAGTCTCGGACAATCTCTCACCATGTGGCTAGTATCTCCACACTCAAAGCATCCTCTCTGCTGACGAGGCGGTGGGAACTGTGCGGTACGGGTCCTTCGAGACCCATGAACACCCGAGTCACCATGCGAAGCCTGAAGCGCGAACTGAACTGGCTGACCCATAAAACCTTTACCATGACGTACCCTACCCCCATAATAAGGACCAGTATATCTCACCGACCTACGAGGCCTCCTCGCTTCCTCCAACTCTTCATCATGATCTCGTCTACTCTCTCTCTCATGACTCTGCCTGCCCTCTCTCTCTCTAGCATACATAGTCTCTATCCTCCTGGCAATGTTCACCACCTACTGATATGGAATGTCCATTTCCAACTCTCGGGCCATGCTGGACCTAATTCTAGGAATAAGCCCCTCAATGAACCGGCAAACCTTCTCGCAAACAGTGGAAACCAAGGCCGAGGCATGTCTAGCCAAACTGGTGTAATGGACAGCATACTCCGAAACAGTCGTGTCACCCTGGCGCAAATGCTCAAACTCCACGTGCCATGCATCCCTAAGGCTTTAAGGGACAAACTCTCTCAGAAATATATCTGAAAACTGAGTCCGTGTCAATGAAGTTTCCTCGTCTGGACTGTCTAACTCATAGGTGCGCCACCAATCATAGGCGGCCCTTCGAAGCTGGAAAGTAGTGAAAGAAACCCCGCTCAATCCCGAGATACCCATAGTACGGAGAATAAGGTAACACTCATCAAGGAAACCCAATGCATCGTCTGATGCTAATCCACTGAATACCGGAGGGCCATACTTCTTGAACCTCTCTAGTCTCAGCTGCTCCTGCTCGGACACCGCTACCATGCCCTCGGGCTGAACTGGTGCCACTGGCGGCGCAAGAATAATCTCGGGAACGTGCTCAACGTGCGCTCTCTGCTCAGGGGTGCAAGCGGCGGGAGTTTGTGCTCCTCCTCCGGCCTGGGGTGTGGCTGCAGCAGGGGGAAGTAATCCGGCCTGAGCCAAAGCGGTGTAGATACTCATGAATGCCAAAGTCTCCTGAACGGCTGGGGTAGTAGTAACAGTAGGCGTGTCGGGTGCTTGGACTCTAGCTGGATCTGCTGGTGGTGTATCTGCGGTAGCTCGCGCAGGTGCCCTCGCTGCACCACGTGCGCGTCCTCGAACTCTACCTCGACCCCGACCTCCGGCGGCTGTAGCAGGGGGCGCGGGTGCCTGATTACCTCGGATAGTACGTGTCTTCACCATCTGTGAGAGAGTAGAAGACAGGGGTTTAGGATTGTGGATGTCAAAATCTCGTACAACAGAGAAATCAAATAAAGTGAAATTTTTCCTAACAGTTACATAGCCTCTCGCTGATAAGTACAGACGTCTCCGTACCGATCCACGATACACTAATAAACCGGCTTGTGATCTATAACTACTATGAACCTAGAGCTCTGATACCAACTTGTCACGACCCTAGTTCACCCTCCATGAACATGTCGTGATGGCACCTAGTCCCTACGACTAGGTAAGCCTAACAACGCGGAAGATAACCAAAATATGCGGAAGCAAGAAAAACAAACTAAATTAGAAAAATAAAATGGTGCTTAAGGTGTCGCTTGGCACGCAGCATAACAAACTCAAAATTGACGACAATTCCCAAAACCCGGAAACTCACAAATCACAAGCTAAGAGGATACATAAGAGGCTCTAACTCAAGAATATCTATATACGAAGAAATAATGAAACACTACACTTTTTTTTACAGAAAACTAGAAAAGGGACTCCTCGGTCTGCGGACGTAGCAGATATACCTTGAAGTCTCTACCGGTATGCCTCCTTCCAAGGCGGACAGAACTGAACAAAAGTACCTGTATCTGCACAACAAAAATGTGTAGAAGAGTCGTATGAGCACACCACGGCGGTGCCCAGTAAGTATCAAGACTAACCTCGATGGGGTAGTGACGAGGAACAGTCATGATACCTACAAGTCAATAAACAATATAACAGATAAGATAGAGATGCTATGGGAATATGTAAGGACTATCCGAATAAATAAGAACACAACAATTTACAACAAGGATAAAGGACAATAAGAAAAATCAAGATAAAATAAATGATAATACAAAAATGACAGTAGAAATCACAAACCAAGTCCTGAAATCACAACATAACGAGACCAAACAAATCGCTAAGTCGCTATTCTGAAATGATCCTTACATAAAGCCTTTCCAACTTTTTCCTCAATTCTACCACAACTCTCAGATTAGCCACAACTCATGGAAATACCCAGAATATGAAATCTAACACTTGGCATCTCGTGCCCCATCAATAACACGACAATGCTGGCAACTATCTAGTCAACTAGAGTCACTTTCACATATACAATGGATAAACGATGCCATATCTCTACCCTCAGTCAAATCAGAAGGGATTCATCTCAAATAGAAGGGTCCAACTACGTATATGCTTGTGCAAGTGTATCTAACAGGAATCCTGCCAACTAGTAAGTATAAGACATGGGAACAATTAGCACCCGACTCATTCAACCCGGATAGAAACAATAAAACTATCAGTCATATCACATTGAGTTTATAGGGAACTTTCGGGAATCAAACCCGTAGCCCGGCATACCAATAATAGAGGATCTCCCGGGAATTGAACCCATAGTCCTTCATAATAACAACAGAGGAGCTCCCGGGAATTGAACCCGTAGTCCTTCGTAATAACAACAGAGGTACTCCCGGGAATTGAACCCGTAGTCCTTCATAATCAGCCCCTAACATATCCCTCCTTATTTTGCCACGTGTGCAATCAATAACAACATAGCAACACCGCCTTATTTTGCCACACGTGCATCACAATATTCCCACCTTATTCCGCCACATGCTCAACCCACACATAAATATATAACATATCCTGCCTTATTACGCCGCATGTGCAAAGACATCAATAGCAACAACAACACGGCAAAGACCTCGTGTAAATCCCCAACAATAACCGCACGGTAGAGACCTCGTGCATCATGGTAACCACACAGTAACAATAGTATCCGAGCAAGGGAAAATCAACAGCAGAAATAATAACGTCCCGACAAGGGATTCAACAATAACTAATAAAGTCGCGGAACACCAAGGAAAAACACAATAACCTCAATGACAATCGAGGCGTAACAAACACATAACAACTACACTAATACCACAACAGTTGGACATATAATATAATTGCACAAGGTTACAGGTAAACTTACAATCAAGGAGTATTCAATAGTAAGGAAGTTAACATGAATCAAATAATTACCATTTAAGAAATATCAATTAATTATGAGATACCTATCTTTCTTCCAATTAAAACCGATTAATAATATGAGATATAACATTTATAAATTTTCAATTTAAAGGCGAGTAGTTAGGGCGGGTATTATGAATATAGAAGGGTACTTGTCTTTAGTTTAAACACATAAAAGCCCATTTAACAGCAGAAATAAATCAAGAAGAGCAACAAATATCAATCAAGACATGTAGAGGTGAAACTAATAACAGGGGACTTAATCGTATCAATATTATCTTCCTACTCGGTGAATTTCACAAGTCTAAGAACCTAAAAGGGACAATTTACCACAATTAAATCCGAGCACGCACTCGTCACCTCGCGTACACGGACTACAATCAATAGAGAAGACTCAAATCCTAAGGGGAGGTCCCCCACACAAGGTTAGGCAAGATACTTACCTCAATCCGGCCAATTCAATATTCAATTTAGCTTTTCCTTTACCAATTCATCAATGCTTGGCTCAATCTAGCCAAAAATAACTTGAATACATCAAACAATGCAAGAGAAAACAATTTCAATTAACAAAACTATGATTCTTACACAATTTGCAAAAAGTCAACAAAAGTCAACTCCTCGGGCCCACACCTCGGAACCCAAAAACATTTACAAAAACTGAACACCCATTCCACTACGAGTTCACCCATACAAAAATTATCTAATTACGATACCATTTGGTCATTCAAATCATCATTTTGCATTTTTGAAAGATTTCATAATATTCCCCAAATTTTCCTTTAGATTCTTATGAATTTGATGTTAAATCTAAGATATAATCACAAAAAATATAGTTGGAAAAGGATTAGAGACACTTACCCAATGATTTGCAGAAGTTTGGGTCTTTGGAAAATCGCCTATGGAGGTTTAGGTTTTGAGAAAATTGAAAAATGGGTGAAAATCCCGTCAAAAACCTCACTTAACAGGCCTCAGATGTCGCATTTGCGACCCAGGGTTCGCAATTAGATATTGCGAACAAAAAAAGGTTGGCAGAGGTCGCATTTGCGACAACAAGTTCGCATTTGCGAACAGGGCATCGCAAATGCGACAACAAGTTCGCATTTGCGAACATAGCAGAAACCAGCAACTTTTCCTGACACGAAAATGAGCATAACTTTCTCATACGATGTCCAAATTCGATGATTCTTTTTCCTATGGCTCCAAAATTTCGATACGGATCTAATAGTTCAAACAAAACTAAATTTGGATATCATTTTCTTAATATGATATCATTTTTTCTTGAAGAAACGATGACAAAGTATCCAAAACAATCGCAACATAGCCTAAACCTATCCGAAACTCACCCGAGACTCCCGGGACCCCGTCTAATCACACACACAAGTCATATAACCTAACACGGACTCGCTCAAAGCTTCAAATCATATAACACAATATCGAAACAACGAATTGAATCAAAATCAAGCTTATGAACTTGCAAATCTTAAAATAATTAACCTCATGCCGAAACCTTATCATTTCAACTCGGAATGACGCCAAATTTTGTAGACAAGTCCAAAATGACATAACAGAGCTACAGAAACTTTCAGAATTAAATTCCAACCCTCGAAATCAAAATCTCACTATCGGACCAGAAACTTCAAAAATTCATACTTCGGCATTTCAAGACTAAATAAGCTACGTACCCCCAAAATTCATTGCAAACACGCTCCCAACCCCAAAATCACCTAACGGAGCTAACGGAACCATCAGATTTCCATTCCGAGGTCGTTTTCACATTGTTCCAAATACGGACCATCTTTCATCTCTTAAGCTCCCATCTAGGGACTAAGTGTCCCAAAACACTCTGAATCCTAACACCGAACATCTCGGCAAACCAAAATAGCAGAAATGAACTTATGGGAAGCAGTTAACGGGGGATCGGGGCATAAATTCTAAAAACGACCGATCGGGTCATTACAATATGCCACAATATCCTTTTTCATTCTGCGTCACCAATAATGTTGATGCAAATCTCGATACATTTTCGCTGCGCCTGGATGAATAGAATACCGCGAACTGTGAGCTTCTTCTAGAATCAATTCTCTAAGCCCATCAACGTTTGGCACACAAATGCGCCCTTGCATCCTCAAGATCCCCTCAGCATCTAAGGTGACCTATTTAGCACCTCCTCGCTGAACCTTATCTCTAAGGTCACACAAATAAGAATCATTATATTGTTGATCGCGGATACGCTCCAATAATGAAGAGCGAGCGATCGGGCAAGCTAGTACTCGACTAGGCTCAGAAATATCCAACCTCACAAATCGGTTGGCCAATGACTGAACATCCAAAGCAAGTGGTCTCTGATTGACTGGAATATAAGCAAGGCTACCCATACTGGCTGACTTCCTACTCAAAGCGTCGGCCACCACGTTTGCTTTTCTCGAATGATATAGAATGGTGACATCATAATCTTTTAGCAATTCTAGCTACCTTCTCTGCCTCAAATTCAACTCTTTCTGCTTAAACAAATACTGAAGACTCTTATGATCGGTGTATACTTCACATACTACACCATACAAATAATGCCTCAAGATCTTCAATGCGTGAATAATCGCCGCCAATTCTAGATCATGCACTGGATAGTTCTTCTCATGAATCTTCAACTGTCTCGAAGCATAGGCAATAACCTTGCCATCCTGCATTAACACTGCACCAAGCCCAATACGAGAAGAATCACAATAAACAGTATAAGGTCCCGTACCTGTGGGTAAAACCAATACCGGTGTTGTGGTCAAGGCTGTCTTGAGCTTTTGAAAGCGCGTCTCACATTCATTAGACCATTCAAATTGAACACCCTTCTGAGTCAATCTGGTCAGTGGGGTTGCAATAGACGAAAACCCTTCTACGAATCGGCGATAATAACCTGCTAACCCCAAGAAACTCCGAATATCTGTGGCTGATATCGGTCTAGGCCAATTCTTGACTGCCTCAATTTTCTTCGGATCAACCTGAATACCTGCTGCCGTCACAATATGACCCAGGAATGCAACTGAACTTAGCCAAAATTCACACTTTGAAAATTTTGCATATAGTTGACTATCTCTCAGAGTTTGCAAGGCCACTCTGAGATGTTGCGCATGCTCCTCATGACTGCGGGAATATATTAATATGTCATCAATGAAGACTATTACGAACAAGTCTAAATAAGGCCGGAACACCCGATTCATTAATTCCATAAAAGCTGCTGGAGCATTTGTCAACCCAAAAGACATGACCAGAAATTCATAATGTCCATACCGAGTGCGGAACGCTGTCTTAGGGACATCAGATGCACTAATCTTCAGCTGATGATAGCCAGATCTCAAATCTATCTTTGAAAATACCTTGGCACCTTGAAGCTGGTCAAATAAATCATCGATTCGCGGAAGTGGATATTTATTTTTGATAGTCACCTTGTTTAACTGACGATAGTCAATGCACATTATCATCGAACCATCTTTCTTCTTTACAAATAATACCGGTGAACCCCACGGCGAAACACTGGGTCTAATGAAACCCTTTTCAAGTAAATCCTACAACTGTTCCTTCCATTCTTTTAATTCTGGCGGAGCCATACGATATGGGGGAATGGAAATGGGCTGAGTGCCTGGAGCCAAGTCAATGCAAAAATCAATGTCCCTATCAGGCGGCATACCTGGTAAGGCTGAAGGAAATACTTCAGGAAATTCGTGAACCACAGGCACAGAGTCAATAGAAGGAACCTCATCACTAGAATCACGGACATAGGCCAAATAAGCCAAGCATCCCTTTCCAACCATACGCTGAGCCTTAACATAAGAAATAACATTGCGACTAGTATGACCTGAAATTCCTTTCCACTCTATACGAGGCGAATTCGGCAGAGCTAAAGTCACAGTCTTGGCATGGCAATCTAAAATAGCATGATATGAAGATAGCCAGTCCATGCCTAGTATAATATCAAAGTCCACCATATTTAGTAGTAATAAATCAGCACGGGTCTCGAGACCCACAATTACTATAATACACGACCGATGAACTCAATCAACCATAATAGAATCGCCTACTGGTGTAGACACATGAACAAGAACACTCAGTGGATCTCTGGGCAGAATCAAGTACGGTGTAAAATAGGAAGACACGTACGAATATGTAGACCCATGGTCAAATAATGTTGATGCCTTTCTATCACAAACCAAAATAATACCTGTAATGACGGCATCAGAAGACTCAGCCTCTGGTCTGGCGGGAAGTGCATAACATCGGGGCTGTGCCCCACCACCCTGAGCAGTATCTCTAGGACGATCAGCTGCTGGCTGGTCTCTACCTCTATCGGTCCGAGCTCCACCTCTATGACCTCTACCTCCACCTCTATGTCCTCTACCTCCGCCTCTAGCCGGCTTGGGCAGGCTGTGAGGGAACTGGGGCCTGAATCATGGCACGAGAACCCTGCTGGTGAGATCTGTCAGAAGCTCGAGGGCAATACTTTGCAATGTGCCTAAGATCACCACACGTAAAACAAGCCCTCGGCTGCTGAAAATAGCGAAGTGGTGGTGCACTGATAGGCTGCTGATCAGAGTAGTGTAGCTGAGAATTACGATCACCAGAAGCTTCGTGAGAAACCTGAAGAGCTGACTTATAAGGCCTAGGAGGATGGCCTCTGTCATGAGAATCTCTACCTCCAGACGAGGTACCACTGAATCCACCTGAATTACGAGATCTCTTATCTGATCCATGGCTTGCTCCCTGTGAAAGAGCCATCTCGATCCGACGGGCTACATTAGCCGCCTCCTGAAAAGTGATTTCAGTTCGTGCACCCAAAGCCATCTGTAGTCGAATTGGCTGATTCAAGCCATCAATAAACCTTCTCACTCTTTCCCAATCTGTGGGAAGTATAATAGTAGCATGACGAGCCAGGTCCACGAACCTAGTCTTGTACTGTGTGACAGACATAGGACCCTGATGAAGACGCTCAAATTGTCTGCGCAGAGCCTCCCGCTGAGTTGCTGGAAGGAACTTTTCCAAGAACAATTCCGCAAATTGCCCCCAAGTCAAAGATGATGATCCCGCTGGCCTGGATAGACAATAATCCCTCCACCAAGTCTTGGCAGAACCAGACAATCGAAAAGTAGCAAAGTCCACACCATTAGTCTCCACAATGCCCATAGTACGGAGAACCTCGTGGCGGCTATATAGGAAATCTTAGGGATCCTCTGAAGGAGTGCCGCTGAATGTGGTAGTGAACAACATGGTAAACCTGTCCAATCTCCATAACGCGTCAGCAAACATAGCTGCACCATTATTAGCCTGAGTCACAATTACAAGCTGAGCTACCTCAACTGGTTGAATAGCAGGAACCTAAGCCTGGGGAATTACTGGCTCCGGAGTGCACGTAGTAGGAGTCTGATTACCTCCTCCAGCCTGAGAAGTGGCTGGTGCTACTGGTAATAAACCTGCTCTGGTGATATTGTCCATAAAACCTACTATCCAGACCAAAGCATCATGAAGATCCGGTGAAAACATAACTCCTCCTGGGACCTGAGCTGGGCCTACTGAAGCTGCTGGGGCTGGAACCTCCTCCTCGATATGAGCCTGAGGTTCTGCTACTCGTGCTGCTGCTCGGGGCTGAGCTCTGCCCCTACCTTGGCCTCTAGGACGACCTCGACCTCGGCCTCTGCCCCTAGCGGGAGCTGCCGCTGCTGGGACCTCGGGTTGCTGGTCATTAGATGAAGATGCACGTGTTCTTACCATCTGCGGAAGAACAGAGTAGAAATTCAATTAACATTTGAAAGATCAAGTCGCACGATTGGAAAGAATAAAAGGGATATTTTCCTAACTCTGTAGCCTCTGGAGGATAAATACAGACGTCTCCGTACCAATCCATCAGACTCTACTAAGGTTGTTCGTGAGTTGTGAGACCTATGCAACCTAGTGCTCTGATACCAACTTGTCACGACCCGGATTTTCCACCATCGGAAGTCATGATGGCGCCTACTAGTGGAAGCTAGGCAAGCCAAATATTACTTACATTTCCATTAGTTACAACTCTGATTAAGACTTTTATTTTTAAAACATATAAATTTCAGCGGAATAATTAAACTTAGCTGAAGACTTAGTCAATCTTATCAAATATGATAAAGAAACCCAACATGATACATGTCACGACCCAATCCCTGGTCGTGATGGCGCCCAACACAATGCTAGGCAAGCCCGACCATATTATCCCTTAAACCAGCCAGTTATTAATCAAATTAAACTTAAACAGTAAATGATCATATCAGGTGATAAGCGAAATGTAAAACATACAAAGTACGGTCCCAACCCTATCGTGGTGTCACGAGACTGAGCCTCTACAGAATAGCATCCTAATACAAACAAGTCTAGGCAATTAGGAAATCAACAAGATGATAAAGAAGGAGAAAACAGGCTCTGCGGACGCTGGCAGCTACCTCGTAATCTCCGCAAAAGTAGACAAGGATCAGCAGCTACAATGTCTCAACTGCTCTCGGGCACCTGTGGATCTGCACAGAAAGTGCAGGGGAGTGGGGTGAGTATATTTCAACTCAGTGAGTAACAATAATAAATAATAACTGAAGGTAAGAACTCCTGTGCTATCACTTAGCAGTTCTAAGGCAACCCTCACAGGTACGTCATCACTATGGTAGTACTCTAATCTCCAATCCACGTTTATCTCTACAAGATTCTACATTGATCCAACCCTCACTCGTACCCCTACGGTGTACGGCCATCTCAACATATGGAGACACATACCTATGTCTATAATGTATAAGTATTTAAGTAGATAGTAGGATATGATTAAGTATAATGCTGCGGCGTGCAGCCCGCTCCAATACATATACCGCTGCGGCACGCGGCCCGCTCCATTTAACGTCGACGGCACTCACTGGGGGTGTATACAGACTTCGGAGGGGCTCCCTAGGCCCAAGCACTATTATACTGCGGCGTGTAGCCCGATCCACACATGTATTACTGCGGCGTGCAGTCCGATCCAATATATATATGTATATATATTTATACTGCTGCGGCGCGCAGCCCGATCCCATAATATACGCCAGTGCTCACTGAGAATGTGTGCAGACTGAGACTCCGAAGGGGCTCCTACAGCCCAAGCGTAATAATACTGCGGTGTGCAGTCCGTCCCACATGTATATTACATGTATATTACTACAGCGTGCAGTCCGATCCAATATATATACTGCTGCGGCGTGCAGCCCGATCCAATATAGGTATATATATATAATACCCCATAATGGGTCCTCGACCCTATCCCAGTCAGTATGTACTTGGCCTCTCAGGCCCAATATAATATATCACAGTGGGTCCTTGACCCTGTCTCAGTCAATATAGACTTGGCCTTTCGGGCCCACTCAGCTAGAACAGGGAATTCCACCTTAGATAATCTCTCTCAATGTACGCATCTAGTACTGGCTCATATTATGCTATACAGCTAGAGCTACGGCTGAGTAAATGTTTCCAACACGATATACGGGTCACCTTGTTCTATAGGTTTCCTAATGCTCTACAGATTGGCACAAGGCCCCAAACATGGCTATTAGCCCAATTGTACAGTTATAATCTCATTAGCAGTCATACAACACAGTATTCTATTAGCCGGAAAGAACCAAGTCCAAGTCCCCAATCACAATGTCACCACACTCGTCTCAAGACGTGTGTCTCATCTCAACATAGCACTGTGAAGTGCTAGTACGGGGTTTCAAACCCTCAATACATTGTTTACTACCACCACTCACCTCGAACCGGTAGAAGCTTCAATCCGCCTTGCGCTTGCCTCGCAAATCAATCTCCTCGGGTGCCAATTCTGCTCAAAATCATAGAGAATGCATCAATATATGCTAATTTCACGTTATTCATTCGAAATAACCCTAATTATATCAAAACCCACAAGTTGTTGAAACCCGACTTTTGGTGCGCTTCTCGAAAAATTATAAAAGATATATATTCGGAAACCTTGTCTCAATACGAGTCTAGGCATATAAAATTTACCAAAATCGGACTCTATTTGCCCACTCAAATCGGTGTTTTTCTTCAATTTAGGCCTAGGGCTCAAACCCACCTTTAATCTTCCATTTACAGAAATTTAACCAAGGATTTCATGCTAAAATGATGTAATTAAGCCACAAAACTTACCTCCAACGAATCCCCGATGAATTCCCAGCAATTCCCGTGAGTTTCTCCCTGTAGAACTCAAAAATGGCATTTTGGGGTATGAAACCCGCGACTGGTTCTGTTCTGAACTTAAACTCACTGCCAGGCCAATTAACACTACGCGATCGCAGCACTGGGCTCGCGATCGCGATGCACAAATCCCTAGGGCCTGACTATTCTTCTACGCGATCGCAGCCTTTGCCACGCGATCGCAGTGAACAACCAAAGATCCCTACGCGATCGCAACTCCAGCCCCGCGATCGCATTGCATTCGGACTTGACCTTACGCGATCGCGTGAACCCAAATGCGATCGCACTGCATTCCGACATTGGCCTACGCGATCGCAGACACCACCACGCGATCGCGATACACCCAAATGCTGCCTTACGCGATCGCATTCAAAACATCGCGATCGTAGAGAGCAAAAATTCTCTGCAATTATTGCAGCAGAACAGCAGTGCCTTTTGGCACAAATTGGTCCGTTTGGACCCCCGAATTCATCCCGAGGCTCCCGGACCCCAACGAAAACCACCAACATACTCCAAAACACGATACGAACTCATTCCAATCATAAAAACACGTCTAACAACATCAAAACCCATAATTCACATCGAATTCAAGCCTAAATTTCTTAAAACTTTCCGAATTGCACATTTGATCAAAAACCCGACCAAACGACCTCCGAATGACCTGAAATTTTGCAGGCACATCCAAAATCACCTAACGAAGCTACTGCAACTGTCGGAATTCCATTCCGACTCCCGGATCAAAATCTCACCTATCGATCGGATTTCGCCAAAATTCAACCTTAGCCGATTCGAGCCTATTTCTACACCGGATCTCCAAATTTAATTCCGATTGTTCTCCTAGCTCACAAATGATCTCCCGGAGCTGACCGAATCATCAGAATTCGATTCCGAGCTCTCTAACTAAATAGTCAACTCCGGGTTGACTTTCCTTATTCAAGTTTCCTCCAAAAAGGCTATATGCCTCAATTTCAATCCAATTCACCCCTAACTCCCCCGATAGACTCTAACACTAATATAAAAGCATGAAATATGTAATTACAACATAACGGGGTGGTAATTCCCGTGACGATGGGCGGGGTCGTCACAATACACTACCCAAGACTGGTGTCACAATACTCACGAACTTCTAAGAATAATACACACAATTGTCTGAAAGAAACACAAGTTGTTTATCTCGAATACATGAGATAACAGAATGAAAAACATAGATAGAAGAGACAACGGGTCCTGTGGATGCCTGCAAGACTACCTCGTAGTCTCAGAAGTCGGAAAATCCACAAATCGCTACTGTCGCTGCTGCTGTCCGTAACCTGTATCTGCGCAAAAAGAGTGCAGAGTGTAGTATCAGCACAACCGACCCCATGTGCTGGTAAGTGCCTGGCCTATCCCGACGAAATAGTGACGAGACTAGGGCCAGTCACCCACATAAACCTGTACAGTTGAGATATATATACATATGCAACAATATACAGTTGCAATATATATATATACATGTACCAAAAACATTTATAAGGAAAGACTCTACTCTGAAATAATAATCAATAACTCGTGATATCCAGAATAATCTAGTCAACGGAATAAATCTTACTTTCATATCTCAATTCCTTTCTCATTTCATATCTCGTGGTAGGCGTACCATCCGCTCCCAACTATCACAGTAATTATATCTTGTGGTAGGCGTACCACCCGCTCCCAAATATATTAATAGATTATATCTTGTGATAGGCGTACCGCCCGCTCCAAATTATGTCAGTAGGCTACCGGCAACTAAGGCCAATGCCAAGATTTAAATCACTTTGTGGTCGGCGGGCCACACGATCCAATTTCTTATTATATAAGTGGTCGGCGCGCCACACGATCCCAATTCATAAATATATAAGTGGTCGGCGAGCCACACGATCCCAATTCATAAATATATATATATTACCGGCATTTAGCCAATAATCTCTGCATCAACAATATTTATAATTACCGGTCTTAAACCAATAATTGATAATAATTTCAACAATTTATCTCCATTACCGGTATAACACCAATAACTCTTAATCAACAATTTATTCATAACTAAATTCATATTCCTTCAAGCTAGGATAGAACAAACACTTACCTCGAAAGTTTACGAACGATTCAATCCGTAGCAATGCCTTTTCCTTTCAAATTTGGCTCCAATCCAATCATATCTATACACAATTGATTTAATATCATCAATTCTACTTAACAAACTAGTTCATATTGTTAAATATGATTTTTACAACATTCTGCCCGGAATAGTAAAAATCGACCCCGGGCCCACATAATCGAAACTCAAGTTTCGAACCAAAATAAGTTCACCCAATCATCCATGAGTTCAAATGTACAATTTGTTTTTAAGTTCGACTCCAAAACGAAGTCTAGATTGCAAATTCTTTAAAAACCCTTACTATACTCATTCTCTAGTTTTTCTACACATTTACACCTATTTAGGCTTAGGAATTCAAATAATATTGATAGAAAATGAAGAAAAGGAGTTAAGAATCACTTACCCAAGAAGTTTGATGAAGAATCGCTCAAAAATCGTCCAAGGAGTTGTGGAGAAGAGAGTTGAACAGAAATGGGATTTTTATCCCGTTTCTGTTCTGTTTTGGGATTAAATTCACTGGGCAACGATTTTGTTCTACGCGATCGCGTGAACTGGGTCGCGATCGCGGAAGGCAAATATTCAACACTACGCGATCGCGTGGTCAATGCTGCGATCGCGTAGAAGAATTTCGCTGGGGTGGCTTATTTGTACTACGCGATCGCGTGAACAGGGTCGCGATCGCGTTGAAGGAGAACAGAAAGCTACGTGATCGCGTGCAGACGGCTGCGATCGCATTGAAGAAGAACAGGAAGCTACGCGATCGCGTGCAGACGGCTGCGATCGCGTTGAGTAATTTGACAAGGCAGTGCGATCGCGTGTACAAAGCCGCGATCGCGCAGAGTAAAATGTCTGTGTAAAAATTGCAGAAAATCTGCCAGTTTCCTAAGTCCAAAAACACCCCGCACCACCTCCGAAACACTCCCGAGCCCTCGGGGCTCCAAACCAAATATGCATACTAACTCAAAAACATCATACGAACTTGCTCGCGCGATCAAACCGCTAAAATAACATCAAAATCAATGAATTGAGCCTTAAAACTCAAGAATTCTTTCAAATTTCATAATTTCCAAAATTTCCAATTTAAGGCCGAAACACGTCAAACGACGTCCGTTTTCAACCAAACTTTACAGGAAGCGCTTAACCAATATATATGACTTGTACCGGGCGTCGGAACCAAAATACGAGCCCGATACCAGTACTTTTAATAAAAATTCAGTTTCATTTTCCTTAAACATTTTCAGAAAACAATTTAACAGAAAAATTCTTTTACCGGGGTTCTAGACCTCGGATTTAAATTCCGGGCATACGCCCAAGTTCCATATTTTTCTACGGATTTTCTGAGACCGTCAAATCACGGATCCGGGTCCGTTTACCAAAAATGTTGACCAAAGTCAACCATATCAATATTAATATCAAAATTCTTCAACTTTTTCACATATTTCACATATTTCAACATAAAAATTTTCCAGCTTTGTGCCCGAACTGTGCACGCAAATCGAGGCAACTATAAATAAGGTTTTCAAGACCTCAAAAGCTCGAAATGATTAATAAAACAAGTGATGACCCCTTTGGGTCGTCAGAGTTCCATTCATAAAATCCTTGGGGTACAGTAAATGTTGTTAACTTTTTGGATTTTTCTTCTAACTTTAAGTGGTAAAATCCTGATTTACAATAAAATTTACTAAAATAGTTATATCCTTGGATTTGTCTTATTTTTAGTATTTTATTTGGTATTGGGTAATTATACGTCTTAGTTTTTGCATTTAGGTTTCTATAATCAATAACCATTCTACTTTTTCCTATTTTTTGTTCACTATGTTTATTTACTATAAATGCTGAACTTGTATGTTTACTATTGCTCTCCTGTATATAACCTTGTTCTAGTAATTCGTCAATGTATATTTTAAATTCATTTAAATCTTTGAAATTGTATTTTAAGGGTTTTTGTGTTATTATATTATTTTCATCAATTAGCTCTATTTTTACCTTTGTTTTATGTTTTTTCCAACCTTGTAATGGGTTTTCACTATACAATGGTTCTAGCTTTTCTTGAATTATTTTAACTGTATTTATTGAAAAAATAATCAATTCTATTTTATTATCATCTATTTTTTCATTTTCTAATTTTTGTGTTATTTTCTCACTTCCTTTTATCCAATCAGTTGTTTTTCTTTTCTTTTTTAGAACTCTTTTTGCTCCTATTTTTTGTTTGCATGGTGTTGTAAACCACCAATGTGTTTTAGTTATTACATGTGAGTATAGTTTGTCTAAGAATGGTATTCCTAGTAAAATATCTCTTGTGGGTAATTCAAAATTGTATATTTCTTCTATAGTAAGTATTTTATCCCATATTTGTATTTTTATATTTTTTGCTTTGTGAGTAATTATACTTCCTTCATTGTTAAATCCCGTTACTGTGGTAAGGGTGTTCTAAGTTTTTCCCATTTCTCTTCTGGTAGGCAATTATATCTACATAAATTTACTTCTGATCCCGTATCTATCATAGGTGTGTAGTATCTATTGTAGTATCCTTCCACTATTATTTTTACTAGTATATGTATTTTTATATTTATAGTATAGTTCTTTTTATTGTTACTTTCTTATTTTCATAATGTATGATTAGTTGTTCATTATCTAAGTTGTATGGTTTAACTTTTTCTAGCCATTTTATTCCTAATATAATATTTTTATCTCCCTGATATATTTTAAATCTTATTATCATAATTATTCCTCCTATAATTATTTCTTTTTAAACTATTTCTTCACTAGTTATCATTCCTTTAGGTAATTCGGTGTCACGACCCTAGTTCACCAATCGTGAACATGTCGTGATGGCACCCAGTCCCCACGACTAGGTAAGCCTAACACGTTGCGGAATATACAAGCTATGAACACTTAAATAAGAAACAGCGGAAAGATGGCATAAAAAGATATGTATCCGTGCCGCTTGGCACATACATCCGTCAACGCAATGAATAAAACGCTACCAAGATCCGGAATCCCATGGTAACACAGACTAAAAGAGAATATACAACTGTGGCTCTATGTGTAAAGAGTATCTAACAACGAATGAAGGAAAAATGTCAACTAGTACTATTAGAATAGAAGGAAAGCCTCCGGATCCACGGACGTAGCAGATCATACCTCGATGTCTCCCAGAAAGCTGCGGAATCACCTAGCACGAGTCTGCTCTGATGTACCTGGATCTGCATAACAAATGTGTGCAGAAGAGTAGCATGAGTACACCACGGCGGTACTCGGTAAGTGCCAAGCCTAACCTCGATGGAGTAGTGACGAGGAAGGTCAGGGCCCTACTGAGAAACAATAATATAATGATGATAACAATAATAAGCAGTTTAAATGATAATAATTTCCGAAATAATAACAATAAGATGATTATTGCAACCGTCTACAATCAAGCTAACAACAAGTAACCAACTCAATAATACAAGTCCAGGACCTGTGGGAATTGAACCCACAGTCCCATTGACAGTACCCACGGGTCTCCGGGAATCGAACCCGCAGTCCATGTCTCAGTAAATCTCAGGATCTCCGGGAATCGAACCCGCAGTCCACATCTCAATAAATCTCAGGATCTCCGGGAATCGAACCCGCAGTCCACATTTCAATAAATCTCAGGATCTCCGGGTCGAACCCACAGTCCACATTTCAATAAATCTCAGGATCTCCAGGAATCGAACCCGCAGTCCACAACAATATCACTCCAGGTCTCTGGGAATCGAACCCACAGCCCTGGGATCTCCGCGAATTGAACCCGCAGTCCACAAACACAGCAAATAATGGAATACACAGGGAGAATATAATATGCTTAACTATAACTTCACCGATAAGTAGTGCCAACAATTAGCAAGAAGCTCAAGTAAGACAATTAGGCAACTAGACAGTTAAATACTACCTATTCATGCTTTTCTAACTACCACCGGGTAAGAATGTCGAATTAACAGCTAAAAACCGAAATATCACTCTTCGAACATTTTTAATAAAGTATGTGTTCGACAACCAGCGCATGTACACGCCCGTCACCTCGCGTACAAGGCATTTAAACTAACACATAATATCCTAGGGGTGAAAGTTCCCCCACACGAGGTTAGACAAGCCACTTACCACAGTTCCGGTACAAAACCACTAAGAAATAACCCTCTTGCCGCGAATGTCGGCCTCCACAAGTGTAGTATCTGATAAAAAATCAATAGAATCACATCAAAATAGGCCAATTGGGCATTACCCAATCAAAATAACTCAAAATACACCAAACCCACAAGTTGCCAAAACCCGACTTCCTTTATGCTTATCGAAAAATCACGAAAATTATATATTCGGGTTCCTTATCTCAATACGAGTCCGTGCATATAAAATTTATCAAAATCGAACTCCGTTTGCCCATTCAAATCAAAGATTTTCTAAAATTTAGGCCTAGGGCTCAAACCCACCTTTAATCTTCCATTTTCAGTGAAATAATCACGGATTTCATGATAAACCAATGAATTAAGGTCAAGAAACTTACCCCCGATGATTTCCCGATGATATCCCAGCGTTTCCCCTTCGAAATCCTCTCTTGGAGCTCAAAAATGGCGTTTTTTGCTTATGGGGTCGCGGCTGAAATGTTCTGGACTTAATGTCACTGCCAGACATATTTACTCTATGCGATCGCATGAATACTGTTGCGATCGCATAGAACAAATTTTGACCCTCGCCAAACTACTCTATGCGATTGCAATGCTCACCAAAAATATACCTATGTGATCGCATACCCTGCTCCGCGATCGCATAGGACAAAAGCTGGACCTGGGACCCCTCTTCTCTATACACTATGCGATCGCATGGGACAGTACGCGATCGCAGAGCACAACCTTCGAAAACTATGCGATCGCATATCCATGCCCGCAATCGCATAGAACAAAATACTCGGCCTCTTCGAAACCTTCTATGCGATCGCATTAGCCCATTGCGATCGCATAGAGCATTCGTCTGCAGCACACACCAGCAGTTAACAGAATTTCTAAAGTGCATGAATTAGCCCGATTGGACCCCCGGATTCGTCCCGAGACCCCCGGGACCCCAACGAAAACCACCAACCTACTTCAAAACATGATACGAACTTATCCCAATCATAAAAACTCGTCTAACAACATCAAAACCCATAATTCACATCGAATTCAAGCCTAAATTTCTTAAAACTTTCCGAATTGCACATTCGCTCTAAAACCCGACCAAACGACGTCCGAATGACCTGAAAATTTGCGGACATATCCAAAATCACATAACGAAGCTACAGGAAATTGTCGGAATTCCATTCCGACCCCCGGATCAAAATCTCACCTATCGTTCGGATTCGCCAAAATTTCAACCTTCGGCATTTCAAGCCTAATTGAGCTACGGACCTCCAAAATACATTCCGAACGCGCTCCTAACCCCGAAATCACCTAACGGAGCTAATGGAACTATCGGATTTCTGTTCCGAGGTCGTCTTAACACTGTTCCGGCTACGGACCATTTTTTAACTTTAAAGTTCTCATTTAGGGGCTAAGTGTCCCAAAATACTCCAAATTTCAGAACCGACTCTCTCGGCAAACCACAATAGCAGAAATGAACTTAGGAGAACAGTTAAATTGGGGATTGGGGCATAATTTTTCTAAAATGACCGGCCGGGTCGCTACATCTTCCCACCCTTAAAGATTCGTTCGTCCTCGAACGAGTATAGAAAACATACCTGGAGTAGTGAAAAGATGAGGGTACCGGCTGCGCATGTCCTGCTCAGTCTCCCAAGTCACCTCCTCGATCGGCTGGCCCCGCCACTGAACCTTTACCGAAGCGATGTTCTTTGACCTTAGCTTTCTGACCTGCCTGTCTTGAATGGCTACTGGCTCCTCAACATAAGACAGATCCTTGTCTAGTTGAACAGATGTGAAATCCAACACATGCGACGGGTCACCATGGTATCTCCGGAGCATGGAGACATGAAATACGGGGTGAACTCCGGCTAGACTAGGAGGTAAGGCTAACTCATAGGCAACCTCCCCAATACGCCTTAAAATCTCAAAAGGGCCAATAAATCTAGGACTCAGCTTCCCTTTCTTCCCAAACCTCATACCGCCCTTCATGGGCGAGACTCGAAGTAGAACCCGCTCGCCAACCATAAAAGCCACATCGCGAACCTTCTTGTCCGCATAACTCTTCTGTCTAGACTGGGCTGCACGAAGTCTGTCCTGAATCACCTTGACCTTGTCCATAGCATCCTGAACCATATCAGTACCTAGCAACCTAGCCTCGCCCGGCTTGAACCAACCCACGGAAGACCTGCACCTCCTACCATATAGGGCCTCATATGGTGCCATCTAAATACTAGACTGGTAGCTATTGTTATAAGCAAACTCCGCCAGTGGCAGAAGTGATCCCATGAACCTCCAAACTCAATCACGCACGCACGGAGCATATCCTCCAAAAAACTGAATAGTGTGCTCGGACTGACCATCAGTCTGGGGGTGAAACATTGTGCTCAGCTCTACCCGAGTACCTAACTCCTGCTGTACGGCTCTCCACCCGGACGCTGATGCTCGTACTTCACTTGTTGACAGTTGAGGCATCTAGAAACATAGTCAGCCGAACTATCTCCCTGATATAGATCTCCGCCAGTCATTCCGATGAATAAGTAGTGCTCACCGGTATAAAGTGGGCGGACTTGGTCAGTCGATCCACGATAACCCAAATGGAATCAAACTTCCTAACAGTCCGTGGAAGCCCAGATACAAAGTCCATGGTGATGCGCTCCCATTTCCACTCTGGAATCTCAATCTGCTGCATCAATCCACCCGGACGCTGATGTTCATACTTCACCTGCTGGCAGTTGAGGCATCTGGAAACATAATCAACTATATCCCTCTTCATCCGCCTTCACCAATAATGTTGTTTCAAGTCCTGATACATTTTCGCGGCACCCGGATGGATGGAATACCGCGAACTATGGGCCTCTGCTAGAATCAGCTCTCGAAGATCATCTACATTGGGCACACAGATACGCCCCTGCATCCTCATGACTCCATCATCCCCGATGGTAACATCTCGAGCATCACCACGCCGAACTCTATCCCGAAGGACAAGCAAATGAGGGTCGTCGAACTGACGCTCCCTGATGCGATCAAATAGAGAAGACCGAGAAACCACACAAGCCAGAACCCGGCTGGGCTCCGAAAGATCCAGTCTAACAAACTGCCTGGCTAAAGCCTGAACATCCATCGCCATAGGCCTCTCCGAAGCTGGTAGATACGCCAAACTCCCCAAACTCTCTGCCCAACGACTCAAGGCATCGACAACCACATTAGCCTTGCCCGGATGATAGAGAATAGTAATATCATAGTCCTTCAGTAGTTCCAACCATCTCCTCTGACGCATATTCAGGTCCTTCTGCTTAAGCAAGTGCTGCAAGCTCCGGTGATTAGTGTAGGTCTCACAAGGAACCCCATATAAGTAATGACACCAAATCTTCAAGGCGTGAACAATGGCAGCTAGTTCCAAATCATGAACAACATAATTCTTCTCACGCACCTTCAGCTGTCTCGACGCGTAGGCAATCACCTTACCGTCCTGCATCAATACCGTGCCGAGTCCAACTCGTGAGGCATCATAATATACAGTATAGGATCCCGAACATGTAGGCAACATCAATATAGGGGCCGAAGTCAAAGCTGTCTTGAGCTTCTGAAAGCTTGCCTCACACTCGTCTGTCCACTGGAAAGGGGCACCCTTTTGGGTCAACCTGGTCATAGGTGATGCAATCGAAGAGAACCCCTCTACAAAACGACGGAAATAGCCCGCCAAGCCAAGGAAACTGCGAATCTCAGTAGCGGAGGAGGGTCTGGGCCAACTCTGCACGGTCTCCACCTTCCTCGGATCTACTCGAATACCATAACTCGACACCACGTGGCCCAAAAATGCCACTGAACTCAACCAGAATTCACATGTAGAGAACTTGGCATAAAGCTGCTTTTCCCTCAGAATCTGAAGCACTATCCTCAAATGTTGCTCGTGCTCTTCCCGACTCCGGGAGTATACAAGAATATCATCAATGAAGACAATCACGAACGAGTCTATATAAGGCATGAACACACTGTGCATCAAATGCATAAATGCTGCTGGGGCATTAGTCAACCCAAAAGACATCACGAGGAACTCATAGTGACCATACCGGGTCCTGAAGGCAGTCTTCGGGATATCTGGCTCCCGAATCTTCAGCTGGTGATACCCGGAGCGCAAATCAATCTTAGAAAACACATGTGCGCCCTGTAACTGGTCAAATAAATCATCAATACGGGGCAAAGGATACCGGTTCTTCACTGTAACCTTATTCAGCTGACGATAGTCAATACACATACGCATAGAACCGTCCTTTTTCTTCTCACAAACAACACAGGAGCACCCCAAGGCGAAACACTGGGTCGAATGAAACATTTACCCAATAACTCCTGTAACTGATCCTTCAACTCCTTCGACTCGGGAGGAGCCATATGGTACGGTGGAATAGAAATGGGCTGAGTGCCCGGCAACAAATCAATGGCAAAATCAATATCTCTGTCGGGCGGCATGCCCGGGAGATCAGCTGGAAATACATCAGCAAAGTCACGTACCACAGGAACAGAATCAATAGAGGGAGTGTCAATACTGACATCCCGCACATAGGCTAGATAAGTAGCACACCCCTTCTCAACCATACGCTGAGCTCTGAGAAAGGAAATAACACGGCTAGGGGTGTGATCTAGAGTACCACTTTACTCAATACATGGAATGCCTGGCATAGCCAGCGTCACGGTCTTGGCATGACAATCAAGAATAGCATAATGGGGTGACAACCAGTCCATGCCCGGAATAATATCAAAATCGACCATCCCGAGCAACAATAGATCCGCTCTGGTCTCAAAATCACAAATGGTAACCAAACACGACCGATATACACGGTCCACGACCAAAGAATCACCCACCGGAGTGGAAACATAAATGGGGGCACTCAAAGAATCCCGAGGCACACCCAGATGAGAAGCAAAGTAAGAAGACACATATGAAAAAGTGGAACCAGGGTCGAATAGAACCGATGCCTCCCTGTGACTAACCAGAATAATACCTGTAATAACATAGTTAGATGCAACAGCCGTAGTGCGATCAGGAATAGCATAGAATCTGGCATGTCCCCCCTCTCGAGGGCGGCCTCTGGAACCCTGACCCCCGCCCCTGGCTGGCTGGGCAGGTGGAGTGGCAGCTGGAGCTGGAATGATAGCCTGCTGGCCCTGAGAACTACGCTGAGGCTGCGAAGACTGATGAGGTGCTCCCCTCCTACGCCTGGGGCACTCCCTAACCAGATGGCGAGTATCCCCGCACTCAAAGCAAGCTCTGGGAGGACGCGGTGGCTGTGACTGACCGGCCTCACCCCTACTAGTCTGACCCCTGGAAGTACCCCGCGCAGGAGGTGCACTAGAAACTGGGGGAGCATAATAAGGCTCCTGAGGTGCTGGAAGAGCTAGAGTACTACCGGCTGCCGGCAATGCTGAGTGAACTGGATGACCGGAATAACCCCTGCCAAAACGACCGACTGCTGAAGTACGGGCACCAGAGAAATGGCCCGACTCACGAGACCTCTTGGCCTCTCTATCTCCCCGCTCTCTAGGGAGCATACTCTCGATCCTCCCGGCAATGCTAACTGCCTGCTGATAAGATATATCTGTCTCCAACTCTCTGGCCATGCTGGACCGGATCGGCGGAATCAGGCCCTTAATAAATCTCCGCACCCTCTCCCGGACTGTGGCTACCAAGGCCGGTGCATGCCTGGCAAGACGGGTGAAACTAATAGCATACTCCGATACTGACATGGAACCCTATCGCAACCGCTCAAACTCCGAGCGCCAAGAATCCCTAAGGCTCTAAGGAACAAACTCTCTCAAAAATAGATCTGAAAACTGCATCCAGGTCAATGAAGCAGACTCCTCTGGACTATCCAACTCATACGTGCGCCACCAATCATAAGCAGCCCCGCGAAACTGAAAAGCCGTAAAGGAAATCCCGCTGGTCTCCACAATCCCCATAGTACAAAGATACGATGACACTCCTCGAGAAAACCCAATGCATCATCTGAAGCCAACCCACTGAACACTGGAGGGTCATATTTCTTGAACCTCTCCAATCTGCGCTGCTCGTCCTCAGAGGCAGCTGGTCCACCTCCGGGCTGTGCTGGGGCGGCAGGAGGCATAACCAAAACCTCTGGAACCTGTCCCACTGGCACACGCTGCTCAGGTGTATTGGCTGCGGGAGTCTGGGCCCCTCCCCCGGCCTGGGATGTAGCTGCGACGAGAGGAAGCAGTCCTGCCTGAGCTAAAGTGGTATACATACTCATGAACTGGGCCAGGGTCTCCTGTAGTACTGGAGTAGTAGCAGCTGTAGTCGGTGTACCAGGTGCCTGCACTCCAACCTGGTCTACCTGTGGGTGTTGTGGCTGCACCTCGGGCGCGTCCTCGTCCTCTACCTCGGCCCCGGCCTCTGACGGCAACAACAGGGGGCGCAGGTGCCTGATCGTCGCGAGTAGCTCGTATCGTCACCATCTGTGAGAGAATAGAAAGCAATAGTTTAGATTTGATGCCAAAAACGTCGCACCACAAGGAATCCAAAAGAAATGAAGAGTTTCCTAAACAGTTACAAAGCCCCTCGTAGATAAATACAGACGTCTCCGTATCGATCAGCGAGACTCTAAGTAACCGGTCTGTGTCCCATGACTCCTATGAACCTAGAGCTCTGATACCAACTTGTCACGACCCTAGTTCACCAATCGTGAACATGTCGTGATGGCACCCAGTCCCCACGACTAGGTAAGCCTAACACGTTGCGGAATATACAAGCTATGAACACTTAAATAAGAAACAGCGGAAAGATGGCATAAAAAGATATGTATCCGTGCCGCTTGGCACATACATCCGTCAACACAATGAATAAAACGCTACCAAGATCCGGAATGCCACGGTAACACAGACTAAAAGAGAATATACAACTGTGGCTTTATGTGTAAAGAGTATCTAACAACAAATGAAGGAAAAATATCAACTAGTACAATTAGAATAAAAGGAAAGCCTCCGGATCCGCGGACGTAGCAGATCATACCTCGAGGTCACCCAGAATGCTGCGAAATCACCTAGCACGAGTCTGCTCTGATGTACCTGGATCTGCACAACAAAAGTGTGCAGAAGAGTAGCATGAGTACACCACGGCGGTACTCGGTAAGTGCCAAGCCTAACCTCGATGGAGTAGTGACGAGGAAGGTCAGGGCCCTACTGAGAAACAATAATATAATGATGATAACAATAATAAACAGTTTAAATGATAATAATTTCCGAAATAACAACAATAAAATGATTATTGCAACCGTCTACAATCAAGCTAACAACAAGTAACCAACTCAATAAAACAAGTCCAGGACCTGTGGGAATTGAACCCACAGTCCCATTGACAGTACCCACGGGTCTCCGGGAATCGAACCCGCAGCCCATGTCTCAGTAAATCTCAGGATCTCCGGGAATCGAACCCGCAGTCCACATCTCAATAAATCTCGGGATCTCCGGGAATCGAACCCGCAAGTCCACATTTCAATAAATCTTAGGATCTCCGGGAATCGAACCCGCAGTCCACATTTCAATAAATCTCAGGATCTCCGGGAATCGAACCCGCAGTCCACAACAATATCACTCCGAGTCTCCGGGAATCGAACCCACAGCTCTGGGATCTCCGGGAATTGAATCCGCAGTCCATAAACACAGCAAATAATGGAATACACAGGGAGAATATAATATGCTTAACTATAACTTCACCGATAAGTAGTGCCAACAATTAGCAAGAAGCTCAAGTAAGACAATTAGGCAACTAGACAGTTAAATACTACCTTTTCATGCTTTTCTAACTACCACCGGGTAAGAATGTCGAATTAACAGCTAAAAACAGAAATATCACTCTTCGAAAATTTTTAATAAAGTATGTGTTCAACAACCAGCGCATGTACACGCCCGTCACCTCGCGTACAAGGCATTTAAACTAACACATAATATCCTAGGGGTGAAAGTACCCCCACACGAGGTTAGACAAGCCTCCACAGGTGTAGTATCTGATAAAAAATCAACAGAATCACATCAAAATAGGCCAATTGGGCATTACCCAATCAAAATAACTCAAAATACACCAAAACCCACAAGTTGCCAAAACCCGACTTCCGGTACGCTTATCGAAAAATCACGAAAATTATATATTCGGGTTCCTTATCTCAATACGAGTCCGTGCATATAAAATTTATCAAAATCGAACTCCGTTTGCCCATTCAAATCAAAGGTTTTCTAAAATTTAGGCCTAGGGCTCAAACTCACCTTTAATCTTCCATTTTCAGTGAAATAATCACGGATTTCATGATAAACCAACAAATTAAGGTCAAGAAACTTACCCCCGATGATTTCCGGATGATATCCCAGCGTTTCCCCTTCGAAATCCTCTCTTGGAGCTCAAAAATGGCATTTTTTGCTTATGGGGTCGCGGCTGAAATGTTCTGGACTTAATGTCACTGCCAGACATATTTACTCTATGCGATCGCATAAATACTGTTGCGATCTCATAGAACAAATTTTGACCCTCGCCAAACTACTCTATGCGATCGCATACCCTGCTCCGCGATCGCATAGGACAAAAGCTGGACCTGGGACCCCTCTTCTCTATACACTATGCGATCGCATATCCATGCCCGCGATCACATAGAACAAAATACTCGGCCTCTTCGAAACCTTCTATGCGATCGCATTAGCCCATTGCGATCTCATAGAGCATTTGTCTGCAGCACACACCAGCATTTTAACAGCATTTCCAAAATGCATGAATTAGCCCGATTGGACCCCCGGCTTCGTCCCGAGACCCCCGGGACCCCAACGAAAACCACCAACCTACTTCAAAACATGACACGAACTTATCCCAATCATAAAAACTCATCTAACAACATGAAAACCCATAATTCACATCGAATTCAAGCCTAAATTTCTTAAAACTTTCCGAATTGCACATTCGATCTAAAACCCGACCAAACGACGTCCGAATGACCTAAAAATTTGCGGACATATCCAAAATCACATAACGAAGCTACAGAAATTGTCGGAATTCCATTCTGACCCCTGGATAAAAATCTCAGCTATCGTTCGGATTCGCCAAAATTTCAACCTTCGGCATTTCAAGCCTAATTGAGCTACGGACCTTCAAAATATATTCCGAACGCGCTCCCAACCCCGAAATCACGTAACGGAGCTAATGGAACTATCGGATTTCCGTTCTGAGGTCGTCTTAACACTGTTCCGGCTACAGACCATTTTCTAACTTTAATGTTCTCATTTAGGGACTAAGTGTCCCAAAATACTCCAAATTTCAGAACCGACTCTCCCGGCAAACCACAATAGCAGAAATGAACTTAGGAGAACAGTTAAATTGGGGATTGGGGCGTAATTTTTCTAAAACGACCGGTCGGGTCGCTACATTCGGGGTATAATTTTTCACTACTTCGTATCTCATCTTCTGTGATTAATTCTATTGTTATATAGTTTTCTTCTTGTCCTGTATTTATTAGTATTAAGTATTTTCTTTCATTCATCCTATAGAAAAAAGTATAATAAGTGAAGTACGAGGAAATTTGATATACCAAAAATTTAAATTCATAATTAGTGCTAACTATTCAGTAGCGATAAATGATAAAAATATAGATAAATCACTTGTATTATACTGGAAAATGTCAGGAATAGAATTAACCCTTGGTAGTAAGATATTTACAGCAAGATGTAAAAATTTATATATTAACAACCAAACATAAGATAATGGCAAGAAATAAAATAAACAAAATAAAGATAGAAAATCCTTTTGAAAGAATAGTTACAGTTATAGATAACAATGAGTATAGTTATAATGAATTAGACATAGAAGAAGATTTAGACATAGTAAAAGAAAGACTAAGCACATCAAAAAGATTAAGTTTTGAAGTAGGACAAACATCATCAAATAAAACAAGCATATCAGATAAGGTAGGATATAATATACCTAAACTTATAGAGCAATTACCAAAAGAAATAAAATATCATCATTATTACATAACAGGAGTAATGAATTAAATAAAATACTTAATACTAATAAATACAGGACAAGAAGAAAACTATATAACAAGAGAATTAATCACAGAAGATGAGATACTAACTAGTGAAAAATTATACCCCGAATTACCTAAAGGAATGATAACTAGTGAAGAAATAGTTGAAAAAGAAATAATTATAGGAGGAATAATTATGATAATAAGATTTAAAATATATCAGGGAGATAAAAATATTATATTAGGAATAAAATGGCTAGAAAAAGTTAAACCATACAACTTAGATAATGAACAACTAATCATACATTATGAAAATAAGAAAGTAACAATAAAAAGAACTATACTATAAATATGAAAGTACATATACTAGTAAAAATAATAGTGGAAGGATACTACAATAGATACTACACACCTATGATAGATACATGATCAGAAGTAAATTTATGTAGATATAATTGCCTACCAGAAGAGAAATGGGAAAAACTTAGAACACCCTTACCAGTAACGGGATTTAACAACGAAGGAAGTATAATTACTCACAAAGCAAAAAATATAAAAATACAAATATGGGATAAAATACTTACTATAGAAGAAATATACAATTTTGAATTACCCACAAGAGATATTTTACTAGGAATACCATTCTTAGACAAACTATACCCACATGTAATAACTAAAACACATTGGTGGTTTACAACACCATGCAAACAAAAAATAGGAACAAAAAGAGTTCTAAAAAAGAAAAGAAAAGAAAAACAACTGATTGGATAAAAGGAAGTGAGTAAATAACACAAAAATTAGAAAATGAAAAAGAAGATGATAATAAAATAGAATTGATTATTGTTTCAATAAATACAGTTAAAATAATTCAAGAAAAGCTAGAACCATTGTATAGAGAAAACTCATTACAAGGTTGGGAAAAATATAAAACAAAGGTAAAAATAGAGCTAATTGATGAAAATAATATAATAACACAAAAACCCTTAAAATAAAATTTCAAAGATTTAAATGAATTTAAAATACACATTGACGAATTACTAGAACAAGGTTATATACAGGAGAGCAATAGTAAACATACAAGTCCAGCATTTATAGTAAATAAACATAGTGAACAAAAAAGAGGAAAAAGTAGAATGGTTATTGATTATAGAAACCTAAATGCAAAAACTAAGACATATAATTACCCAATACCAAATAAAATACTAAAAATAAGACAAATCCAAGGATATAACTATTTTAGTAAATTTGATTGTAAATCGGGATTTTACCACTTAAAGTTAGAAGAAGAATCCAAAAAATTAACAGCATTTACTGTACCCCAAGGATTTTATGAATGGAACGTATTACCTTTTGGATATAAAAATGCACCAGATAGATATCAACATTTTATGGATAATTATTTCGAACAATTAGAAAATTGCTGTCACGAACCTAGTTCACCAATTGTGAACATGTCGTGATGGCACCCAGTCCCCATGACTAGGTAAGCCTAACACGTTGCGGAATATACAAGTTATAAACACTAAAATAAGAAACAGCGGAAAAATAGCATAAGAGATATGTAATCCGTGCCGCTTGGCACATACATCCGTCACACAATAAATAAAATACTACCAAGATCCGGAACCCCACGGTAACACAGACTAAAAGAGAAAATACAACCGTGGCTCTATGCGTAAAGAGTATCTAACAACGAAATGAAGAAAATGTCAACTAGTACTACTAGAATAGAAGGGAAGCCTCCGGATCCGCGGACGTAGCAGATCATACCTCGAAGTCTCCCGGAAAGCTGCGAAATCACCTAGCACGAGCCTGCTCTGATGTACCTGGATCTGCACAACAAAAGTGTGCAGAAGAGTAGCATGAGTACACCACGGCGGTATTCAGTAAGTGCCAAGCCTAACCTCGATGGAGTAGTGACGAGGAAGGTCGGGGCCCTACTGAGAAACAATAATATAATGACGATAATAATAATAAGCAGTTTAAATGACAACAATTCCGAAATAACAACAATGTAATGATTACTGCAACCGTCTACAATTAAACTAACAACAAGTAACCAACTCAAATAAACAAGTCCAGGACCTGTGGGAATTGAACCCACAGTCCCATTCTCAGTACCTCTGGGTCTCCGGGAATCGAACCCGCAGCCCATGTCTCAATAATATCTCAATAACTCAGGATCTCCGGGAATCGAACCCGTAGTCCACATTTCAATAATCTCAGGATCTCGGGAATCGAACCCGTAGTCCACATTTCAATAATCTCAGGATCTCGGGAATCGAACCCGTAGTCCACATTTCAATAATCTCAGGATCTCGGGAATCGAACCCGTAGTCCATATTTCAATAATCTCAGGATCTCGGGAATCGAACCCGTAGTCCATATTTCAATAATCTCAGGATCTCGGGAATCGAACCCGTAGTCCACATTTCAATAATCTCAGGATCTCGGGAATCGAACCCGTAGTCCATATTTCAATAATCTCGGGATCTCGGGAATCGAACCCGTAGTCCATATTTCAATAATCTCAGGATCTCGGGAATCGAACCCGTAGTCCATATTTCAATAATCTCAGGATCTCGGGAATCGAACTCGTAGTCCACAACAATACAAGTAAAAGGAATACACAAAGAGAAGTATAATATGCTTAACGATAACTTCGCCGATAAACAGCGCCGGCGATTACCAAGAAAACTCAAGTAAAACAATTAGGCAACTAGACAGTTAAATACTATCTAATCATGCTTTTCTAACTACTACTGGGTAGGAATATCGAATTTAACAGCTAAAAACAGGAATATCACTCATTGAATATTTTGAGTAAAGTATGTGTTCAACAACCAGCGCATGTGCACGCCCGTCACCTCGCGTACAAGGCATTTAAAGTATCACAATAATATCCTAGGGGTGAAAGTCCCCTACACGAGGTTAGACAAGCCACTTACCTCGATTCCGGTACGAAACCGCTAAGAAATAACCCTCTTGCCGCAAATGTCGGCTTCCACAAGTGTAGTATCTGATAAAAATCAATAGAATCACATCAACATAGGCCAATTGGGCATTACCCAATCAAAACAACTCAAAATACACCAAAACCCACAAGTTGCCAAAACCCGACTTTCGGTACGCTTATCGAAAAATCACGAAAATTATATATTCGGGTTCCTTATCTCAATACGAGTCTAGGCATATAAAATTTATCGAAATCGGAGTTCAAATGGCCTTCCAAATCCAAAAATCCCGTTTTCAATATTTAGGCCACATTTCTTCAAGATTTCAACCCAATTTCATGAAGATTGATGTTAATACTACCATAAAATGATGTTTTTGAATCAAGAATCTTACCTCCGACGAATATCCGATGACTTCTCAGTGATTTCCTCGAGTTTTCTTCTCTCTAGGGCTCAAAATTATGTTTTGGGGGTGTAAACCCGTAACCCCTCTGTTTCTGGATTTTATTCACTGCCAGAACATTTTGTTCTACGCGTTCGCGTGAGCTCCCACGCGTTCGCGATGAACAACTCTCTCTTACTCTTCGCGAACGCGACGCCTTCCACGTGTTCGCGATGCCCAACTTCTAGTTACCCTTCGCGAACGCGACGCCAACCACTCGTTCGCGATGCCCAACTTCCTGCTACCCTTCGCGAACGCGACGCCAACCACACGTTCGCGATGCCCAACTTCCAGCCACCCTTCGCGAACGCGACACCAACCACGCTTTCGCGATGCTCAACTCCCAGCCGCCTAAATTCCTTCTACGCGTTCATGATTCTCCTCCCGCTAACGCGAAGCCGTACCCTTACACACCTACGCGAACGCGACCACTGGAACGCGAACCCGATGCACTGATTCGCTTGACCTTCGCAAACGCGGCCCTTGCCACGCAAACGCGAAGGCTTAAAGGCCTGGGCAGAACCTGCAATTTTTCTGCAGATTTTTTTGCCAAGTCCAAATGCCCGGTTGATGGTCCGAAATCATCCCGAGAACCCCGGGACCCCAACGAAAACCACTAACGTACTCCAAAACATGATACGGACTTGTTCCAATCATAAAAACACCATACTAAACATCAAAATCTCCATTTACTCACGGATTCAAGCCTAAGTTTCTTCAAAACTTTCAAAACTAACATTCAATCAAAAACCCAATCAAACGATGTCCGAATGACCTAAATATTCGCGGACATATCCAAAATCACATAACGAAGCTACAGAAATTGTCGGAATTCCATTCCGACCCCCGGATCAAAATCTCACCTATTGTTCGGATTCGCTAAAATTTCAACCTTCAGCCTTTCAAGCCTAATTGAGCTACGAACCTCCAAAATACATTCTGAACGCGCTCCCAACCCCGAAATCACCTAACGGAGCTAATGGAACCATCGGATTTCCGTTCCGAGATCGTCTTAACACTGTTCCGACTACGGACCATTTTCTAGCTTTAAATCTCTCATTTAGGGACTAAGTGTCCCAAAATGCTCCAAATTTCAGAACCGACTCTCTCGGCAAACCACAATAGCAGAAATGAACTTAGGGGAACAGTTAAATTGGGGATTGGGGCGAAATTTTCTAAAACGACCGGCCGGGTCGTTACATCTTCCCACCCTTAAAAGATTCGTTCGTCCTCGAACGAGCATAGAAAACATACCCGGAGTAGTGAAAAGATGAGGGTACTGGCTGCGCATATCCTGCTCGGTCTCCCAAGTCGCCTCCTCGACCGGCTGGCCCCGCCACTGAACCTTTACCGAAACGATGTTCTTTGACCTTAGCTTTCTGACCTGCCTGTCTAGAATGGCTACTGGCTCCCCAACATAAGACAAATCCTTGTCTAGCTGAACAGAAGTGAAATCCAACACATGCGACGGGTCACCATGGTACTTCCGGAGCATAGAGACATGAAATACGGGATGGACTCCGGCTAGGCTGGGAGGTAAGGCCAACTCATAAGCAACCTCCCTAACATGCCTCAAAATCTCAAAAGGGTCAATAAATCTAGGACTCAGCTGGGCACATTAGCCTGATATAATCTGAAGATATTCCCTCTTGTTCAAATAATTAAGTCTTAGAGCCTAATTCCAACATCCGGAAATTCTGTGTCAGGCTTGTTTTCATCAAGAGATCACTCAATATTCCTCAAATGACGTCCCCAAACATGACTGCATAACCTTGCTGGATTCTTACCTTACAACACAAAATCCACAGGACCACGATAATATTTTATGATCAATTTAGCCAAAAATTCAACGAATCAGATGCTCCCATTGCACCTCACGATCTACATAGGTCTCGTTCCAACTTTTACAATACTGACACGATGGAAGAGATGTGTCGATATCCATAACCAACTACTGAATCAACAATTCATTGGGTCCATACTCCTGACAAGATCCATTACCTTGTCCTAAACCAGAGGATGATCCTTTACTCTTTAATATACTTCATATAATCAATTTGCACTGACCCCAAATCACATAATCTCATCTCACCCAGTACGAACTGCTCAGGCGATAAGCCACATCAGACATAATCAAAAGTCCTACAAGATGACACTTTTTGCTAGTAGGCTATTAATTCGTACGTGGTACAAAAGGAAGGCGAACACTAGAGAGAACTATTCAACTCTCACACTATCAGGGACCTCCTCAGAAAAATAGGAAACAGAACAAATAAAAGCAATTATAGACACTGAAATAGACATCACATTGTTGCGGCATGCAACCCGATCCCAACAATATGACTATGGCGGCGTGCCACCCGATCCCATCAATATGACCATGGCGGCGTGCCACCCGATCCCATCAATATAACCATGGCGGCGTGCCACCCGATCCCAACAATATAACCATGGCGGCGTGCCACCCGATCCCCACAATATAAAACTCACACAAGGAGTCATATGTCGAGCTAAATAGCTCGTCACATCAAAATACTGAATATCGATCATAAGCACACTAAGGTGCATGATATCAGACACAATGAAACATATAGCGCTATAGGCTACAAACTCAAGCACAACTGAGGTGCGATATAAGATCTGAGTCTCCAGAGCCATCATGCTCATATAACATCACCGATGAGCGGAACCCAACACATAAGGAACTTACCAAGCCGTCTCACACTCATACGGTGCAATATATCTTTACATGAATTAACTAACCGTGAAAATAAGACCGCGACTATCCCTCCATAAAGGGCGCATTGCTGGAAGAAACATAACCGGCCTAATGCAAGGCTCACTTTCACATTTAAATCTATCCACTGACCTTAAGTCTATCCAGGTCGTGCCAAGCTAAGTCAATAATATTTCACAGGTCTATAACCCAATAAGTAGAGTGCCCTCCAGGCATAAGTTCTCAAATGGATGATATCACCAAAATCCTCATTCTTGGTTTAAATTTCTAACCAATCAAGTGACTACAAGTCACACCTATACAATCTTCTTGTGGGTCAAGCTCCCACCACTTCCGAACAATTAAACGGGCCTGCACATTCAACCCACCGGCTGCACTAGCACTGAAAAGCAATCAGGAGTCCCTAACCGGGATGCAAAGCCTTTCTTACAGAACACCGATCTCACATGATACTGATGTTAATACCCATCTTACTCAAAACACTGAAACTCCTTTCCCGCTCATCCGAGCTCTTTATATCACATTCATTGACCAAACTGTGACCTTGGTCCTTACTTCAAATTTCATACTACTCACTGCGCACATCACGTGCCGATATACGATAGACACAATTTCCATCATAGCACTAGAACTGACGATAGGCTAATACTTCATCACATAATACTTCCCATTTAACTCACTTCAGGAGAACTATAGCAACACACAGGCGAGTTCTCATTACCGTTGTATATGTCAATCTCTAAGTAGTGGTCCAAGTCACCATACCCCTTTCCGAGATCTGCCTACTCATAACAAGCCCTAACAGAAGAATACTTCAGAATACCATCAAACACTGTGGCCGACAAGCCTCAAATGCACCGCCACAAATCACATGCATAATTCGATCACATTACATGAACCGATCATTGGCACCAATATGCCAACTCAACTTTGGCTAATCAATCTACTTTCTTCCAGTTTATCCTGGATTGCCCTATAATGTAGATATCTCCCTTCAATACCTAACTTATTTTAACCACACTCACCCCGAATGACCTGAAATCATGAGGCCATGCTATATCAAGAACGACGACCATTTCACGCCTCTCAAATGCTACACCACAAGTCAAAACATCATAGATTGTTTTTGTACTTTCTTCCTAAGTTGCTTTAAAGGCTTGATCCTCAACTGTACTTATATGATTCAAAATTATCAGGCACCACACTTTACCTCTTGAATTCACTAGGACCGCTATTGAGAATCATTCAGCCCTGACATGTCCCAATATGCAACCAACTCTACTCAATTTTATAACATATGAATACCCTCTCAATAAAGCACCCAACGGGATCACTTCCCGCGAAGCCTGCACCTATACGAGGCATAAATCATAAATTTTCCCTCAAGTTTGAACCTGGGCTAGTAAGGCTAACCATAACATGCATTCAACAATTCATATACTCAAATTACCACTCGTGGTCTTTTTCCGTAGCTGCAATAACCCATTAATACGCTAATATCCAGAATTCACACAGGTAATTAACTATGCAACAAATATTAAGCGGTGGGACTCTCCCACTTAGCCCAAAGCCACTATTACACGACTCTCGAACACATTAGAACCATTCTCTCGAGTCATTTACCATTATTCAACTGCAACTCACTTGATCCAACGAATATAACCACATGTGCTCTATTAGCACTCTAACATCATAGGGTATGACCTCATCCCAATACAACCAAACATCTTCTCGCTCCATGCACCGAGCATTCTCTACCAACAACATCTTAAAACATACTATGATTCACATATGCCTACGAAGCACCATGTAGCCTTTGTCAAATATTTCCCTGCTGATAATAAAATACAGAGTTTATTAGGGACGCAGAAACATCTAAAGTCCCAACATTATACCATACGAGCCTCAACTCTTGCCCATCCGCAAGTTTTCAAGAACTTATTGAATAGCACCTAAATACATCGCAGGCCAAATATGATACGACACATGACCCATAATTACATCGTTGATAGTGAAATCCTTTCACTTGACACGAAGCCTTAAGATACATCTTGTTAATCCATGACAATGGCCTTTATCATTTGTACATCTTCATCATAGGACAGTCCAAGACATTCATTTGGTACATGTCCTTCTTAAGACAGTTAAACTCATTTCCCACCAGTATCTCTGCTGTCTGAATCCTTCGCTAAATAGATACCTCATGTGAACCATATAGTCTTTATTACCACCAACTATCTTTAGATCTACATCCACCTTGTGATTTTTACCATTGTTGTGATGATTAGGCACTTAAGTAAACCTTATCAAGACCGTACTTATCAATCGAATGTCAAAACCTAGTGCACCCCCATGTGCACAATTGAAGATCTCTCTATTCTCTTGCATTATCGATATGGATGACACGCGGTAACAATGGTTGAGTAAATTATTGACTCCTTTGAGATCTCTCTGCAGCGTCACGAACCATCGGTGCATACTTGATACTGAGCGCGCAATTTCAATACACGAGTGGATGCAAAAGAACATATGACATAGGCTCCAACTGAATAAATGGCGCACGATAAGGAATTCAAAGAATTGAAGAGTTTCCTAAACGGTTACATAGCCCCTCGTAGATAAATACAGACGTCTCCGTATCGATCAGTGAGACTCTAAGTAACCGGTCTGTGTCCCGTGACTCCTATGAACCTAGAGCTCCGATACCAACTTGTCACGACCCTAGTTCACCAATTGTGAACATGTCGTGATGGCACCCAGAGTCCCCATGACTAGGTAAGCCTAACACGTTGCGGAATATACAAGTTATAAATACTTAAATGAGAAACAGCGGAAAAATAGCATAAGAGATATGTAATCCGTGCCGCTTGGCACATACATCCGTCACACAATAAATAAAACACTACCAAGATCCGGAACCCCACGGTAACACAGACTAAAAGAGAAAATACAACTGTGGCTCTATGCGTAAAGAGTATCTAACAACGAAATGAAGAAAATGTCAACTAGTACTACTAGAATAGATGGGAAGCCTCCGGATCCGCGGACGTAGCAGATCATACCTCGAAGTCTCCCAGAAAGCTGCGGAATCACCTAGCACGAGCCTGCTCTGATGTAGCTGGATCTGCATAATAAAAGTGTGCAGAAGAGTAATATGAATACACCACGGCGGTACTCAGTAATACCAAGCCTAACCTCGATGGAGTAGTGACGAGGAAGGTCGGGGCCCTACCGAGAAATAATAATATAGTGACAATAATAATATCAAGCAATTCAAATAATAATAATAAGACTGAATTAACTGCAATAAAGTAAATACAACAACCGTCTACAATTAAGCTAACAACAATTAACCAACTCAATAAAACAAATCCAGGACCTGTGGGAATTGAACCCACAGTCCCATTCTCAGTACCTCCGGGTCTCCGGGAATCGAACCCGCAGCCCATGTCTCAATAATATCTCAATAACTCAGGATCTCCGGGAATCGAACCCGCAGTCCCTACCAATAATTCAGGATCTCGGGAAACGAACCCGTAGTCCACATTTCAATAATCTCAGGATCTCGGGAATCGAACCCGTAGTCCATATTTCAATAATCTCAGGATCTCGGGAATCGAACCCGTAGTCCATATTTCAATAATCTCGGGATCTCGAGAATCGAACCCGTAGTCCACATTTCAATAAATCTCAGGATCTCGGGAATCGAACCCGTAGTCCACATTTCAATAATCTCAGGATCTCGGGAATCGAACCCGTAGTCCATATTTCAATAATCTCAGGATCTCGGGAATCGAACCTGTAGTCCATATTTCAATAATCTCAGGATCTCGGGAATCGAACCCATAGTCCATATTTCAATAATCTCAGGATCTCGGGAATCGAACCCGTAGTCCACAACAATACAAGTAAAAGGAATATACAAAGAGAAGTATTATATGCTTAACGATAACTTCGCCGATAAACAGCGCCAGCGATTACCAAGAAAACTCAAGTAAAACAATTAGGCAACTAGACAGTTAAATACAATCTAATCATGCTTTTCTAACTACTACCGGGCAGGAATATCGAATTTAACAGCTAAAAACAGGAATATCACTCATTGAACATTTTGAATAAAGTATGTGTTCAACAACCAGCGCATGTGCATACCCGTCACCTCGCGTACAAGGCATTTAAAGTATCACAATAATATCCTAGGGGTGAAAGTCCCCCACACGAGGTTAGACAAGCCTCTTACCTCAATTCCGGTACGAAACCGCTAAGAAATAACCCTCTTGCCGCGAATGTCGGCTTCCACAAGTGTAGTATCTGATAAAAATCAATAGAATCACATCAAAATAGGCCAATTGGGCATTACCCAATCAAAACAACTCAAAATACACCAAAATCCACAAGTTGCCAAAACCCGACTTTCGGTACGCTTATTGAAAAATCACGAAAATTATATATTCGGGTTCCTTATCTCAATACGAGTCTAGGCATATGAAATTTATCGAAATCGAAGTTCAAATGGCCTTCCAAATCCAAAAATCCCATTTTCAATATTTAGGCCACATTTCTTCAAGATTTCAACCCAATTTCACGAAGATTGATGTTAATACTACCATAAAATGATGTTTTTGAGTCAAGAATCTTACCTCCGACGAATATCCGATGACTTCTCAGTGATTTCCTCAAGTTTTCTTCTCTCTAGGGCTCGAAATTATGTTTTGGGGGTGTAAACCCGTAACCCCTCTGTTTCTGGATTTTATTTACTGCCAGAACATTTTGTTCTACGCGTTCGCGTGAGCTCCCACGCGTTCGCGATGAACAGCTCTCTCTTACCCTTCAAGAACGCGACGCCTTCCACGTGTTCGCGATGCCCAACTTCCAGCTACCCTTCACGAACGCGACGCCAACCACGCGTTCGCGATGCCCAACTTCCAGCTACCCTTCGCGAACGCGACACCAACCACGCGTTCGCGATGCCCAACTTCCAGCTACCCTTCGCGAATGCGACGCCAACCACGCGTTCGCGATGCTCAACTCCCAGCCGCCTAAATTCCTTCTACGCGTTCGCGATTCTCCTCCCGCGAAGCCTTACCCTCACACACCTACGCGAACGCAACCACTGGAACGCGAACGCGATGCACTGATTCGCTTGACCTTCGCGAACGCGGCCCTTGCCACGCGGACGCGAAGGCTTAAAGGCCTGGGCAGAACCTGCAATTTTTCTGCAGCTTTTTTTGCCAAGTCCAAATGCCCGGTTGATGGTCCGAAATCATCCCGAGGCCCCCGGGACCCCAACGAAAACCACCAACGTACTCCAAAACATGATACGGACATGTTCCAATCATAAAAACACCATACTAAACATCAAAATGTCCATTTACTCACGGATTCAAGCCTAAGTTTCTTCAAAACTTTCAAAACTAACATTCAATCCAAAACCCGATCAAACGATGTCCGAATGACCTGAAAATTTGCGGACATATCCAAAATCACATAACGAAGCTACAGAAATTGTCGGATTCCATTCCGACCCCCGGATCAAAATCTCACCTATCGTTCGGATTCGCCAAAATTTCAACCTTCGGCATTTCAAGCCTAATTGAGCTACGGACCTCCAAAATACATTCCGAACACGCTCCCAACCCCGAAATCGCCTAACGGAGCTAATGGAACCATCGGATTTCCGTTCCGAGATCGTCTTAACACTGTTCCGGCTACGGACCATTTTCTAGCTTTAAAGCTCTCATTTAGGGACTAAGTGTCCCAAAATGCTCCAAATTTCAGAACCGACTCTCTCAGCAAACCACAATAGCAGAAATGAACTTAGGGGAACAGTTAAATTGGGGATTGGGGCGAAATTTTCTAAAACGACCGGCCGGGTCGTTACAATTGCATAATATATATTAATGATATATTATTATATTCAAAAACACAAGATGAGCATATAAAATTATTAGAAAAATTTATACATATTATAGAAATATCGGGAATAAGTTTAAGTAGAAAAAAGGCAGAAATAATGAAAAATCAAATAGAATTTCTAGGAATAGAAATAGATAAAAGTGGATTTAAAATGCAAACCCATATAGTACAAAAGATAATAAATTCAAACGAACAATTAGATAGAAAAAAGAAATTACAATCATTTTTAGGATTAGTAAACCAAGTTAGAGAATATATACCGAAATAGTAGAAACTTTAAAACCATTGCAGAAAAATCTAAAAAAGGATATAGAGTGTCACTTTAGTGAAGAAGATAAAAAACAAGTAAGAAAAGTCAAACAAATATGTAAAAATCTACCAAAACTATACTTCCCAGATGAAGATAAAAAATTTACATATATAGTAGAATCAGACGCAAGTGAAAAAAGCTATGGAGGAGTATTAAAATACATGTATGATAAAGAAAAAATAGAACATCACTGTAGGTATTATTCAGGAACATTCACAAACCCAGAGATAAAATGGGAAATGAATAGAAAAGAATTATATGCAGTATATAAATGTTTATTGGCATTTGAACCACATATTGTATATAATAAGTTTATTATAAGAACAGATAATACACAAGTAAAATGGTGGCTAACCAGGAAGATACAAGATTCAGTTACAACAAAGGAAATACGAAGGCTTGTATTGAATATACTGAATTTTACATTTACAATTGAAGTAATTAGTACTAACAAAAATATGATTGCAGACTACCTATCAAGACAAAGCTACACAAACTGAAGAAATAGATACAACAAAAGATATGATATCAATCCTTGAGAAATTATCCTCTCAAATGCATAATATGGGAACGAGAATACAAAAGCTAGAAGATGCCAAAAATCTAAGTCAGCAGCATTCGAAAACTACCAAAGAACCAACCCAGGACTTCATAACCCAAAAACTACAAGGATATAATAGGCTAATAGCACAACCAAAAACAAATGCCAACCTAGTAAAAACATGTTATAGTTATGGACTATTGAGTACAATCTACACATACGATGGAGAAGAGATATCAACTATACCAGAATTATACAAGGGATTTACAAACTTCAAAAGAGTTACAAAAGGAAACTTATTTTTTATAAAATTCTATACCGCACCAGCAGAAATATTATATGACGAAATAAAATGTAACGACCCGGCCGGTCGTTTTAGAAAATTACGCCCCAATCCCCAATTTAACAGTTCTCCTAAGTTCATTTTTGCTATTGTGGTTTGCCGGGAGAGTTGGTTCTGAATTTTGGAGTATTTTGGGACACTTAGTCCCTAAATGAGAACTTTAAAGTTAGAAAATGGTCCGAAGCCGGAACAGTGTTAAGACGACCTCGGAACGGAAATCCGATAGTTCCATTAGCTCTGTTAGGTGATTTCGGGGTTGGGAGCGCGTTCGGAATGTATTTTGGAGGTCCGTAGCTCAATTAGGCTTGAAATGCCGAAGGTTGAAATTTTGGCGAATCCGAACGATAGGTGAGATTTTGATCCGGGGGTCGGAATGGAATTCCGAGAATTTCTATAGCTTCGTTATGTGATTTTGGATATGTCCGCAAATTTTTAGGTCATTCGGACGTCATTTGGTCGGGTTTTAGATCGAATGTGCAATTCGGAAAGTTTTAAGAAATTTTAGGCTTGAATTCGATGTGAATTATGGGTTTTGATGTTGTTAGACGAGTTTTTATGATTGGAATAAGTTTGTATCATGTTTTGAAGTAGGTTGGTGGTTTTCGTTGTGGTCCCGGGGGTCTCGGGACGAATCCGGGGGTCCAATCGGGCTAATTCATGCATTTTGGAAATGATGTTAACTGCTGGTGTGTGCTGCAGACGAATGCTCTATGCGATCGCAATGGCCTAATGCGATCGCATAGAAGGTTTCGAAGAGGCCGAGTATTTGTTCTATGCGATCGCGGGCATGGATATGCGATCGCATAGGTTTGGAAGGTTGTGCTCTACGATCGCGTACTGTCCCATGCGATCGCATAGTGTATAGAGAAGAGGGGTCCCAGGTCCAGCTTTTGTCCTATGCGATCGCGGAGCAGGGTATGCGATCGCATAGGTATATTTTTGGTGAGCATTGCAATCGCATTGAGGACTATGCGATCGCATAGAGTAGTTTGGCGAGGGTCAAAATTTGTTCTATGCGATCGCAACAGTATTCATGCGATCGCATAGAGTAAAAATGTCTGGCAGTGACTTTAAGTCCAGAACATTTCAGCCGCGACCCCATAAGCAAAAAACGCCATTTTTGAGCTCCAAGAGAGGGAATTGAAGGGGAAACGCTGGGATATCATCGGGCATAAGTTTCTTGACCTTATTTCGTTGGTTTAACATAAAATCTGTGATTATTTCACTGAAAATGGAAGATTAAAGGTGGGTTTGAGCCCTAGGCCTAAATTTTAGAAAAACCTTTGATTTGAATTGGAAAACGGAGTCCGATTTTGATAAATTTTATATGCACGGACTCGTATTGAGATAAGGAACCCGAATATATAATTTTTGTGATTTTTCGATAAGCGTATAGAAAGTCGGGTTTTGGGAACTTGTGGATTTTGGTGTATTTTTAGTTATTTTGATTGGGTAATGCCCAATTGGCCTATTTTGATGTGATTCTATTGATTTTTATCAGATACTACACCTGTGGAGGCCGACATTCGCGGCAAGAGTGTTATTTCTTAGCGGTTTTGTACCGGAGTCGAGGTAAGTGGCTTGTCTAACCTCGTGTGGGGGAATTTTCACCCCTAGGATATTATGTGATAATTTAAATGCCTTGTACGCAAGGTGACGGGCGTGTACATGCGCTGGTTGTTGATCACACACTTTATTTAAAATGTTCGATGAGTGATATTCCTGTCTTTAGCTGTTAATTCGATATTTTACCCGGTAGTAGTTAGAAAAGCATGATTAGGTAGTACTTAACTGTTTAGTTTCCTAATTGTCTTATTTGAACTTCTTGATAATTATTGGCACTATTTTTCGGTGAAGTTATAGTTAAGCATAATTTATTCTCTCTGTGTATTCTTTTATTTGCGGTGCTTGTGGACTACGGGTTCAATTCTCGGAGCCCTAGGGCTGTGGGTTCGATTCCCAGAGACCCGGAGTGATATTGGTAGGGACTGCGGGTTCGATTCCTAGAGACCCGGAGTGATATTTGTAGGGACTGCGGGTTCGATTCCCGAGATCTTGAGTTATTGGTAGGGACTACGGGTTCGATTCCCGAGATCCCGAGTTATTGGTAGGGACTACGGGTTCGATTCCCGAGATCCTGAGTTATTGGTAGGGACTGGGGGTTCGATTCCCGAGATCCTGAGTTATTGGTAGGGACTGCGGGTTCAATTCCCGGAGATCCTGAATTATTGATTATTTATTGAGGCATGGGCTGCGGGTTCGATTCCCGGAGACCTAGAGGTACTGTCAAGGGGACTGTGGGTTCGATTCCCACAGGTCCTGGACTTGTTTTATTGAGTTGGCTATTTGTTGTTAGCTTAATTGTAGACGGTTGCAGTATTTACTTTATTGTTGTTATTTTAGTCTCATTCTTATTTAACCTGCTCGATATTATTATTATTATCATTATGTTATTGTTTCTCGGTAGGGCCCTAACCTTCCTCGTCACTACTCCATCGAGGTTAGGCTTGGCACTTACTGAGTACCGCCGTGGTGTACTCATACTACTCTTCTACACACTTTTGTTGTGCAGATCCAGGTACATCAGAGCAGGCTCGTGCTAGGTGATTCCGCAGCTTTCTGGGAAACCTCGAGGTATGATCCGCTACGTCCGCGGATCCGGAGGCTTTCCTTCTATTCTAGTAGTACTAGTTGGCATTTTTCCTTCATTTCGTTGATAGATACTCTTTACACATAGAGCCACGGTTGTATATTCTCTTTTAGTCTGTGTTACCGTGGGATTCCGGATCTTGGTAGCATTTTATTCATTTTGTTGACGGATGTATGTGCCAAGCGACACGGATTACATATCTTTTTATGCTATTTTTCCGTTGTTTCTTATTTAAGTATTCATAGCTTGTATATTCCGCAACGTGTTAGGCTTACCTAGTCGTGGGGACTGGGTGCCATCACGACATAGTTCACGATTGGTGAACCAGGGTCATGACAAGTAGGTATTAAAGCTCTAGGTTCATAGGAGTCACGGGACACAGACCGGTTATTTAGAGTCTCGCCGATCGATACGGAGACGTCCGTATTTATCTACGAGGGGCTATGTAACTGTTTAGGAAACTCTTCAATTCTTTTGGATTCCTTGTCGTGCGACATTCTTTGGCATCAAAATCTAAACTGTTGCTTTCTATTCTCTCACAGATGGTGAGGACACGAGCTACTCGCGACGATCAAGCACACGCGCCCCCTGCTACCGCCGCCAGAGACCGAGGCCATGGTAGAGGACGAGGACGCGCCCGAGGTGCAGCCACGGCACCCGCGCGTGCTGCCAAGGCACCACCGGTGGATCAGGTTGGAGCAGGCACCTAGTACACAGACTACAACTGCTACTACTCCAGCACTCTAGGAGACCCTGGCCTAGTTCATGAGCATGTCTACTACTTTAGCTCAGGCAGTGTTGCTTCCTCTCACTACAGCCACATCTCAGGCCGGGGGAGGGACCCGGACTCCTGCAGCCACTACACCTGAGCAGCAAGTGCCAGTGGTACAGGTTCCAGCGATTATTGTTATGCCTCATGCCGCCCCAGTATAGCCCGGAGGTGGGCCAGCCGCCTCCGAGGACGAGCAGCGTAGATTGGAGAGGTTCAAGAAATATAATCCTCCAGTGTTCAGTGGGTTGGCTTCAGATGATGCATTGGGTTTTCTGGAGGAGTGTCATTGTATTCTTCGTACTATGGGGATTGTGGAGACTAGCAGGGTTTCCTTCACTGCTTTTCAGTTTCGTGGGGCCGCTTATGATTTGTGGCGCACGTATGAGTCGGCTAGTCCAGAGGAGTCTGCTTCATTGACCTGGACGCAGTTTTCAGATCTATTTTTGAGAGAGTTTGTTCCTCAGAGCCTTAGGGATTCTTGGCGCTCGGAGTTTGAGCGGTTGCGACAGGGTTCCTTGTCAGTATCGGAGTATGCCATCAGTTTCACCCGTCTAGCCAGGCATGTACCGGCCTTGGTAGCCACGGTTCGGGAGAGAGTGCGGAGATTTATTGAGGGCTTGATTCCGCCGATCCGATCCAGCATGGCCAGAGAGTTGGAGACAGATATATCTTATCAGCAGGCAGTTAGCATTGCCAGGAGGATTGAGAGTATGCTCCCTAGAGAGCGGGGAGATAGAGAGGCCAAGAGGTCTCGTGAGTCGGGCCATTTCTTTGGTGCCCGCACTTCAGCAGCCGGTCGTTTTGGCAGGGGTTATTCCGGTCGTCCAGTTCACTCAGCATTGCCCGCAGCCGGTAGTACCCCAGCTCTTCCAGCACCATCAGGAGCCTTATTATGCTCCCCCAGTTTCCAGTGCACTTCCTGCGCGGGGTCCTTCCAGGGGTCAGACTAGTGGGGGTGAGGCCGGGCAGTCATGGTCACCGTGTCCTCCTAGAGCTTGCTTTGGGTGCGGGGATACTCGCCATCTAGTTAAAGAGTGCCCCAGGTGTAGGAGGGGAGCACCTCCTCAGTCTTCGCAGCATCAGCGTGGTTCTCAGGGTCAGCAGGCCATCATTCCGGCTCCAGCTGCCACTCTACCTGCCCAGCCAGCCAGGGGCGGGGGTCAGGGTTCCAGAGGCCGCACTCGAGAGGGGGGACAAGCCAGATTCTATGCTATTCCTGATCGCGCTGTGGCTGTTGCATCTGATTCTGTTATCACAGGTATTATTCTGGTTAGTCACAGGGAGGCATCGGTTCTATTCGACCCTGGTTCCACTTTTTCATATGTGTCTTCTTACTTTGCTTCTCATCCGGGTGTGCCTCGGGATTCTTTGAGTGCCCCCATTTATGTTTCCACTCCGGTGGGTGATTCTTTGGCTGTGGACCGTGTATATCGGTCGTGTTTGGTTACCATTTGTGATTTTGAGACTAGAGCGGATCTATTGTTGCTCGGGATGGTCAATTTTGATATTATTCTGGGCATGGACTGGTTGTCGCCCCATTATGCTATTCTTGATTGTCACGCCAAGACCGTGATGCTGGCTATGCCCGGCATTCCACGTATTGAGTGGAGTGGTACTCTAGATCACACCCCTAGCCGTGTTATTTCTTTTCTCAGAGCTCAGCGTATGGTTGAGAAGGGGTGTGCTGCTTATCTAGCCTATGTGCGGGACGTCAATATTGACACTCCTTCTATTGATTCCGTTCCTATAGTACGTGACTTTGCTGATGTATTTCCAGTTGATCTCACGAGCATGCCGCCCGACAGAGATATTGACTTTGCTATTGATTTGTTGCCGGGCACTCAGCCCATTTCTATTCTACCGTACCGTATGGCTCCTCCTGAGTTGAAGGAGTTGAAGGATCAGTTACAGGAGTTATTGGGTAAAGGTTTCATTCGACCCAGTGTTTCGCCTTGGGGTGCTCCTGTATTGCTTGTGAAGAAAAAGGACGGTTCTATGCGTATGTGTATTGACTGTCGTCAGCTGAACAAGGTTACAGTGAAGAACCGGTATCCTTTGCCCCGTATTGATGATTTATTTGACCAGCTACAGGGCGCACAAGTGTTTTCTAAGATTGATTTGTGCTATGGATATCACCAGCTGAAGATTCAGGAGCCAGATATCCCGAAGACTGCCTTTAGGACTCGGTATAGTCACTATGAGTTCCTCGTGATGTCTTTTGGGCTGACTAATGCCCCAGCAGCCTTTATGCATTTGATGCACAGTGTGTTCAGGCCTTATCTGTGCTCGTTCGTGATTGTCTTCATTGATGATATTCTAGTATATTCCGGAGCCGGGAAGAGCACGAGCAGCATTTGAGGATAGTGCTTCAGATTCTGAGGGAGAAGCAGCTTTATGCCAAGTTCTCTATATGTGAATTCTGGTTGAGTTCAGTGGCATTTTTGGGTCACGTGGTGTCGAGTGATGGTATTCGAGTAGATTCGAGGAAGGTGGAGGCCGTGCAGAGTTGGCCTAGACCCTCCTCAGCTACTGAGATTCGCAGTTTCTTTGGTTTGGCGGGCTATTACCTTCGTTTTGTAGAGGGGTTCTCTTCGATTGCAGCACCTATGACTAGATTGACCCAAAAGGGTACGCCTTTCCAGTGGACAGACGAGTGTGAGGCGAGCTTTCAGAAGCTCAAGACATCTTTGACTTCGGCCCCTATATTGATGTTGCCTACAGGGTTCGGGGTCCTATACTGTATATTGTGATGCCTCACGAGTTGGACTCGGTGCGGTATTGATGCAGGACGGTAGGTTGATTGCCTACGCGTCGAGACAGCTGAAGGTGCATGAGAAGAATTACCCTGTTCATGATTTGGAGCTAGTTGCCATTGTTCACGCCTTGAAGATTTGGCGTCATTATTTATATGGGGTTCCTTGTGAGATCTACACTGATCACCGGAGCTTGCAGCACTTGCTTAAGCAGAAGGACCTGAATATGCGTCAGAGGAGATGGTTGGAACTACTGAAGGACTATGATATTACTATTCTCTATCATCCGGGCAAGGCTAATGTGGTTGCTGATGCCTTGAGTCGTCGGGCAGAGAGTTTGGGGAGTTTAGCATATCTACCGGCTTCGGAGAGGCCTATGGCGATGGATGTTCAGGCTTTGGCCAGGCAGTTTGTTAGACTGGATCTTTCGGAGCCCAGCCAGGTTCTAGCTTGTGTGGTTTCTCGGTTTTCTCTATTTGATCGCATCAGGGAGCATCAGTTCGATGACCCTCATTTGCTTTTCCTTCAAGATAGAGTTCGGCGTGGTGATGCTCGAGATGTTACCATTGGGGACGATGGAGTTATGAGGATGCAAGGGCGTATCTGTGTGCCCAATGTAGATGATCTTCGAGAGCTGATTCTAGTAGAGGCCCATAGTTCGCGGTATTCCATCCATCCGGGTGCCGCGAAGATGTATCAGGACTTGAAACAACATTACTGGTGGAGGCGGATGAAGAGGGATATAGTTGACTATGTTTCCAGATGCCTCAACTGCCAGCAGGTGAAGTATGAACATCAGCGTCCGGGTGGATTGATGCAGCAGATTGAGATTCCAGAGTGGAAATGGGAGCGCATCACCATGGACTTTGTATCTGGGCATCCACGGACTGTTAGGAAGTTTGATTCCATTTGGGTTATTGTGGATCGGCTGACCAAGTCCGCCCATTTCATACCGGTGAGCACTACTTATTCATCGAAGCGACTGGCGGAGATCTATATCAGGGAGATAGTTCGGCTGGATGGTATTCCAGTTTCCATCATTTTAGATAGAGGCACTCGGTTCACTTCACGGTTCTGGAGAGTCGTACAATAGGAGTTAGGTACTCGGGTGGAGCTGAGCACGACATTTCACCCCCAGACTGATGGGCAGTCCGAGCGCACTATTCAGATTTTGGAGGATATGCTCCGTGCGTGCGTGATTGAGTTTGGAGGTTCATGGGATCACTTCTTGCCACGGGCGGAGTTTGCTTATAACAACAGCTACCAGTCTAGTATTCAGATGGCACCGTATGAGGTCCTATATGGTAGGAGGTGCAGGTCTCCCGTGGGTTGGTTCGAGCCCGGCGAAGCCAGGCTGCTAGGTACTGATATGGTTCAGGATGCAATGGACAAGGTCAAGGTGATCCAGGACAGATTTCGTGCAGCCCAGACTAGACAAAAGAGTTATGCGGACAAGAAAGTTCGCGATGTGGCTTTTATGGTTGGTGAGCGGGTTTTGCTTCGAGTCTCGCCCATGAAGGGCGTTATGAGGTTTGGGAAGAAAGGAAAACTGAGTCATAGGTTTATTGGCCCTTTTGAAATTTTGAGGCGTGCTGGGGAGGTTGCATATGAGTTGGCCTTACCTCCCAGTCTAGCCGGAGTTCATCCTGTATTTCATGTCTCCATGCTCCGGAGATATCATAGTGACCCATCGCATGTGTTGGATTTCACTTCTGTTCAGCTAGACGAGGATCTGTCATATGTTGAGGAGCCAGTAGCCATTCTAGACAGGCAGGTCAGAAAGCTAAGGTCAAAGAACATTGCGTCGGTAAAGGTTCGTGGCGGGGCCAGCCGATCGAGGAGGCGACTTGGGAGACTGAGCAGGACATGCGCAGCCAGTACCCTCATCTTTTCACTACTCCAGGCATGTTTTCTATACTCGTTCGCGGACAAATGAATCTTTAAGGGTGGGAAGATGTAACGACCCGGCTGGTCGTTTTAGAAAATTATGCCCCAATCCCTAATTTAACTGTTCTCCTAAGTTCATTTCTGCTATTGTGGTTTGCCGGGAGAGTTGGTTCTGAAATTTGGAGTATTTTGGGACACTTAGTCCCTAAATGAGAACTTTAAAGTTAGAAAATGGTCCGTAGCCGGAACAGTGTTAAGACGACCTCGGAACGGAAATCCAATAGTTCCATTAGCTTCGTTAGGTGATTTTGGGATTGGGAGCGCGTTCGGAATGTATTTTGGAGGTCCGTAGCTCAATTAGGCTTGAAATGCCGAAGGTTGAAATTTTGGCGAATCCGAACGATAGGTGAGATTTTGATCCGGGAGTCGGAATGGAATTCCGACAATTTCTGTAGCTTCGTTATGTGATTTTGGATATGTCCGCAAATTTTTAGGTCATTCGGACGTCGTTTGGTCGGGTTTTAGATCGAATGTGCAATTCGGAAAGTTTTAAGAAATTTAGGCTTGAATTCGATGTGAATTATGAGTTTTGATATTGTTAGACGAGTTTTTATGATTGGAATAAGTTCGTATCATGTTTTGAAGTAGGTTGGTGGTTTTCGTTGGGGTCCCGGGGGTCTCGGGACGAATCCGGGGGTCCAATCGGGCTAATTCATGCATTTTGGAAATGCTGTTAACTGCTGGTGTGTGCTGCAGGACGAATGCTCTATGCGATCGCAATGGGCTAATGCGATCGCATAGAAGGTTTCGAAGAGGCCGAGTATTTATTCTATGCGATCACGGGCATGGATATGCGATCGCATAGTTTTGGAAGGTTGTGCTCTGCGATCGCGTACTGTCCCATGCGATCGCATAGTGTATAGAGAAGAGGGGTCCCAGGTCCAGCTTTTGTCCTATGCGATCGCGGAGCAGGGTATGCGATCGCATAGGTATATTTTTGGTGAGCATTGCGATCGCATTGAGGACTATGCGATCGCATAGAGTAGTTTGGCGAGGGTCAAAATTTGTTCTATGCGATCGCAATAGTATTCATGCGATTGCATAGAGTAAAAATGTCTGGCGGTGACTTTAAGTCCAGAACATTTCAGCCGCGACCCCATAAGCAAAAAATGCCATTTTTGAGCTCCAAGAGAGGGAATTGAAGGGGAAACGCTAGGATATCATCGGGAAATCATTGGGGGTAAGTTTCTTGACCTTATTTCGTTGGTTTATCATGAAATCCGTGATTATTTCACTGAAAATGGAAGATTAAAGGTGGGTTTGAGCCCTAGGCCTACATTTTAGAAAAACCTTTGATTTGAATTGGAAAACAGAGTCCGATTTTGATAAATTTTATACGCACGGACTCGTATTGAGATAAGGAACCCGAATATATAATTTTTATGATTTTTCGATAAGTGTATAGAAAGTCGAGTTTTTGAAACTTGTGGATTTTGGTGTATTTTGAGTTATTTTTTATTGGGTAATGCCCAATTGGCCTATTTTGATGTGATTCTATTGATTTATATCAGATACTACACCTGTGGAGGCCGACATTCGCGGAAAGAGAGTTATTTCTTTGCGGTTTTGTACCGGAGTCGAGGTAAGTGGCTTGTCTAACCTCGTGTGGGGGAATTTTCACCCCTAGGATATTATGTGATAGTTTAAATGCCTTGTACGCGAGATGACGGGCGTGTGTACATGCGCTGGTTGTTGTTGAACACACACTTTATTTAAAATGTTCGATGAGTGATATTCCTGTCTTTAGCTGTTAATTTGATATTTTACCCGGTAGTAGTTAGAAAAGCATGATTAGGTAGTACTTAATTGTTTAGTTGCCTAATTGTCTTATTTGAACTTCTTGATAATTATTGGCACTATTTTTCGGTGAAGTTATAGTTAAGCATAATTTATTCTCTCTGTGTATTCCTTTATTTGCGGTGCTTGTGGACTACGGGTTCAATTCCCGGAGCCCCAAGGCTCTGGGTATGATTCCCAGAGACCCGGAGTGATATTGGTAGGGACTGTGGGTTCGATTCCCGAGTTCCTGAGTTATTGGTAGGGACTGCGGGTTCGATTCCCGAGATCATGAGTTATTGGTAGGGACTGCGGGTTCGATTCCCGAGATCCTGAGTTATTGGTAGGGACTGCGGGTTCGATTCCCGAGATCCTGAGTTATTGGTAGGGACTACGGGTTCGATTCCCGAGATCCGAGTTATTGGTAGGGACTATGGGTTCGATTCCCGAGATCCTAAGTTATTGGTAGGGACTACGGGTTCGATTCCCGAGATCCAGAGTTATTGGTAGGGACTGCGGGTTCGATTCCCGGAGATCCCGAGTTATTGATTATTTATTGAGACATGGGTTGCGGGTTCGATTCCCGGAGACCCAGAGGTACTGAGAATGGGACTGTGGGTTCGATTCCCACAGGTCCTGGACTTGTTTTATTGAGTTGGCTATTTGTTGTTAGCTTAATTGTAGACGATTGGAGTAATCATCTTATTGTTGTTATTTCAGAAATTATTATCATTTAAACTGCTTATTATTGTTATTATCATTATATTATTGTTTCTCTCAGTAGGGCCCTGACCTTCCTCGTCACTACTCCATCGAGGTTAGGCTTGGCACTTACCGAGTACCGCCGTGGTGTACTCATGCTACTCTTTTGCACACTTTTGTTGTGCAGATCCAGGTACATCAGAGCAGGCTTGTGCTAGGTGATTCCGCAGCTTTCTGGGAGACCTCGAGGTATGATCTGCTACGTCCGCTGATCCGTAGGCTTTCCTTCTATTCTAGTAGTACTAGTTGGCATTTTTCCTTCATTTCGTTGATAGATACTCTTTACATATAGAGCCATAGTTGTATATTCTCTTTTAGTCTGTGTTACAGTGGGATTCCGGATCTTGGTAGCGTTTTATTCATTTTGTTGACGGATGTATGTGCCAAGCGGCACAGATTACATATCTTTTTATGCTATTTTTCCGTTGTTACTTATTTAAGTGTTCATAGCTTGTATATTCTGCAACGTGTTAGGCTTACCTAGTCGTGGGGACTGGGTGCCATCACGACATGTTTACGATTGGTGAACTAGGGACGTGACAAGTTGGTATCAGAGCTCTAGGTTCATAGGAGTCACGGGACACAGACCGGTTACTTAGAGTCTCGCTGATCGATACGGAGACGTCTGTATTTATCTACGAGGGGCTATGTAACTGTTTAGGAAACTCTTCATTTCTTTTGGATTCCTTGTCGTGCGACATTCTTTGGCATCAAAATCTAAACTGTTGCTTTCTATTCTCTCACAGATGGTGAGGACACGAGCTACTCGCGATGATCCGGTACCTGCACCCCCTGTTGCTGCCGTTAGAGGCCGGGGCCGAGGTAGAGGAAGAGGACGCACCCGAGGTGCAGCCACAGCACCCGTGCGCGCTGCCGCTGAGGTGCCACAGGTAGACCAGGTTGGAGCGCAGGCACCTGGTACACCGACTACAGCTGCTACTACTCCAGCACTACAGGAGACCCTGGCCTAGTTCATGAGGATGTATACCACTCTAGCTCAGGCAGGACTGCTTCCTCTCGTTGCAGCTACATCCCAGGCCGGGGGAGGGGCCCAGACTCCCGCAGCCGTTACACCGGAGCAGCGTGTGCCAGTGGGACAGGTTCCAGATGTTTTGGTTATGCCTCCTGCCGCCCCAGCACAGCCCGGAGGTGGACCAGCTGCCTCTGAGGACGAGCAGCGTAGATTGGAGAGGTTCAAGAAATATGACCCTCCAGTGTTCAGTGGTTTGGCTTCAGATGATGCATTGGGTTTTCTGGAGGAGTGTCATCGTATTCTTTCTACCATGGGGATTGTGGAGACCAGCGGGGTTTCCTTCACTACGTTTCAGTTTCGTGGGACCGCTTATGATTGGTGGCGCACGTATGAGTTGGATAGTCCGGAGGAGTCCGCTTCGTTGACCTGGACGCAGTTTTCAAATCTGTTTTTGACGGAGTTTGTTCCCCAGAGCCTTAGGGATTCTTGGCGCTCGGAGTTTGAGAGATTGCGACAGGGCTCCATGTCAGTATCGGAGTATGCTATCAGTTTCACCCGTCTAGCCAGGCATGCACCGGCCTTGGTAGCCACGGTTCGGGAGAGAGTGCGGAGATTTATAGAGGGCTTGATTCCGCCGATCCGATCCAGCATGGCCAGAGAGTTGGAGACAGATATATCTTATCAGCAGGCAGTTAGCATTGCCAGGAGGATCGAGAGTATGCTCCCTAGAGAGCGGGGAGATAGAGAGGCCAAGAGGTCTCGTGAGTCGGGCCATTTCTCCGGTGCCCGCACTTCAGCAGCCGGTCGTTTTGGCAGGGGTTATTCCGGTCGTCCAGTTCACTCAGCATTGCCCGCAGCCGGTAGTACTCCAGCTCTTCCAGCACCTCAGGAGCCTTATTATGCTCCCCCAGTTTCCAGTGCACCTCCTGCGCGGGGTCCGTCCAGGGGTCAGACTAGTGGGGGTGAGGCCGGTCAGTCACAATCACCGTGTCCTCCTAGAGCTTGCTTTGGGTGCGGGGATACTCTCCATCTGGTCAGGGAGTGCCCCAGGCGTAGGAGGGGAGCACCTCATCAGTCTTCGCAGCCTCAGCATGGTTCTCAGGGTCAACAGGCTACCATTCCAGCTCCAGCTGCCACTCCACCTGCCCAGCCAGCCAGGGGCGGAGGTCAGGGTTCCAGAGGCCGCCCTCGAGAGAGGGGACATGCCAGATTCTATGCAATTCCTGATCGCGCTGCGGCTGTTGCATCTGATTCTGTTATCACAGGTATTATTCTGGTTAGTCACAGGGAGGCATCGGTACTATTCGACCCTGGTTCCACTTTTTCATATGTGTCTTCTTACTTTGCTTCTCATCTAGGTGTGCCTCGGGATTCTTTGAGTGCCCCCATTTATGTTTCCACTCTGGTGGGTGATTCTTTGGCCGTGGACCGTGTATATCGGTCGTGTTTGGTTACCATTTGTGATTTTGAGACCAGAGCGGATCTATTGTTGCTCGGGATGGTCGATTTTGATATTATTCTAGGCATGGACTGGTTGTCGCCTCATTATGGTATTCTTGATTGTCACGCCAAGCCCGTGACACTGGCTATGCCAGGCATTCCACGTATTGAGTGGAGTGGTACCCTAGATCACACCCCCAGCCGTGTTATTTCTTTTCTCAGAGCTCGGCGTATGGTTGAGAAGGGGTGTGCTGCTTATCTAGCCTATGTGCGGGACGTCGGTATTGACACTCCCTCTATTGATTCTGTTTCTGTGGTACGTGACTTTGCTGATGTATTTCCAGCCGATCTTCCGGGCATGCCGCCCGACAGAGATATTGATTTTGCTATTGACTTGTTGCCGGGCACTCAGCCCATTTCTATTCCACCGTACCGTATGGCTCCTCCTGAGTTGAAGGAGTTGAAGGATTAGTTAGAGGAGTTATTGGGTAAAGGTTTCATTCAACCCATTGTTTCGACTTCGGGTGCTCCTGTATTGTTTGTGAAGAAAAAGGACAGTTCTATGCGTATGTGTATTGACTATCGTCAGCTGAACAAAGTTACAGTGAAGAACAGGTATCCTTTGCCCCGTATTGATGATTTATTTGACCAGCTACAGGGCGCACAGGTGTTTTCTAACATTGATTTGCGCTCTAGGTATCACCAGCTAAAGATTCGGGAGCTAGATATCCCGAAGGCTGCCTTCAGGACTCGGTATGGTCACTATGAGTTCCTCGTGATGTCTTTTGGGCTGACTAATGCCCCAGCAGCCTTTATGCATTTGATGCACAGTGTGTTCAGGCCTTATCCGGACTCGTTCGTGATTGTCTTCATTGATGATATTCTAGTATATTCTCGGAGCCGGGAAGAGCACGAGCAGCATTTGAGGATAGTGCTTCAGATTCTGAGGGAGAAGCAGCTTTATGCCAAGTTCTCTAAATGTGAATTCTGGTTGAGTTCGGTGGCATTTTTGGGCCACGTGGTGTCGAGTGATGGTATTCGAGTAGATCCGAGGAAGGTGGAGGCCGTGCGGAGTTGGCCCAGACCCTCCTCCGCTACTGAGATTCGCAGTTTCCTTGGTTTGGCGGGCTATTACCGTCGTTTTGTAGAGGGGTTCTCTTCGATTGCAGCACCTATGACTAGATTGACCCAAAAGGGTACGCCTTTCCAGTGGACAGACGAGTGTGAGGCGAGCTTTCAGAAGCTCAAGACAACTTTGACTTCGGCCCCTATATTGATGTTGCCTACAGGTTCGGGGTCCTATACTGTATACTGTGATGCCTCACGAGTTGGACTCGGTGCGGTATTGATGCAGGATGGTAGAGTGATTGCCTACGCGTCGAGATAGCTGAAGGTGCATGAGAAGAATTACCCTGTTCATGATTTGGAGCTAGCTGCCATTGTTCATGCCTTGAAGATTTGGTGTCATTATTTATATGGGGTTCCTTGTGAGATCTACACTGATCACCGGAGCTTGCAGCACTTGCTTAAGCAGAAGGACCTGAATATGCATCAGAGGAGATGGTTGGAGCTACTGAAGGACTATGATATTACTATTCTCTATCATCCGGGCAAGGATAATATGGTTGCTCATGCCTTGAGTCGTCGGGCAGTGAGTTTGGGGAGTTTAGCATATCTACCAGCTTCGGAGAGGCCTATAGCGATGGATGTTCAGGCTTTGGCCTGGCAGTTTGTTAGGCTTGATCTTTCGGAGCCCAGCCGGGTTCTAGCTTGTGTGGTTTCTCGGTCTTCTCGATTTGATCGCATCAGGGAGCGTCAGTTCGACGACCCTCATTTTCCTGTCCTTCAGGATAGAGTTCAGCGTGGTGATGCTCGAGATGTTACCATTGGGGACGATGGAGTTATGAGGATGCAGGGGCGTATCTGTGTGCCCAATGTAGATGATCTTCGAGAGCTGATTCTAGGAGAGGCCCATAGTTCGCGGTATTCCATCCATCCGGGTGCCGCGAAGATGTATCAGGACTTGAAACAGCATTACTGGTGGAGGCGGATGAAGAGGGATATAGTTGACTATGTTTCCAGATGCCTCAACTGCCAGCAGGTGAAGTATGAGCATCAGCGTCCGGGTGGATTGATGCAGCAGATTGAGATTCCAGAGTGGAAATGGGAGCGCATCACCATGGACTTTGTATCTGGGCTTCCACGGACTGTTAGGAAGTTTGATTCCATTTGGGTTATTGTGGATCGGCTGACCAAGTCCGCCCATTTCATACCGGTGAGCACTGCTTATTCATCGGAACGACTGGCGGAGATCTATATCAGGGAGATAGTTCGGCTGCATGGTATTCCAGTTTCCATCATTTCAGATAGAGGCACTCAGTTCACTTCACGGTTCTGGAGAGCTGTACAGCAGGAGTTAGGTACTCGGGTGGAGCTGAGCACAGCATTTCACCCCCCAGACTGATGGGTAGTCCGAGCGCACTATTTAGATTTTGGAGGATATGCTCCATGCGTGCGTGATTGAGTTTGGAGGTTCATGGGATCACTTCTTGCCACTGGCGGTGTTTGCTTATAACAACAACTACCAGTCTAGTATTCGGATGGCACCGTATGAGGCCCTATATGGTAGGAGGTGCAGGTCTCCCGTGGGTTGGTTCGAGCCGGGCGAGGCCAGGCTGCTAGGTACTGATATGGTTCAGGATGCAATGGACAAGGTCAAGGTGATCCAGGACAGACTTCATGCAGCCCAGTCTAGACAAAAGAGTTATGCGGACAAGAAAGTTCGCGATGTGGCTTTTATGGTTGGTGAGCGGATTTTGCATCGAGTCTCGCCCATGAAGGGCGTTATGAGGTTTGGGAAGAAAGGAAAACTGAGTCCTAGGTTTATTGGCCCTTTTGAGATTTTGAGGCGTGTTGGGGAGGTTGCTTATGAGTTGGCCATACCTCCCAGTCTAGCCGGAGTTCATCCCGTATTTCATGTCTCCATGCTCCGGATATATCATGGTGACCCATCGCATGTGTTGGATTTCACTTCTGTTCAACTAGACGAGGATCTGTCTTATGTTGAGGAGCCAGTAGCCATTCTAGACAGGCAGGTCAGAAAGCTAAGGTCAAAGAACATCGCCTCGGTAAAGGTTCAGTGGCGGGGCCAGCCGATCGAGAAGGCGACTTGGGAGACTGAGCAGGACATGCGTAGCCAGTACCTTCATCTTTTCACTACTCCAGGTATGTTTTCTATACTCGTTCGAGGACGAACGAATCTTTAAGGGTGGGAAGATGTAACGACCCGGCCGGTCGTTTTAGAAAATTACGCCCCAATCCCCAATTTAACTGTTCTCCTAAGTTCATTTCTTCTATTGTGGTTTGTCGGGAGAGTCGGTTCCGAAATTTGGAGTATTTTGGGACACTTAGTCCCTAAATGAGAACTTTAAAGTTAGAAAATGGTCCGTAGCTGGAACAGTGTTAAGACGACCTCGGAACGGAAATCCGATAGTTCCATTAGCTCCGTTAGGTGATTTCGGGGTTGGGAGCGCGTTCGGAATGTATTTTGGAGGTCCGTAGCTCAATTAGGCTTGAAATGCCGAAGGTTGAAATTTTGGCGAATCCAAACGATAGGTGAGATTTTGATCCGGGGGTCGGAATGGAATTCCGACAATTTTTGTAACTTCGTTATGTGATTTTGGATATGTCCGCAAATTTTCAGGTCATTCGGACGTCGTTTGGTCGGGTTTTAGATCGAATGTGCAATTCGGAAAGTTTTAAGAAATTTAGGCTTGAATTCGATGTGAATTATGGGTTTTGATGTTGTTAGACGAGTTTTTATGATTGGAATAAGTTCGTATCATGTTTTGAAGTAGGTTGGTGGTTTTCGTTGGGGTCCCGGGGGTCTCGGGACGAATCCGGGGGTCCAATCGGGCTAATTCATGCATTTTGGAAATGCTGTTAACTGCTGGTGTGTGCTGCAGACGAATGCTCTATGCGATCGCAATGGGCTAATGCGATCGCATAGAAGGTTTCGAAGAGGCCGAGTATTTGTTCTATGTGATCGCGGGAATGGATATGCGATCGCATAGTTTTGGAAGGCTGTGCTCTGCGATCGCGTACTGTCCCATGCGATCGCATAGTGTATAGAGAAGAGGGGTCCCAGGTCCAGCTTTTGTCCTATGCGATCGCGGAGCAGGGTATGCGATCGCATAGGTATATTTTTGGTGAGCATTGCGATCGCATTGAGGACTATGCGATCGCATAGAGTAGTTTGGCGAGGGTAAAAATTTGTTCTATGCGATCGCAACAGTATTCATGCGATCGCATAGAGTAAAAATGTATGGCAGTGACTTTAAGTCCAGAACATTTCAGCCGCGACCCCATAAGCAAAAAACGCCATTTTTTAGCTCCAAGAGAGGGAATTGAAGGGGAAACGCTGGGATATCATCGGGAAATCATCGGGGGTAAGTTTCTTGACCTTATTTCGTTGGTTTATCATGAAATCCGTGATTATTTCACTGAAAATGGAAGATTAAAGGTGGGTTTGAGCCCTATGCCTTAATTTTAGAAAAACCTTTGATTTGAATTGGAAAACGGAGTCGGATTTTGATAAATTTTATATGCACGGACTCGTATTGAGATAAGGAACCCGAATATATAATTTTTGTGATTTTTCGATTAGCGTATAGAAAGTCGGGTTTTGGCAACTTGTGGATTTTGGTGTATTTTGAGTTATTTTGATTGTGTAATGCCCAATTGGCCTATTTTGATGTGATTCTATTGATTTTTATCAGATACTACACCAGTGGAGGCCGACATTCGCGACAAGAGAGTTATTTCTTAGCGGTGTTGTACCAGAGTCGAGGTAAGTTGCTTGTCTAACCTCGTGTGGGGGAATTTTCACCCCTAGGATATGTGATAGTTTAAATGCCTTGTACGCGAGGTGACGGGCGTGTACATGCGCAGGTTGTTGGACACACACTTTATTTAAAATGTTCGATGAGTGATATTCCAGTCTTTAGCTGTTAATTTGATATTTTACCCGGTAGTAGTTAGAAAAGCATGACTAGGTAGTACTTAACTGTTTAGTTGCCTAATTGTCTTATTTGAACTTCTTGAAAATTACTGGCACTATTTTTCGGTGAAGTTATAGTTAAGCATAATTTATTCTCTCTATGTATTCCTTTATTTGCGGTGCTTGTGGACTACGGGTTCAATTCCCGGAGCCCCAGGGCTGTGGGTTCGATTCCCAGAGACCCGGAGTGATATTGGTAGGGACTGCGGGTTCGATTCCCGAGATCCTAAGTTATTGGTAGGGACTGCAGGTTCGATTCCCGAGATCCTGAGTTATTGGTAGGGACTGCGGGTTCGATTCCCGAGATCTTGAGTTATTGGTAGGGACTACGGGTTCGATTCCCGAGATCCCGAGTTATTGGTAGGGACTACGGGTTCGATTCCCGAGATCCTGAGTTATTGGTAGGGACTACGGGTTCAATTCCCGGGATCCTGAGTTATTGGTAGGGACTGCGGGTTCGATTCCCGAGATCCCGAGTTATTGGTAGGGACTGCGGGTTCGATTCCCGGAGATCCTGAGTTATTGATTATTTATTGAGACATGGGCTGCGGGTTCGATTCCCGAAGACCCAGAGGTACTGTCAATGGGACTGTGGGTTCGATTTCCACAGGTCCTGGACTTGTTTTATTGAGTTGGTTATTTGTTGTTAGCTTAATTGTAGACGATTGCAATAATCATCTTATTGTTGTTATTTCGGAAATTATTATCATTTAAACTGTTTACTATTGTTATCATCATTATATTATTGTTTCTCAGTAGAGCCCTGACCTTCCTCGTCACTACTCCATCGAGGTTAGGCTTGGCACTTACTGAGTACCGCCGTGGTGTACTCATGCTACTCTTCTGCACACTTTTGTTGTGCAGATCTAGGTACATCAGGACAGGCTCATACTAGGTGATTCCGCAGCTTTCTGGGAGACCTCGAGGTATGATCTGCTACGTCCGCGGATCCGGAGGCTTTCCTTCTATTCTAGTAGTACTAGTTGGCATTTTTCCTTCATTTCGTTGATAGATACTCTTTACACATAGAGCCACAGTTGTATATTCTCTTTTAGTCTGTGTTACCGTGGGATTCCGGATCTTGGTAGCGTTTTATTCATTTTGTTGACGGATGTATGTGCCAAGCGGCACGGATTACATATCTTTTTATGCTATTTTTTCATTGTTTCTTATTTAAGTGTTCAGAGCTTGTATATTCCGCAACGTGTTAGGCTTACCTAGTCGTGGGGACTGGGTGCCATCACGACATGTTCACGATTGGTGAACTAGGGTCGTGACATAAAACCAGTAATACAAGTAATCAAGATAGGACTCACAAAAGATATGCTTATACCGGAAGAGATAGGACAACAACAAGAAATACCTAAATGCGAAATACCCAGCTTTTATGCAAACAAAAGGATTATTGAAATATCTACAATCATCAATGAGCTAGCACATAATTATCTAAACGGAAATGCTATTTGGAGTTATTATTCAAGAGACCAGTTATTAATATATTAAAATTCAAAGGAACAACGACAATCAGATATCGAAAAAATCCAAAAATGGATTATGTCTCTATTAAATCCAGAAAGACAACCTACAACCAGAGCATTAAGGAAAGGATTTATCTCAGAAGATTTACTAACAAGATACTGCAGAATAATCAGTCATAAATATCCAGACCATTTATGTTCAAAATGTCACGGAGAAGATAATGTAATTCCAGAAGTCCAGTTGTCACGACCCCAAATCTGGTCGTGATGGCGCCCAGCACATTGCTAAGCCAGCCTGACCAATCAATAACAATAACGGAGCTAGAAGCTCTCTTTTGCCCATTTGAGCATACCAAATCACGAAGCAATAGCGATACATATAACGAAAACAGGGAACCAAGTCCCATAATACATCAACTCTCATAGACCGAAGGGTCAAGAGTCATGAGCCTCTAAAGAACATAAGTGTAATAAAGTTTATAACAACTCAGTGCGGAAAGGAAAGACAACAAGATAAGAAATGACAGCTAGAAGGGGAGTCAGGTCCTGCGGACGCTGCAGCTACCTCGACTATCCCGCACAATGCCTCCAAGTAGCTACCGAATCAAGTCTGCTGAGAGGTACCTGGATCTGCACACAAGGTGCGGGGAGTAAAATGAGTACTGCCAGACTCAGTGGTAATAAACAAGGGTAAGACAACGCAGATAAGAAATCCGCAATAAAGCACTATGTAAAACTATAATCAGCTACCCTGTCATAGAATCAATATTCACTGTACCCGTGCCAACAATTACCAATAAATAGCATAACAGCTAGCAGATGTAGCTAAATGCAATGCAATGCATGATATGACCGCTACGGCGTGTAGCCGACTCCAATTTTGGGTACCCGTGCTCACTGTGGGGGTTCAGACTCCGGAGGGGCTCCTACAGCCCAAGCACATCTCATAGAGATATTCTGCGGCGTGCAGTCCGATCCAACATATATCTCGCTGCGGCGCGCAGCCCGATCCACTACTAGTCAGCTAATATGCAAATACAGCCTCGCAAGCTCAAAAGTAGTTTTTGAAAACTCTTTTATCATTTTTCAGTTGGAAAACAGTAATATCAAGTTCCAGAGATTGGAATTAGCATAATAACAAAAATAGCTGCGGACTAGTAGTAAACTAGCATGTCTATATGATAAGACAATGATAATGATCCTCGCGGGATCCAATAACTGGCTCACAACCCACAATATACTCAACCGTCCAAGAAGGAGGTTCAACGGCTCGAGATTAGCCAATAATACAGTATCAACAGGTCGGACTAATATATAGTCTCCAGTTCATGATTGACCCCGCACTCTCAAGAGTGTGCGTGTCTCGCCGTTATACAGCGTCACAAAGTGGTATACCGGGCTTTCGAACCCGCTGGTCATCACCCACATCTATTACTCACCTCAATACAGCGCAACGACTATTCCGCAATGCCCTTGCCACGAGAATCAAGCTCCGCACGCGTAGAATCTGATCAAATACAGTAGAAATACAACAAATTAGGCCAATGGGACGATACCCAATCAAAACAACTCATTTTACATCAAAATTCCCAAAGTTGTCAAAACCCGACTTTCGGTACGGTTGCCGAAAAATCACGAAAGTCACATATTCGGAACCCTCATCTCAATACGAGTCTAAGCATATCAATTTTACCAAATTCGGACTCCATTTGTCCATTCAAAATCTTGATTTTCTAAAGTTCAAGCCTAGGGCTAAATCCTCCATAAATTACCCCAAATTCCTCCATTTTCATGATATAATTGCATAATATTATCAATACTAATCATAGTTTAAGTCCATAGTTGATTACCCGATGATTTCCCTTGAGTTTCTCTTCAAAATCGCCCAAATCGCCTCTAAAGCCGAGACCCAAATGTGTGAAATGTTCTGAAATTTTTCTAACTTCGGATACACTTAACTCACAGCGATTTTCGCTTCTGCGGATAAAATTCCGCCCCTGCGGAACCGCTTCTGCGACCAATTGGTCGCTTCTGCGAACCCAGGCCTAATGATCCGCTTCTGCGACCACGAGTCCTCTTCAGCGGACTCGCCTCCGCGATCAATCACCCGCTTCTGCGGACCTCCCCATCGCCTCTCAGGACCGCTTCTGCGATCGCCCACTCGCTTCGGCGAAGCCGCTCCTGCGGACCAGGCTCCGCTTCAGCGGTCTAGCCCGCTTCTGCGCCTTCTTGTCCGCTCCTGCGGACTCGCTCCTGCACCCCCATTTCCGCAGGAGCGAAAACCACAGAACCAGAACACAAGTCTGCAATTTTCCACATTTTTCTCCCGTTTAACCATCCGAAAACACCCCGAGGCCCCGGGACCTCATCCAAACACACCAACACATCTTAATACCTTATTCGAACTTGTTCAAATCCTCAAAACACGTCTAATAACACCAAAACCCATAATCCTCATCAAATTCAAGCCTAAATTCCTTAAAACATTCCGAATTACACATTCAATCAAAAACCCGACCAAACGACGTCCGAATGACCTGAAATTTTGCAGGCACATCCAAAATCACCTAACGAGCTACTGCAACTGTCGGAATTCCATTCCGACTCCCGGATCAAAATCTCACCTACCGTTCGGATTTCGCCAAAATTCAACCTTAGCCAATTCAAGCCTATTTCTACACCGGGCCTCCAAATTCAATCCCGATCGCTCCCCTAAGTCACAATTCACCTCCCGGAACTAGTCGAATCATCAGAATCCGATTCCGAGCACTCTAACTCGATAGTCAACTCTAGGTTGACTTTCCGTATTCAAACTTCCTTCAAACATGCTATTTGCTTTATTTTCCATTCAATTCACTCCTAACTCACCCGATATGTTCTAACACTGATATAGAAGCATAAGATATGTTAATTCAAAATCACCTAACGGAGCTACTGCAACTGTCGGAATTCCATTCCGACTCCCGGATCAAAATCTCACCTACCGTTCGGATTTCGCCAAAATTCAACCTTAGCCAATTCAAGCCTATTTCTACACCGGGCCTCCAAATTCAATTCCGATCGCTCCCCTAAGTCACAATTCACCTCCCGGAACTAGTCGAATCATCAGAATCCGATTCCGAGCACTCTAACTCGATAGTCAACTCTAGGTTGACTTTCCGTATTCAAACTTCCTTCAAACATGCTATTTGCTTTATTTTCCATTCAATTCACTCCTAACTCACCCGATATGTTCTAACACTGATATAGAAGCATAAGATATGTTAATTCAAGGTAGCAGGGTGGAAATTTCCGTAACGACGGGCCGGGTCGTTACACCAGTTAGAATAATTGAAGAAGATAGTAGAAGATAACTCAAAAGACGAGAAAGTCGTAAAGAAAAAGAAGAAAGGGACATAAAGAAGAAATGATCAAAAGAAGACAAAGAAAAAAGATGTGAGAAGACAAAGCGGCCGACAAGATACAAAGAAGATAAAGCAAAAAGAGACATAAAGAGAAAAAAGATAAAGCGGAAGAAATATTTATTTTTCTTTATGTAAAGTTCTTTGTTTTTATGTAAAAAAAAAAAAGAAGTCAGAATAGTAGAAGTCATAGTCGTAAATAGTAAGAGTCAAGTTACTATTCATGAATAGTAAAGGTCAATGAATAGTAAAGGTCAATGAATAGTAAAGGCCAATGAATAGTAAGAGTCAGATGTGAATAGTAAGAGTCAGATGTGAATAGTAAGAGTCACCTTACTTCTCTATATAAAGAAGTAAGTAGATAGAAGAAAGATATCTTCAGAACTCGAAATATCCTTAGAACTCGAAATATCCTCAAAACTCGAAATATCCTCAGAACTCGAAATATCATCAGAAATAAAAATTCTCTCTTTTTCATAAACTCTCTCAAATAAGCTATAAGATTCAACAAATTATGTCGAAGGAAATACAAAGTCAGGTAAAATCATTTATGATTATGCATAGCTAAATTCTTATATTCCTGATAATCGTCTTATAATACTATAGTCTTCATCATGTTATAGTAATATTATAAAAAATAATTTGAGTTAGTTTGCCATGGAAGTATGCTTTAAGTAGTAACCTAGGCTAAGTCACTCCTAATGGGAAACCGGTGAGGCGAGGATATGCCGTTTAGGGGAGTACCGCAGTTGAGGACATTGCTAGGGTAAATGATTAGAGCAAAGGGCCATGGTAGTGACAAAAAAAATTGTTTTTTATACCTTATTATTATATGATGAATATGATAGTAAAATAAGAAGATTAGAAGGAATATCATAAGAATAATAGCGATACATAAAATAATGATAACATACCTACTAGATGAAATGGCAGATAAATATAAGATATTAATCTTTTATGCACTTAGAAAGATAAATGAACCTGAAATTAGAAAAAATATATGGAATCAAATTCAAGAATATGAAAATCTAGTATTAACATAAATAATTAACCAAGAATGGAGAGAAGAACTAAAAGAACTAGAAGAAGCCTATAATAATGACGAACTAGAAAGAGTATATAATTATGACTATACAAATAGGTTGTATAATTCTATCTGCTAGGTAAATTTCTATTGGTGTATCTATCCATTCTCTAAAACATGCTTTTATTAATATTTCTGTTCCTCCTAGATGTACATATTTAATTGGTTTTGCCCTTATATCCTGTATTTCTTTATTTATTATACGTTTATTTATTATTGGTATTTTAGCTTTTCCTTTGGTATATTTACAGTCTATTATGTGTTCTCTTTGGCTAATTACATAGTATTCTTCTTTACTTCTTTTAAACCAATTTTTCATTTTTGGTATATCTAATATTTTTTGTATACTTAAGTCTAATTCTTTTCCTTTTATTTGTTCAAATATATTTTCATCAAATATGTCACGACCCAAATCCGGTCGTGATGGCGCCCAACAATTAAGCTAGGCTAGCCAAACCAACAATTACTTATCACAACGACTATCAGTCCCAAATGGACTCCCCAATAAGAATATATGAGTTAAAGAACTCCAATAATAATAATAATGAACAAAATACTGACACTCCCAAAGATCCGGAGTCACAAGTCTAGAGCCTCTAACCAAAACTCAACAGGAGTAGAGAGTATTGTATAGAAATACTCAAGTCTGAATACAAAATACAAATAACAACTGGAAATGAGAGGAGAAGCTAGGTTCTGCGAATGTCAGCAGCTACCTCAACAAGTCTGATAACTCTGTAAAACGAGACTCCTCAGCTAAACCTCCAGCGTACATGAATCCGCACACAAAGGTGCGGGGAGTAGGGGTGAGTACTAAGTACTCAGTGAGTAAAAAGTATATAAAATGTCTGAAGGTAAGAAATTCACGAAATGCCAGAAAATGAAGCTACACTACAGTCCGAATCTCCTACGAACTAGCATCATGTGACGACCCAAAGGGTCATCACTTGTTTTATTAATCATTTCGAGATTTTGAGGTCTTGAATACCTCATTTATAGTTGCCTCGATTTGCGTGCACAGTCCGGGCGCAAAGCTGGAAAATTTTTATGTTGAAATATGTGAAATATGTGAAAAAGTTGAAGAATTTTGATATTAATATTGATATGGTTGACTTTGGTCAACATTTTTGGTAAACGGACCCGGATCCATGATTTGACGATCTCAGAAAATCCGTAGAAAAATATGGAACTTGGGCGTATGCCCGAAATTGAAATCCGAGGTCTAGAACCCCGGTAAAAATTTTTTTCTGTTAAATTGTTTTCTGAAAATGTTTAAGGAAAATGAAACTGAATTTTGATTAAAAAGTACTGGTATCGGGCTCGTATTTTGGTTCCGACGCCCGGTACAAGTCATATATATTGGTTAAGCGCTTCCTGTAAAGTTTGGTTGAAAACGGACGTCGTTTGACGTGTTTCGGCCTTAAATTGGAAATTTTGGAAATTATGATATTTGAAAGAATTCTTGAGTTTTAAGGCTCAATTCATTGATTTTGATGTTATTTTAGCGATTTGATCGCGCGATCAAGTTCGTATGATGTCTTTGAGTCAGTGTACATACTTGGTTTGAATCCCTAAGGGCTCGGGTGAGTTTCGGATAGGTAACGGGATGGTTTTGAACTTGAAAATGCAGCAGAAACTCTGCAATTTTTGCACAGAGATTTTCTTCTATGCGATTGCATAGGTGTAGCTGCGATCGCATAGAGCAAAGATCAGAGGTCCCAAAAATCCTTCTATGCGATCGCAATAGAGCCCATGCGATCGCATAACTTCAACTTTTCCTCCTATGCGATCGCATACTATCCTTCGCGATCGAATAGAGTAAGACTGAGGCCCAGAATTTCCTTCTATGCGATCGCATACCATTCCCTGCGATCGCATAGAGTAATTTCAGTTCATCCATTATTCCTTCTGTGCGATCGCATTGGTCCTACGCGATCGCGTAGAGTAATTTTGTTGTCCCCATTTTTCTTCTATGCGATCGCATCACAGGCCCTGCGATCGCATAGAGTAAATTTTCGCCCAGTGAATTAATACCCAAAACAGAACACTTACGGGATTTTATCCCATTTTCACAAAATCCTTTCTTCTCCACAGCCCTTAGGTGATCTTTGGGGCATTTCTTCATCAAAGTTCATTGGGTAAGTATTGTTTAACTCTTCTTCTTCATTTTTCATCAACATCAATCAAATTCTTAGGCTTAAACATGTGTAAATTGGTTGAAAAATTAGAGAAATGGGTATAGTTAGGGCTTTCAAAGAATTTGCGATCTAGACCTCGTTTTGGAGTCGAACTTAAGAACAAATTGTTTATTTGAACTCATGGAGGATTGGGTGAACTTATTTTGGTTCGAAACTTGAGTTTCGATTATGTGGGCTCGGGGTCGATTTTTACTATTCCGGGCAGAATGTTGTGAAAATCATATTTAGCAATATGAACTAGTTTGTTAAGTAGAATTGATGATATTAAATCAATTGTGTATAGATACGATTGGATTGGAGTCAAATTTGAAAGGAAAAGGCATTGCTACGGATTGAATCGTTCGTAAACTTTCGAGGTAAGTGTTTGTTCTATCCTAGCTTGAAGGAACAGGAATTTAGTTATGTATAAATTGTTGATTAAGAGTTATTGATGTTATATCGGTAATGGAGATAAATTGTTGAAATTATTATCAATTATTGGTTCAAAATCGGTAATTATGAATATTATTGATGCAGAGATTATTGGCTAAATGCCGGTAATATATATATATTTATGAATTGGGATCGAGTGGCGTGCCGACCACTTATATATTTATGAATTGGGATTTCGTGGCGCGCCGACCACTTATATAATAAGAAATGGGATCATGTGGCACGCCGACCACAAAGTGATTTAAATCTTTGCTTTGGCCATAGTTGCTGGTAGCCTACGGACATATTTGGGAGCGGGTGGTACGCCTACCAAAAGATATAATCTATTGATATATTTGGGAGCGGGTGGTACGCCTACCACAAGATATAATTACTGTGATAGTTAGGAGCGGATGGTACGCCTACCACGAGATATGAAATGAGAAAGGAATTGAGATATGAAAGTAAGATTTATTCTATTGACTAGATTATTCTGGATATCACGAGTTATTGATTATCATTTCAGAGTAGAGTCTTTCCTTATAAATGTTTTTGGTACATGTATATATATATATATATATATTTCAACTGTACAGGTTTATGTGGGTGACTGGCCTTAGTCTCGTCACTACTTCGTCGGGATAGGGCAGGCACTTACCAGCACATGGGGTCGGTTGTGCTGATACTACACTCTGCGCTCTTTTGCGCAGATACAGGTTACGGACAGCAGCAGCGGCAGTAGCACGATTGTGGATATTCCGACTACTGAGACTACGAGGTAGTCTTGCAGACGTCCGCAGGACCCGTTGTCTCTTCTATCTATGTTTTTCATTCTGTTATCTCATGTATTCGAGATAAACGGCTTGTGTTTCTTTTAGACAATTGTGTGTATTATTCTTAGAAGTTTGTGAGTATTGTGACACCAGTCTTGGATAGTGTATCATGTTTGGGTTTTCTTTATCATATTTGATAAGATTGACTAAGTATTCTTCTAAGTTTGATTATTCCGCTGTAATTTATATGTTTTTAATTTTAAGTCTTAATAAGAATTTGGTAATTAATGGAGGTGTAATTAATATTTGGCTTGCCTAGCTTCCATTAGTAGGTGCCATCATGACCCCCGATGGTGGTAAATTCGGGTCGTGACAAGTTGGTATCAGAGCACTAGGTTGCATAGGTCTCACAACTCACGAACAACCTTAGTAGAGTCTGATGGATCGGTACGGAGACGTCTGTATTTATCCTCCAGAGGCTACAGAGTTAGGAAAATATTCCCTTTATTCTTTCCAGTCGTGCGACTTGATCTTTCAAATGTTAATTGAACTTCTACTCTGTTCTTCCGTAGATGGTACGGACACGTGCATCCTCATCTACTGATCAGTAGCCCGAGGTCCCAGCAGCGGTAGCTCCCGCTAGGGGTAGAGGCCGAGGTCGAGGTCGTCCTAGAGGCAAAGGTAGGGGCAGAGCTCAGCCCCGAGCAGCGGCCCAAGTGACAGAACCTCGGGCTCATATCGAGGAGGAGGTTCCAGTCCCAACAGCTCCAGTAGGCCCAGCTCAGGTCCCAGGAGGAGTTATGTTTTCACCGGATCTTCCGGATGCTTTGGTCCGAATAGCAGGATTTATGGACAATATCACCAGAGCAGGTTTATTACCAGTAGCACCAGCCACTTCTCAGGCTGGAGGAGGTAATCAGACTCCTGCTACGCGCACTCCGGAGCTAGTAATTCCTCAGGCTCAGGTTCCTGTGATTCAGCCAGTTGAGGCAGCTCAGCCTGTTATTGTGACTCCGTCTAATGATGGTGCAGCTATGTCCGCTGACGCGTTATGGAGATTGGACAGGTTTACCAAGCTGTTCACTACCACATTCAGTGGCACTCCTTCAGAGGATCCACGGGATTTCCTATATAGCTGCCACGAGGTTCTCCGTACTATGGGCATTGTGGAGACTAATGGTGTGGACTTTGCTACTTTTCGATTATCCGGTTCTGCCAAGACTTGGTGGAGGGATTATTGTCTATCCAGGCCAGCGGGATCATCATCCTTGACTTGGGGGCAATTTGCAGAATTGTTCTTGGAAAAGTTCCTTCCAGCAACTCAGTGGGAGGCTCTGCGCAGACAATTTGAGCGTCTTCATTAGGGTTCTATGTCTGTCACACAGTACGAGACTAGGTTCGTGGACCTGGCTCGTCATGCTACTATTATACTTCCCACAGATCGGGAAAGGGTGAGAAGGTTTATTGATGGCTTGAATCGGCCAATTCGACTACAGATGGCTTTGGGTGCAGGAACTGAAATCACTTTTCAGGAGGCGGCTAATGCAGCCCGCCGGATCGAGATGGCTCTGTCACATGGAGCAAGACATGGATTAGATAAGAGATCTCGTAATTCAGGTAGATTTAGTGGTACCTCGTCTGGAGGTAGAGATTCTCATGACAAAGGCCATCCTCCTAGGCCTTATCAGTCAGCTCTTCAGGTTTCTCACGATACTTCTGGTGATCGTAATTCTCAGCCACGCTACTCTAATCAGCAACCTATCAGTGTACCACCACTTCGTTATTTTCAGCAGCCGAGGGCTTGTTTTACGTGTGGTGATCTTAGGCACATAGCAAAGTACTACCCTCGAGCTTCTGACAGATCTCAGAAGCAGGGTTCTCGTGCCATGATTCAGGCCCCAGTTCCCTCACAGCCTGCCCAGCCGGCTAGAGACGGAGGTAGAGGACATAGAGGTGGAGGTAGAGGTCATAGAGGTGGAGCTCAGACCGATAGAGGTAGAGACCAGCCAGCAGCTGATCGTCCTGGAGATACTGCTCAGGGTGGTGGGCACAGCCCCGATATTATGCACTTCCCACCAGACCAGAGGCTGAGTCTTCTGATGCCGTCATTACAGGTATTATTTTGGTTTGTGATAGAAAGGCATCAGCATTATTTGACCCCGGGTCTACATATTCGTACGTGTCTTCCTATTTTGCACCGTACTTGATTCAGCCCAGTGACCCACTGAGTGTTCTTGTTCATGTGTCTACACCAGTAGGCGATTCTATTGTGGTTGATCGAGTTCATCGGTCGTGTATTATAGTAATTGAGGGTCTCGAGACCCGTGTTGATTTATTACTCCTAAATATGGTGGACTTTGATATTATACTAGGCATGGACTGGCTATCTCCATATCATGCTATTTTAGATTGCCATGCCAAGACTGTGACTTTAGCTCTGCCGAATTTGCCTCGTATAGAGTGGAAAGGAATTTCAGGTCATACTAGTCGCAATGTTATTTCTTATGTTAAGGCTCAGCGTATGGTTGGAAAGGGGATGCTTGGCTTATTTGGCCTATGTCCGTGATTCTAGTGCTGAGGTTCCTTCTATTGACTATGTGCCTGTGGTTCGCTAATTTCATGAAGTATTTCCTTCAGACTTACCAGGTATGCCGCCCGATAGGGACATTGATTTTTGCATTGACTTGGCTCTAGGCACTCAGCCCATTTCCATTCCCCCATATCGTATGGCTCCGCCAGAGTTAAAAGAATTGAAGGAGCAGTTGCAGGATTTATTTGAAAAGGGTTTCATTAGACCCAGTGTTTCGACGTGGGGTGCACCAGTATTATTTGTAAAAAAGAAAGATGGTTCGATGAGAATGTGCATTGACTATCGACAGTTAAACAAAGTGACTATCAAAAATAAATATCCACTTTCCGCGAATTGATGATTTATTTGACCAGCTTCAGGGTGCCAAGGTATTTTCAAAGATAGATTTGAGATCTGGCTATCATCAGCTGAAGATTAGGGCATCCGATGTCCCTAAGACAGCGTTCGCACTCGGTATGGACATTATGAATTTCTGGTCATGTCTTTTGGGTTGACAAATGCTCCAGCAGCCTTTTATGGAATTAATGAATCGGGTGTTCCGGCCTTATTTAGACTTGTTTGTAATAGTCTTCATTGATAACATATTAATATATTCCCGCAATCAGGAGGAGCATGCGCAACATCTCAGAGTGGCCTTACAGACTCTGAAAGATAGCCAGCTATATGCAAAATTTTCAAAGTGTGAATTTTGGCTAAGTTCAGTTGCATTCCTGGGTCATATTGTGATGGCAGCAGGTATTCAGGTTGATCCGAAGAAAATTGAGGCAGTCAAGAGCTGGCCTAGACCGACATCAGCCACAGATATTCGGAGTTTCTTGGGGTTAGCGGGTTATTACCGCCGATTCGTAGAAGGATTTTCTTCTATTACAACCCCACTGACCAGATTGACCCAGAAGGGTGTTCAATTTGAATGGTCCGATGAATGTGAGGCGAGCTTTCAAAAGCTCAAGACAACCTTGACCACGACACCGGTATTGGTTTTACCCACAGGTACGGGACCTTATACTGTTTATTGTGATGCTTCCCGTATTGGGCTTGGTGCGGTGTTAATGCAGGATGGCAAGGTTATTGCCTATGCTTCGAGGCAGTTGAAGATTCATGAGAAGAACTATCCAGTGCATGATCTAGAATTGGCGGCGATTATTCACGCATTGAAGATCCGGAGGCATTATTTGTATGGTGTAGCATGTGAAGTATACACCGATCATAAGAGTCTTCAGTATTTGTTTAAGCAGAAAGAGTTGAATTTGAGGCAGAGAAGGTGGCTAGAATTGCTAAAAGATTATGATGTCACCATTTTATATCATCCGGGAAAAGCAAACGTGGTGGCCGACGCTTTGAGTAGGAAGTCAGCCAGTATGGGTAGTCAATCAAAGACCACTTACTTTGGATGTTCAGTCATTGGCCAACCGATTTGAGAGGTTGGATATTTCTGAGCCTAGTCGAGTACTAGTTTGCACGATCGCTCGCTCTTCATTATTGGAGCGTATCCGCGATCAACAATATAATGATTCTTATTTATGTGACCTTAGTGATAAGGTTCAGCGAGGAGATGCTAAACAGGTCACCTTAGATGCTAAGGGGATCTTGAGGATGCAAGGGCGCATTTGTGCGCCAAATGTTGATGGGATTAGAGAATTGATTCTAGAAGAAGCTCACAGTTCGCGGTATTCTATTCATCCAGGCGCAACGAAAATGTATCGATATTTGCATCAACATTATTGGTGGCGCAGAATGAAAAAGGATATTGTGGCATATGTGGCACGGTGTCTTAATTGTCAGCAGGTTAAGTATGAACATCAGAGACCTGGCGGTTTATTTCAAAGAATTGAACTTCCTGAATGGAAGTGGGAGCGAATCACGATGGATTTCGTTTCTGAACTTCCGAAGACTCGGAAGAAGTTTGATGCTATTTGGGTGATTGTTGATAGGCTGACCAAGTCAGCTCATTTTGTTCCTATTGCCACTACCTATTCATCCGAGAGGTTAGCTGAGTTTTTATTAGGGAGATCGTTCGCCTTCATGGCGTGCCAATCTCTATTATTTCTGATCGAGGTGCACAATTTACCTCACATTTCTGGAAGGCGGTTTAACCAGAGTTAGGCACGCAAGTTCAGCTAAGTACAGCCTTTCATCCCCAGACAGATGGTCAGTCCGAGAGTACTATTCAGACATTGGAAGATATGCTACGGGCGTGTGTTATTGATTTTGGAGGTTCGTAGGATCAATTCCTGTCGTTGGCACAGTTTGCTTATAATAATAGTTCTCTATCGAGCATCCAGATGGCTCCTTATGAAGCATTGTATGGTAGGCGGTGTCGTTCTCCGGTTGGATGGTCTGAACCGGGAGAAGCTCGGTTATTGGGCACGGATTTAGTTCAGGAGGCCTTATATAAAGTCAAGATTATTCAAGAAAGGCTTCGCACAGCTCAGTCTAGACAAAAGAGCTATGCAGATCGCAAGGTTCCAGATATAGCTTTCATGATTGGGGAGCGAGTATTGCTCCGAGTGTCGCCTATGAAGGGCGTGATGAGATTTGGAAAGAAGATCAAACTTAGCCCTAGGTTTATTGGGCCACTCGAGATCCTTGATCGTGTGGGGAGAGGTGGCATATAAACTTGCCTTGCCACCTAGCTTATCAGCTGTACATCCAGTGTTTCATGTGTCCATGCTTCGAAAATATCACGGCGATCCGTCGCACATGTTAGATTTCAGCACTGTCCAATTGGACAAAGATCTGTCCTATGAGGAGGAGCCGGTAGCTATCCTAGATCGGCAGGTTCGACAGTTGAGGTCGAAGAGTTTTCCTTCTGGGCGAGTTCAGTGGAGGGGTCAGCCTCCTGAGGCATCGACCCGGGAGTCCGAGTCTGACATGCGGAGCCGATATCCTCATCTATTCCTTGACTCGGGTACTTCTTTCTTTTGTCCGTTCGAGGACGAACGGTTGTTTTAGAGGTGGAGAATGTGACGACCCAAAGGGTCATCACTTGTTTTATTAATCATTTCGAGCTTTTGAGGTCTTGAATACCTCATTTATAGTTGCCTCGATTTGCGTGCACAGTCCGGGCACAAAGATGGAAAAATTTTATGTTGAAATATGTGAAATATGTGAAAAAGTTGAAGAATTTTGATATTAATATTGATATGGTTGACTTTGGTCAACATTTTTTGTAAACGGAACCGGATCCGTGATTTGACGGTCTCAGAAAATCCGTAGAAAAATATGGAACTTGGGCATATGCCCGGAATTGAAATCCGAGGTCTAGAACCCCGGTAAAAGAATTTTTCTATTAAATTGTTTTCTGAAAATATTTAAGGAAAATGAAACTGAATTTTGATTAAAAAGTACTGGTATCGGGCTTATATTTTGGTTCCGACACCCGGTACAAGTCATATATATTGGTTAAGCGCTTCCTGTAAAGTTTGGTTGAAAACGGACGTCGTTTGACGTGTTTCGGCCTTAAATTTGAAATTTTGGAAATTATGAAATTTGAAAGAATTCTTGAGTTTTAAGGCTCAGTTCATTGATTTTGATGTTATTTTAGCGATTTGATCGCGCGACCAAGTTCGTATGATGTTTTTGAGTCAGTGTACATACTTGGCTTGAATCCCCGAGGGCTCGGGTGAGTTTCGGATAGGTAACGGGATGGTTCTGAACTTGAAAATGCAGCAGAAACACTGCAATTTTTGCACAGAGATTTTCTTCTATGCGATCGCATAGGTGTTGCTGCGATCGCATAGAGCAAAGATCAGAGGTCCCAAAAATCCTTCTATGCGATCGCAATAGAGCCCATGCGATCGCATAACTTCAACTTTTCCTCCTATGCGATCGCATTCTATCCTTCGCGATCGCATAGAGTAAGACTGAGGCCCAGAATTTCCTTCTATGCGATCGCATACCATTCCCTGCGATCGCATAGAGTAATTTCAGTTCATCTATTTTTCCTTCTATGTGATCGCATTGGTCCTACACAATCGCATAGAGTAATTTTGCTGTCCCCATTTTTCTTCTATGTGATCGCATCACAGGCCCTGCGATCGCATAGAGTAAATTTTCGCCCAGTGAATTAATACCCAAAACAGAACACTTACGGGATTTTATCCCATTTTCACAAAATCCTTTCTTCTCCACAGCCCTTAGGCGATCTTTGGGGCATTTCTTCATCAAAGTTCATTGGGTAAGTATTGTTTAACTCGTCTTCTTCATTTTTCATCAACATCAATCAAATTCTTAGGCTTAAACATGTGTAAATTGGTTGAAAAATTAGAGAAATTGGTATAGTTAGGGCTTTCAAAGAATTTGCGATCTAGACCTCGTTTTGGAGTCGAACTTAAGAACAAATTTTATATTTGAACTCATGGAGGATTGGGTGAACTTATTTTGGTTCGAAACTTGATTTTCGATTATGTGGGCCCGGGGTCGATTTTTACTATTCCGGGCAGAATGTTGTGAAAATCATATTTAGCAATATGAACTAGTTTGTTAAGTAGAATTGATGATATTAAATCAATTATGTATAGATACGATTGGATTGGAGTCAAATTTGAAAGGAAAAGGCATTGCTACAGATTGAATCATTCGTAAACTTTCGAGGTAAGTGTTTGTTCTATCCTCGCTCGAAGGAACAGGAATTTAGTTATGTATAAATTGTTGATTAAGAGTTATTGGTGTTATACTGGTAATGGAGATAAATTGTTGAAATTATTATCAAATATTTGTTCAAAACCGGTAATTATAAATATTATTAATGCAGAGATTATTGGCTAAATGCCGGTAATATATATATATTTATGAATTGGGATCGTGTGGCGTGCCGACCACTTATATATTTATGAATTGGGATCGCGTGGCGCGCCGACCACTTATATAATAAGAAATGGGATCATGTGGCACGCCGACCACAAAGTGATTTAAATCTTGGCATTGGCCATAGTTGCCGGTAGCCTACTGACATATTTGGGAGCGGGTGGTATGCCTACCACAAGAGATAATCTATTGATATATTTGGGAGCGGGTGGTACGCCTACCACAAGATATAATTACTGTGATAGTTGGGAGCGGATGGTACGCCTACCACGAGATATGAAATGAGAAAGGAATTGAGATATGAACGTAAGATTTATTTTGTTGACTAGATTATTCTGGATATCACGAGTTATTGATTATTATTTCAGAGTAGAGTCTTTCCTTATAAATGTTTTTGGTACATGTATATATATATATTGCAACTGTACAGGTTTATGTGGGTGAGTGGCCTTAGTCTCGTCACTATTTCGCTGGGATAGGCCAGGCACTTACCAGCACATGGGGTCGGTTGTGATGATACTACACTCTGCGCTCTTTTTGCGCAGATACATGTTACGGACAGCAGCAGCGGCAGTAGCGATTTGTGGATTTTCCGACTACTGAGACTACGAGGTAGCCTTGCAGGCGTCCGCAGGACCCGTTGTCTATTCTATCTATCTTTTTCATTCTGTTATCTCATGTATTCGAGATAAACAGCTTGTGTTTCTTTCAGAAAATTCTGTGTATTATTCTTAGAAGTTCGTGAGTAGTGTGACACCAGTCTTGGATAGTGTATCATGTTTGGGTTTTCTTTATAATATTTGATAAGATTGACTAAGTCTTCCGCTAAGTTTGATTATTCCGCTGTAATTTATATGTTTTTAATTTTAAGTCTTAATAAGAATTTGGTAATTAATGGAGGTGTAATTAATATTTGGCTTGCCTAGCTTCCATTAGTAGGTGCCATCATGACCCCGATGGTGGGAAATTCGGGTCGTGACAAGTTGGTATCAGAGCACTAGGTTGCATAGGTCTCACAACTCACGAACAACCTTAGTAGAGTCTGATGGATCGGTACAGAGACGTCTGTATTTATCCTCCAGAGGCTACAGAGTTAGGAAAATATTCCCTTTATTCTTTCCAGTCGTGCGACTTGATCTTTCAAATGTTAATTGAACTTCTACTCTGTTCTTCCGCAGATGGTAAGGACACGTGCATCCTCATCTACTGATCAGTAGCCCGTGGTCCCATCAGCGGTAGCTCCTGCTAGGGGTAGAGGCCGAGGTCGAGGTCGTCCTAGAGGCCAAGGTAGGGGCAGAGCTCAGCCCCGAGCAGCGGCCCAAGTGACAGAACCTCAGGCTCATATCGAGGAGGAGGTTCCAGTCCCAACAACTCCAGTAGGCCCAACTCAGGTCCCAGGAGGAGTTATGTTTTCACCGGATCTTCAGGATGCTTTGGTCCGGATAGCAGTTTTTATGGATAATATCACCAGAGCAGGTTTATTACCAGTAGCACCAGCCACTTCTCAGGCTGGAGGAGGTAATCAGACTCCTGCTATGCGCACTCCGGAGCCAGTAATTCCTCAGGCTCAGATTCCTGTGATTCAGCCAGTTGAGGCAGCTCAGCCTGTTATTGTGACTCCGTCTAATGATGGTGCAGCTATGTCCGCTGACGCGTTATGGAGATTGGACAGGTTTACCAAGTTGTTCACTACCACATTCAGTGGCACTCCTTCAGAGGATCCACAGGATTTCCTATATAGCTGCCACGAGGTTCTCCGTACTATGGGCATTATGGAGACTAATGGTGTGGACTTTACTACTTTTCGATTATCTGGTTCTCCAAGACTTGGTGGAGGGATTATTGTCTATCCAGGCCAGCGGGATCATCACCTTTAACTTGGGGGCAATTTGCAGAATTGTTCTTGGAGAAGTTCCTTCCAGCAACTCAGCGGGAGGCTCTACGCAGACAATTGGAGCGTCTTCATCAGGGTTCTATGTCTGCCACACAGTACGAGACTAGGTTCGTGGACCTGGCTCATCATGCTACTATTATACTTCCCACAGATCGGGAAAGGGTGAGAAGGTTTATTGATGGCTTGAATCAGCCAATTCGACTACAGATGGCTTTGGGTGCAGGAACTGAAATCACTTTTCAGGAGGCGGCTAATGCAGCCCGCCGGATCGAGATGGCTCTGTCACAGGGAGCAAGACATGGACCAGATAAGAGATCTCGTAATTTAGGTAGATGCAGTGGTACCTCGTCTGGAGGTAGAGATTCTCATGACAAAGGCCATCCTCCTAGGCCTTATCAGTCAGCTCTTCAGGTTTCTCAGGATGCTTCTAGTGATCGTAATTCGCAGCCACGCTACTCTAATCAGCAGCCTATCAGTGTGCCACCACTTTGCTATTTTCATCAGCCGAGGGCTTGTTTTACGTGTGGTGATCTTAGGCACATTGCAAAGTATTGCCCTCGAGCTTCTGACAGATCTCAGCAGCAGGGTTCTCGTGCCATGATTCAGGCCCCAGTTCCCTCACAGCCTGCCCAGCCAGCTAGAGGCGGAGGTAGAGGACATAGAGGTGGAGGTAGAGTTCATAGAGGTGGAGCTCAGACCGATAGAGGTAGAGACCAGCCAGCAGCTGATCGTCCTGGGGATACTGCTCAGGGTGGTGGGCACAACCCCGATATTATGCACGTCCCACCAGACCAGAGGCTGAGTCTTCTGATGCCGTCATTACAGGTATTATTTTGGTTTGTGATAGAAAGGCATCTGCATTATTTGACCCTGGGTCTACATATTCGTACGTGTCTTCCTATTTTGCACCGTACTTGATTCAGCCCAGTGATCCACTGAGTGTTTCTGTTCATGTGTCTACACCAGAAGGCAATTCTATTGTGGTTGATCGAGTTCATCGGTCGTGTATTATAGTAATTGAGGGTCTCGAGATGCGTGCTGATTTATTACTCCTAAATATGGTGGACTTTGATATTATACTAGGCATGGATTGGCTATCTCCATATCATGCTATTTTAGATTGCCATGCCAAGACTGTGACTTTAGCTCTGCCGAATTTGCCTCGTATAGAGTGGAAAGGAATTTCAGGTCATACTAGTCGCAATGTAATTTCTTATGTTAAGGCTCAGTGTATGGTTGGAAAGGGATGCTTGGCTTATTTGGCCTATGTCCGTGATTCTAGTGCTGAGGTTCCTTCTATTGACTCTGTGCCTGTGGTTCGCGAATTTCCTGAAGTATTTCCTTCAGACTTGCCAGGTATGCCGCCCGATAGGGACATTGATTTTTGCATTGACTTGGCTCCAGGCACTCAGCCCATTTCCATTCCCCCATATCGTATGGCTCCGCCGGAGTTAAAAGAATTGAAGGAGCAGTTGCAGGATTTACTTGAAAAGGGTTCATTAGACCCAGTGTTTCGCCGTGGGGTGCACCAGTATTATTTGCAAAGAAGAAAGATGGTTCGATGAGAATGTGCATTGACTATCGACAGTTAAACAAGGTGACTATCAAAAATAAATATCCACTTCCGCGAATTGATGATTTATTTGACCAGCTTCGGGGTGCCAAGGTATTTTCAAAGATAGATTTGAGATCTGGCTATCATCAGCTGAAGATTAGGGCATCTGATGTCCCTAAGACAGCGTTCCGCACTCGGTATGGACATTATGAATTTCTGGTCATGTCTTTTGGGTTGACAAATGCTCCAGCAGCTTTTATGGAATTAATGAATCGGGTGTTCCGGGCTTATTTAGACTTGTTTGTAATAGTATTCATTGATGATGTATTAATATATTCCCGCAGTCAGGAGGAGCATGTGCAACATCTCAGAGTGGCCTTGCAGACTCTGAGAGATAGCCAGCTATATGCAAAATTTTCAAAGTGTGAATTTTGGCTAAGTTCAGTTGCATTCCTGGGCCATATTGTGACGGCAGCAGGTATTCAGGTTGATCCGAAGAAAATTGAGGCAGTCAAGGACTGGCCTAGATCGACATCAGCCACAGATATTCAGAGTTTCTTGGGGTTAGCGAGTTATTATCGCCGATTCGTAGAAGGATTTTCGTCTATTGGAACCCCACTGACCAGATTGACCCAGAAGGGTGTTCAATTTGAATGGTCCGATGAATGTGAGACGAGCTTTCAAAAGCTCAAGACAACCTTGACCACAGCACCGGTATTGGTTTTACCCACAGGTACGGGACCTTATACTATTTATTGTGATGCTTCCCGTATTGGGCTTGGTGCAGTGTTAATGCAGGATGGCAGGGTTATTGCCTATACTTCGAGGCAGTTGAAGATTCATGAGAAGAACTATCCAGTGCATGATCTAGAATTGGCAGCAATTATTCACGCATTGAAGATCTGGAGGCATTATTTGTATGGTGTAGCATGTGAAGTATACACCGATCATAAGAGTCTTCAGTATTTGTTTAAGCAGAAAGAGTTGAATTTGAGGCAGAGAAGGTGGCTAGAATTGCTAAAAGATTATGATGTCACCATTTTATATCATCCGGGAAAAGCAAACGTGGTGGCCGACGCTTTGAGTAGGAAGTCAGCCGGTATGGGTAGTCTTGCTTATATTCCAGTCAATCAGAGGCCACTTGCTTTGGATGTTCAGTCCTTGGCCAACCGATTTGTGAGGTTGGATATTTCTGAGCCTAGTCGAGTACTAGCTTGCACGATCGCTCGCTCTTCATTATTGGAGCTTATCCGCTATCAACAATATAATGATTCTTATTTATGTGACCTTAGAGATAAGGTTCAGCGAGGAGGTGCTAAACATGTCACCTTAGATGCTAAGGGGATCTTGAGGATGCAAGGGCACATTTGTGTGCCAAATGTTGATGGGCTTAGAGAATTGATTCTAGAAGAAGCTCACAGTTTGCGGTATTCTATTCATCTAGGCGCAACGAAAATGTATCGATATTTGCATCAACATTATTGGTGGCGCAGAATGAAAAAGGATATTGTGGCATATGTGGCACGGTGTCTTAATTGTCAGCAGGTTAAGTATGAACATCAGAGACCTGGCGGTTTATTTCAGAGAATTGAACTTCCTGAATGGAAGTGGGAGCGAATCACGATGGATTTCGTTTCTAGACTTCCGAAGACTCGGAAGAAGTTTGATGTTGTTTGGGTGATTGTTGATAGGTTGACCAAGTCGGCTCATTTTGTTCCTATTGCCACTACCTATTCATCCGAGAGGTTAGCTGAGATTTATATCAGGGGAGATCGTTCGCCTTCATGGCGTGTCATTCTCTATTATTTCTGATCGAGGTGCACAATTTACCTCACATTTATGCAAGGCGGTTCAATGAGAGTTAGGCACGCAAGTTCAGCTAAGTACAACCTTTCATCCCCAGGACGGATGGTCAGTCCGAGAGGACTATTCAGATACCGGAAGATATGCTACGGGCGTGTGTTATTGATTTTGGAGGTTCGTGGGATCAATTCCTGCCTTTGGCAGAGTTTGCTTATAATAATAGTTATCAATCGAGCATCCAGATGGCTCCTTATGAAGCATTGTATGGTAGGCGGTGTCGTTCTCCGGTTGGATGGTTTGCAGCGGGAGAAGCTCGGTTATTGGGCACGGATTTAGTTCAGGAGGCCTTAGATAAAGTCAAGATTATTCAAGAAAGGCTTCGCACAGCTCAGTCTAGACAAAAGAGCTATGCAGATCGCAAGGTTCGAGATATAGCTTTCATGATTGGGGAGCGAGTATTGCTCCGAGTGTCGCCTATGAAGGGCGTGATGAGATTTGGAAAGAAGGGCAAACTTAGCCCCAGGTTTATTGGGCCATTCGAGATCCTTGATCGTGTGGGAGAGGTGGCATATAAACTTGCCTTGCCACCTAGCTTATCAGCTATACATCCAGTGTTTCATGTGTCCATGCTTCGAAAATATCACGGCGATCCGTCGCACGTGTTAGATTTCAGCACTGTCCAATTGGACAAAGATCTGTCCTATGAGGAGGAGCCGGTAGCTATCCTAGATCGGCAGGTTCGATAGTTGAGGTCGAAGAGTTTTCCTTCTGTGCGAGTTCAGTGGAGGGGTCAGCCTCCTGAGGCATCGACCTGGGAGTCCAAGTCTGACATGCGGAGCCGATATCCTCATCTATTCCTTGACTCAGGTGCTTCTTTCTTTTGTTTGTTCGAGGACGAACAGTTGTTTTAGAGGTGGAGAATGTGACGACCCAAAGGGTCATCACTTGTTTTATTAATCATTTCGAGCTTTTGAGGTCTTGAATACCTCATTTATAGTTGCCTCGATTTGCGTGCACAGTCCGGGCACAAAGCTGGAAAATTTTTATGTTGAAATATGTGAAATATGTGAAAAAGTTGAAGAATTTTGATATTAATATTGATATGGTTGACTTTGGTCAACATTTTTGGTAAACGGACCCGGATCCGTGATTTGACGGTCTTAGAAAATCCGTGGAAAAATATGGAACTTGGGCGTATGCCCAGAATTGAAATCCGAGGTCTAGAACCCCGGTAAAAGAATTTTTCTGTTAAATTGTTTTCTGAAAATATTTAAGGAAAATGAAACTGAATTTTGATTAAAAAGTTCTGGTATCGGGCTCGTATTTTGGTTCCGACGCCCGGTACAAGTCATATATATTGGTTAAGCGCTTCCTGTAATGTTTGGTTGAAAACGGACGTCGTTTGATGTGTTTCGGCCTTAAATTGGAAATTTTGGAAATTATGAAATTTGAAAGAATTCTTGAGTTTTAAGGCTCAATTCATTGATTTTGATGTTATTTTAGCGATTTGATCGCGCGACCAAGTTCGTATGATGTTTTTGAGTCAGGTGTACATACTTGGTTTGAATCCCCGAGGGCTCGGGTGAGTTTCGGATAGGTAACGGGATGGTTTTGAACTTGAAAATGCAGCAGAAACTCTGCAATTTTTGCACAGAGATTTTCTTCTATGCGATCGCATAGGTGTTGCTGCGATCGCATAGGTGTTGCTGCGATCGCATAGGTGTTGCTGCGATCGCATAGAGCAAAGATCAGAGGGCCCAAAAATCCTTCTATGCGATCGCAATAGAGCCCATGCGATCGCATAACTTCAACTTTTCCTCCTATGCGATCGCATACTATCCTTCGCGATCGCATAGAGTAAGACTGAGGCCCAGAATTTCCTTCTATGCGATCGCATACCATTCCCTACGATCACATAGAGTAATTTCAGTTCATCTATTTTTCCTTCTATGCGATCGCATTGGTCCTACGCGATCGCATAGAGTAATTTTGCTGTCCCCATTTTTCTTCTATGCGATTGCATCACAGGCCCTGCGACCGCATAGAGTAAATTTTCGCCCAGTAAATTAATACCCAAAACAGAACACTTACGGGATTTTATCCCATTTTCACAAAATCCTTTCTTCTCCACAGCCCTTAGGCGATCTTTGGGGCATTTCTTCATCAAATTTCATTGGGTAAGTATTGTTTAACTCGTCTTCTTCATTTTTCATCAACATCAATCAAATTCTTAGGCTTAAACATGTGTAAATCGGTTGAAAAATTAGAGAAATGGGTATAGTTAGGGCTTTCAAAGAATTTGCAATCTAGACCTCGTTTTGGAGTCGAACTTAAGAACAAATTGTATATTTGAACTCATGGAGGATTGGGTGAACTTATTTTGGTTCGAAACTTGAGTTTCAATTATGTGGGCCCGGGGTCGATTTTTACTATTCCGGGCAGAATGTTGTGAAAATTATATTTAGCAATATGAACTAGTTTGTTAAGTAGAATTGATGATATTAAATCAATTGTGTATAGATACAATTGGATTGGAGTCAAATTCGAAAGGAAAAGGCATTGCTACGGATTGAATCGTTCGTAAACTTCGAGGTAAGTGTTTGTTCTATCCTAGCTCGAAGGAACAGGAATTTAGTTATGTATAAATTGTTGATTAAGAGTTATTGGTGTTATACCGGTAATGGAGAAAAATTGTTGAAATTATTATCAATTATTGGTTCAAAACCGGTAATTATAATTATTGTTGATGCAGAGATTATTGGCTAAATGCCGGTAATATATATATATTTATGAATTGGGATCGTGTGGCGCGCCGACCACTTATATATTTATGAATTGGGATCGCGTGGCGCGCCGACCACTTATATAATAAGAAATGGGATCGTGTGGCACGCCGACCACAAAGTGATTTAAATCTTGCCATTGGCCATAGTTGCCGGTAGCCTACTGACATATTTGGGAGCGGGTGGTACGCCTACCACAAGATATAATCTATTGATTTATTGGGAGCGGGTGGTACGCCTACCACAAGATATAATTACTGTGATAGTTGGGAGCGGATGGTACGCCTACCACGAGATATGAAATGAGAAAGGAATTGAGATATGAAAGTAAGATTTATTCCGTTGACTAGATTATTCTGGATATCACGAGTTATTGATTATTATTTCAGAGTAGAGTCTTTCCTTATAAATGTTTTTGGTACATGTATATATATATATATATATATATATATATATATATATATATATATATATATATATATATATATATATATATATATATATATATATATATATATATATATATATATATATATATATATATATATATATATATATATATATATATATATATATATATATATATATATATATATATATATATATATATATATATATATATATATATATATATATATATATATATATATATATATATACACTCTGTGCTTTTTTTGCGCAGATACAGATTTCGGACAGCAGCAGCGGCAGTAGCGATTGTGGATCTTTCCGACTACTGAGACGACGAGGTAGCCTTGCAGGCGTCCGCAGGACCCGTTGTCTCTTCTATCTATGTTTTTCATTCTGTTATCTCATGTATTCGAGATAAACAGCTTGTGTTTCTTTCAGAAAATTGTGTGTATTATTCTTAGAAGTTCGTGAGTATTGTGACACCAGTCTTGGGTAACGTATCATGTTTGGGTTTTCTTTATCATATTTGATAAGATTGACTAAGTCTTCCGCTAAGTTTGATTATTCCGCTGTAATTTATATGATTTTAATTTTAAGTCTTAATAAGAATTTGGTAATTAATGGAGGTGTAATTAATATTTGGCTTGCCTAGCTTCCATTAGAAGGCGCCATCATGACCCCCGATGGTGGGAAATCCGGGTCGTGACACATCAATAGTACAATTCAGCTACCACAGAGTAATTCAACAAATAAAGATGCAATGCAATGCACATATCCGCTACGGCGTGTAGCCCGATCCAATTTAACGTCGACGGCGCTCACTGGGGGTGTGTACAGACTCCGGAGGGGCTCTTACAGCCCAAGCGCAAAACTGCTGCGGCGTGCAGCCCGATCCTCATATCAACCACTGTGGCGTGCAGCCCGATCCATCCTTAGTCCACATAAATCAAATAAGTCACAAAAATAGTTCATTCTTCTAAATTCCAGTTTTCAGTTCATAATTTATGAAAAATACTTTAGCTTTATTAAATTTGCAAAAGTCGATGACTTAGCATTTCAAAAGGTGATTTCACACATTGCTAAGCCAGCCTGACCAATCAATATCAACAACGGAGCTAGAAGCTCTCTTTAACCCATTTAAGCATTTCAAAATATGAAACAATAGTAATACTTATACCAACAACGGGGAGATCAAGTCCCAAAATATACTAACTCCCATAGACCGAAGGGTCAAGAGTCATGAGCCTCTACTGAACATGAGTGTATAAAGGTTTACAAGATACCAAGTGCGGAAAGAAATGTCAATACAAAATCAAAAGACAGTAGGAAGGAATATCGGGTCCTGCGGACTCTGCAGCTACCTCGAATATCCACAAACGTCGCCTCGCACAGCCACTGGATCACTGCTGAGAGGTACCTGGATCTGCACACAAGGTGCAGGGAGTAAAATGAGTACTGCCAGACTCAGTGGTAATAAACAAGGGTAAGACAGCGCAGATAAGAAATCCGCAATAAAGCACTATGTAAAGCTATAATCAGCTACCCCGTCATAGAATCAATCTTCACTGTACCTGTACCAACAAATACCAATAAATAGCATAACAACTAGCAGATGTAGCTAAATGCAATGCAATGCATGATATGACCGCTACGGCGTGTAGCCCGACTCCAATTTTTGGGTACCCGTGCTCACTGTGGGGGTTCAGACTCCGGAGGGGCTCCTACAGCCCAAGCACATCTCATAGAGATATTCCTGCGGCGTGCAGTCCGATCCAACATATATCTCGCTGCGGCGTGCAGCCCGATCCACTACTAGTCAGCTAATATGCAGATACAGCCTCGCAAGCTCAAAAGTAGTTTTTGAAAACTCTTTTATCATTTTTCAGTTGGAAAACAGTAATATCAAGTTCCAGAGATTGGAATTAGCATAATAACAAAAATAGCTGCGGACTAGTAGTAAACTAGCATGTCTATATGATAAGACCATGATAACGATCCTCGCGGGATCCAATAACTGGCTCACGGCCCACATGTATACTCAACCGCCCAAGAAGGGGGTTCAACGGCTCAAGAGTGGCCATTATCACAATATATATATATGCAACCATCCGAGAAGGAGGTTCGACGACTCTAGAATAGCCAATAATACAGTATCAACAGGTTGGACTAATATATAGTCTCCAGTTCCTGATCGACCCCGCACTCTCAAGAGTGTGCGTGTCTCGCCGCTATACATCGTCACAAAGTGGTATACCGGGGTTTCGAACCCGCTGGTCATCACCCACATCTATTACTCACCTCAATACAGCGCGACGACTATTCCGTAATGCCCTTGCCACGAGAATCAAGCTCCGCACGCGTAGAATCTGATCAAATACAGTAGGAATACAACAAATTAGGCCAATGGGACGACACCCAATCAATATAACTCAATTTACATCAAAATTCCCAAAGTTGTCAAAACCCGACTTTCGGTGCGCTTATCGAAAAAATCACGAAAGTCACATATTCGGAACCCTCATCCCAATACGAGTCTAAGCATATCAATTTTACCAAATTCGGACTCCATTTGCCCATTCAAAACCTTGATTTTCTAAAGTTCAAGCCTAGGGCTAAATCCTCCATAAATTACCCCAAATTCCTCCATTTTCATGATATAATTGCATAATATTACCAATACTAATCATAGTTTAAGTCCATAGATGATTACCTGATGATTTCCTTGAATTTCTCTTTAAAATCGCCCAAATCGCCTCTAAAGCCGAGACCTAAAATTTGTGAAATGTTTTGAAATTTTTTTTCTAACTTCTGATACACTTACTTACAGCGATTTTCGCTTCTGCGGAATATTTTCCGCTCCTATGCACCCGTATCCGCGACCAAAGGGTCGCTTCAGCGGTTCCAGGCCTAGCCGGCCATTTCCGCTTCTGCGAACAAAGGGCCGCTTAAGCGGACCCGCTTCTGCGAAGAAGCTTCCGCTTCTGCGGACACATCCGCCTCTGCGCATCATTGACCGCTTCTGCGGTCTCGCCCAAACGGTAAAATGTCCGCTTCTGCGGACCATGCCCAATTTCTCCCCGTCCGCTTCTGCGATCACTGGCTCGCACCAGCGACCCCGCTTCAGCGGAATGGCTTCCGCTTCTGCGTAACCAGCCGCTCCTGCGCATCTCATCCGCTTCTGCGGACACGCTCCTGCGTCCAAAATTCCGCAGGAGCGGAAACAACAGAAGCAGGATCCCAACCTGCAATTCTTCCACAATTTCTCCCGTTTAACCATCCGAAATCACCCCGAGGCCCCCGGGACCTCATCCAAACATACCAAAACATCTTAATACCTTATTCGAACTTGCTCAAATCCTCAAAACACGTCTAATAACACCAAAACCCATAATTCACATCAAATTCAAGCCTAAATTCCTTAAAACATTCCGAATTACACATTCGATCAAAAACCCGACCAAACGACGTCCGAATGACCTGAAATTTTGCAGGCACATCCAAAATCACATAACGAAGCTACTGCAACTGTCGGAATTCCATTCCGACCCCCGGATCAAAATCTCACCTACCGTTCGGATTTCGCCAAAATTCAACCTTAGCCAATTCAAGCCTATTTCTACACCGGGCCTCCAAATTCGATTCCGATCGCTCCCCTAAGTCACAAATCACCTCCCGGAACTAACCGAATCATCAGAATCCGATTCCGAGCCCTCTAACCAAATAGTCAACTCCAGGTTGACTTTCCTTATTCAAGTTTCCTTCAAAAAGGCTATATGCCTCATTTTCAATCCAATTCACTCCTAACTCACCCGATAGGCTCTAACACCGATATAAAATCATCAAACATGCATTTACAACATAACGGGGTGATAATTCTCGTGACGACGGGCCGGGTCGTCACATTCTCCCCCTCTTAAGCAAACGCTCGTCCTCGAGCGGGTCAAGAAACATACCCGAAGTCTCAAACAAGTGAGGATATCTACTCCGCATCTCCCGCTCGATCTCCCAAGTGGCCTCCTCTACGGGTTGACCTCTCCACCGAACCTTAACTGATGCAATCTCCTTAGACCTCAATTTTCTCACCCGACGACCCAAAATAGCAATAGGCTCCACATCATAGGATAGATCGTCATCAAGCTGGATGGTACTGAAGTCTAATACATGAGACGGATCTCCAATGTACTTCCGGAGCATAGACACATGGAATACTGGATGAACGCTGGATAAGCTGGGCGGCAAGGCCAACTTATATTCCACCTCTCCAACTCTCCTAAGTATCTCAAAAGGACCAATGTACCTGGGACTCAACTTTCCTTTCTTCCCAAACCTCATAACACCCTTCATAGGTGAAATCTTCAACAATACTCTGTCACCAACCATGAAAGACAACTCTCGAACTCTACGGTCCGCATAACTCTTCTGACGATACTGTGCTGTACGAAGCCTCTCCTGGATCAACTTTGCTCTATCTAGAGCATCATGGACTAACTCGGTCCCTATCAATCTAACCTCACCAGGCTCAAACCATCCTACGGGGGATCTACACCGCCTGCCATACAATGCCTCATACGGGGCCATCTGAATACTCGACTGATAACTGTTGTTGTAGGCAAACTCAGCAAGTGGTAGGAACTCATCCCACGAACCACCAAAATCAATCACACAAGCTCGCAACATATCCTCCAAGATTTGAATAGTGCGCTCAGACTGTCCGTCTGTCTGGGGGTGAAATGATGTACTCAACTCAACCCGTGTACCCATCTCTCGCTGAAATGTTCTCCAAAACTGAGAAGTGAACTGAGTACCCCTGTCGGATATGATAGACACTGGGACTCCATGCAATCGAACAATCTCTCGAATAAAGATCGCTGCCAACCGCTCCGATGAGTAAGTAGTACTAACTGGAATGAAGTGAGCTCACTTGGTCAGTCTATCCAAAATCACCCATACAGAATCAAACTTCCTCGCCGTCCGAGGGAGTCCAGTAACAAAATCCATAGTGACTCTCTCCCATTTCCACTCGGGAATAACAATGCGCTGAAATACACCACCGGGCCTCTGGATGCTCGTACTTAACCTGCTGACAGTTGAGGCACCGTGCTACATGTCCGACAATGTCCATTTTCATCTTTCTCCACCAATAGTGTTGTTTCAAATCTTGATACATCTTCGCGGCTCCTGGATGGATAGAATACCGCGAGCTATGGGCCTCTTCCAGAATCAACTCACGAAGGCCATCAACATTGGGCACACATATCCGGCCTTGCATTCTCAATACACCGTCACTATCAATGGTGACATCTCTAGCATCATCATGCTGAACTCTATCCCTAAGGACAGTCAAATGTGGATCATCATACTGGCGCTCACGAATACGATCATATAGAGATGACCGAGATACAACACAAGCCAATACCCTGCTGGGCTCCGAAATATCTAACCTCACTAGCCGATTGGCTAGCACCTGAACATCATAAGCAAATGGCCTCTCCTCAGCTGGAATATATGCCAAGCTCCCCATACTGACCGCCTTCCGACTCAAAGCATCGGCCACCACATTGGCCTTCCCCGGATGATATAATATAGTAATGTCATAATCCTTCAGAAACTCAAGCCATCTCCGCTGTCTCAAATTAAGGTCTTTCTGTTTGAACAAGTGCTGGAGACTACGATGGTCGGTATACACCTCACAAGACACACCGTACAAATAGTGCCTCCAAATCTTCAAGGCATGAACAATGGCGGCTAACTCCAAATCATGAATAGGATAGTTCTTCTCATGTGGCTTCAACTGCCGAGAAGCATAAGCAATTACCTTACCTTCCCGCATCAACACACAACCTATCCCCACTCTCGAGGCATCACAATAAACGGTATATGAACCTGAAGCTGATGGCAATACTAACACTGGAGCTGTGGTCAAAGCTGTCTTGAGCTTCCGAAAGCTCTCCTCGCACTCATCCGACCACACGAATGGTGCACCCTTCTGGGTCAATTTAGTCAATGAAGAAGCAATGGATGAAAATCCCTGAACAAACCGGCGATAATACCCCGCCAAGCCAAGAAAACTCCCGATCTCTATAGCTGAGGACGGTCTAGGCCAACTCTGCACCGCCTCTATCTTTTTCTGATCAACCTGAATACCATCACGAGACACCACATGTCCCAAAAATGCTACGGAATCGAGCCAAAACTCGCACTTGGAGAATTTAGCATATAGCTTCTCCTCTCTCAATCTCTCCAACACAATACTCAAATGCTGAGCATGCTCCTCCTGACTACGGGAGTAGACTAGAATGTCATCAATGAACACAATCACAAATAAATCCAAATAAGGCCTAAACACACTGTTCATCAGATGCATAAATGCTGCTGGGGCGTTGGTCAGCCCAAACGACATCATAAGAAACTTATAATGACCATATCGGGTCCTGAATGCAGTCTTCATAATATCTGAGTCTCTGATCTTCAACTGATGATAGCTCGAACGAAGATCGATCTTAGAAAACACCCTCGCACCCTGTAACTGATCAAACAAATCATCTATGCGCGGTAGAGGGTACTTGTTCTTCACTGTCACTTTGTTCAATTGTCTATAATCAATACACATTCGCATGGAACCATCTTTCTTCTTAACAAATAATACCGGGGCACCCCACGGAGACACACTAGGGCGGATGAAACCCTTATCCAGAAGCTCTTGAAGCTGCTCTTTCAGTTCTTTCAACTCAGCTGGTGCCATCCGATAAGGAGGAATGGATATAGGCCGAGTGCCCGGCACCAAGTCAATGCCAAAATCAATATCCCTGTCCGGCGGCATGCCCGGCAGGTCTGAGGGGAATACATCTGGAAAGTCCCTCACAACAGGTACAGAATCAATGCTAGGAGACTCGGCTCCCACATTTCTCACAAAAGCTAAGTACGATAAACACCCTTTTTCGACCATCTTCTGAGCTTTTAAGAACGAGATGACACGGCTAGGGACGAAATCAGTCGAACCCCGCCACTCAATCTGAGAAATACTAGGAATGGCCAACGTAATTGTCTTAGCATGACAGTCCAATATAGCATGGTACGGAGACAACCAGTCCATACCCAATATAACATCAAAGTCCACCATCCCCAACAATAACAAATCTGCCTGGGTCTCCAGACCCCCAATAGATATAACACAGGATCTATAGACATGATCCACAACAATCGTATCACCCACGGGGGTGGATACATGAACGGGTAAATCAAGACTACCACGAGTCGCACCCAAATGATGTGCAAAATAAGAGGACACGTAAGAATATGTGGACCCTGGATCAAATAGAACAGAGGCATCTCTGTGACAGACAGAAATGATACCTGTAATCACAGCATCGGAGGCAACTGCATCACGCCTGTCAGGAAGTGCGTAAAACCGTGCCTGGCCTCCACCAGATCTCTCCTCGCCCCTGGGGCGACCACGAGAAGACTGACCTCCACCTCTACTAGACTGAGATGGTGCTGAAGAGGAGGGCTGATCCCTCTGCTTAGTCCTGCCCCTACGTAGTCGAGGGCAATGTCTCCTCATGTGGCCAAACTTACCATACTCATAACATGCACCTGGTGCTGGAGAAGTAGGTGTTGCACTCTGGGCTGGGAGGGCACTAAGTGATGACTGACCCTGCTGAAACCCCTGTCGACCACGACCATAAGAACCTCCGCTCTGCTCCGGGCGGCCTGAATGAGAAGGTCTAGATGAGCGACCTCTGCTCTGCTGGGAATGCCCTCTAGATGGAGCACCACCGAAACTGCCCGAACCACGAGGCCTCTTGGCCTCCCGCTCCTCTCTCTCTCGGCGACGATCCGCCTCAATGGAGCGTGCCATATCAGCTACCTGCTCAAACGATGATGACAGAACTCGCTCGTTGGTCATAAGAATGCGGATAGAGTAATTGAGGCCATCAATGAACCTCCTGATCCTCTCCCTATCATTAGGGATCATCCATGTGGCATGCCTAGCCAACCGTGTGAATCCGAGCTCATACTGGGTCACAGACATGTCGCCCTGAACCAACCACTCGAACTAGCAACGTAGCTCCTCGCGACGAGACTGAGGTACATATTTCTCTTGAAAGAGAGTAGAGAACTGCTGCCATGTGAGAGGTGCTGCTCTTGCAGGCCTACACCTCTCAAACTCCTCCCACCATTCAAATGCGGGACCAGTAAACTGAAATGTAGTAAATGAAACTCCGCTGGACTCAAGAATACCAGCCGTACGTAGCATCTTCTGACACTTATCCAAGAAACCCTGGGCATCCTCGCCCTCAACGCCACTGAAATGGGGTGGCTGAAGTCTACCAAATCTCTCAAGGCGACGCTGCTCGTCCTCGGGCATAAACCTGAACCATATGCTCTGGAGCTGGAGCTGGTGCAGCTGGAGGAATAACCGGTGCAACCACCTGAGCGGGGACCGCCTCTGGCGTCTGAAGTCCCTGAACAACCTGCTCCGGTATGTGAGCTGCAGGGGTCTGCTGACCACCCCCTGTCTGAGATGTCGCTGCAGTGGCAGTAAATGAGACTACCCGAGCCAAACCGGAACACACCGATAATATTTGAGCAAGAGTCTCCTGAAGACCAGGAATAGCAATAGATACAGTCTGGCCCTGAACTGGGGCTGCTGGGGCATCAACCACTGGGGGCTGCTCCTGAACCGGTACAACGGGCGGGTCAGCTGGCACTGCCTCGGCCGCCCTACCTCTACCTCTAGCACGACCGCGCCCACGGCCTCTAACAGGTGGCAATGGAGGTCGTCCACCTCGTCCTGATGCTCGCGTTCTCGCCATCTGCGAGAGAATAGAATATAGAAGTTCAGTTCTCAGAACAACAAGATCGCACGACACAGTTCAAGAAAAGTGAAGTTTTCCTAAAGGTTCGCAGCCTCCCGAGGATAAGTACAGGCGTCCCCGTACCGATCCACGAGACTCTACTAACCGGCTCAAGACTCATGAGGCCTAGTAAACCTAGGCTCTGATACCAACTTGTCACGACCCCAAATCTGGTCGTGATGGCGCCCAACACATTGCTAAGCCAGCCTGACCAATCAATATCAACAACGGAGCTAGAAGCTCTCTTTAACCCATTTAAGCATTTCAAAATATGAAACAATAGTAATACTTATACCAACAACGGGGAGATCAAGTCCCAAAATATACTAACTCCCATAGACCGAAGGGTCAAGAGTCATGAGCCTCTACTGAACATGAGTGTATAAAGGTTTACAAGATACCAAGTGCGGAAAGAAATGTCAATACAAAATCCAAAGACAGTAGGAAGGGATGTCGGGTCCTGCGGACTCTGCAACTACCTCGAATATCCACAAACGTCGCCTCGCATAGCTACTGGATCACTGCTGAGAGGTACCTGGATCTGCACACAAGGTGCAGGGAGTAAAATGAGTACTGCCAGACTCAGTGGTAATAAACAAGGGTAAGACAACGCAGATAAGAAATCCGCAATAAAGCACTATGTAAAGCTATAATCAGCTACCCTGTCATAGAATCAATCTTCACTGTACCTGTACCAACAAATACCAATAAATAGCATAACAGCTAGCAGATGTAGCTAAATGCAATGCAATGCATGATATGACCGCTACGGCGTGTAGCCCGACTCCAATTTTTGGGTACCCGTGCTCACTGTGGGGGTTCAGACTCCGGAGGGGCTCCTACAGCCCAAGCACATCTCATAGAGATATTCCTGCGGCGTGCAGTCCGATCCAACATATATCTCGCTGCGGCGTGCAGCCCGATCCACTACTAGTCGGCTAATATGCAGATACAGCCTCGCAGGCTCAAAAGTAGTTTTTGAAAACTCTTTTATCATTTTTCAGTTGGAAAACAGTAATATCAAGTTCCGGAGATTGGAATTAGCATAATAACAAAAATAGCTGCGGACTAGTAGTAAACTAGCATGTCTATATGATAAGACCATGATAACGATCCTCGCGGGATCCAATAAGTGGCTCACGGCCCACATGTATACTCAACCGCCCAAGAAGGGGGTTCAATGGCTCAAGAGTGGCCATTATCACAATATATATATATGCAACCATCCGAGAAGGAGGTTCGATGACTCTAGAATAGCCAATAATACAGTATCAACAGGTTGGACTAATATATAGTCTCCAGTTCACGATCGACCCCGCACTCTCAAGAGTGTGCGTGTCTCGCCGCTATACAGCGTCACAAAGTGGTATACCGGGGTTTCGAACCCGCTGGTCATCACCCACATCTATTACTCACCTCGATACAGCGCGACGACTATTCCGCAATGCCCTTGCCACGAGAATCAAGCTCCGCACGCGTAGAATCTGATCAAATACAGTAGGAATACAACAAATTAGGCCAATGGGACGACACCCAATCAATATAACTCAATTTACATCAAAATTTCCAAAGTTGTCAAAACCCGACTTTCGGTATGCTTATCGAAAAAATCACGAAAGTCACATATTCGGAACCCTCATCCCAATAAGAGTCTAAGCATATCAATTTTACCAAATTCGGACTCCATTTGCCCATTCAAAACCTTGATTTTCTAAAGTTCAAGCCTAGGGCTAAATCCTCCATAAATTACCCCAAATTCCTCCATTTTCATGATATAATTGCATAATATTACCAATACTAATCATAGTTTAAGTCCATAGATGATTACCCGATGATTTCCCTTGAATTTCTCTTCAAAATCGCCCCAATCGCCTCTAAAGCCGAGACCCAAAATGTGTGAAATGTTTTGAAATTTTTCTAACTTCTGATACACTTACTTACAGCGATTTTCGCCTCTGCGGAATATTTTCCGCTCCTACGCACCCGTATCCGCGACCAAAGGGTCGCTTCGGCGGTTCCAGGGCCTGGCCGGCCATTTCCGCTTCTGCGATCAATGGAGCCGCTTAAGCGGACCCGCTTCTGCAAGAAGCTTCCGCTTATGCGGACACATCCGCCTCTGCGCATCATTGTCCGCTTCTATGGTCTCGCCCAAACGGTAAAATGTCCGCTTGCGGACCATGCCCAATTTCTCCCCGTCCGCTCCTGCGATCACCGGCTCGCACCGGTGACCCCGCTTCGGCGGAATGGCTTCCGCTCTGCGTAACCAGCCGCTCTCGCGCATCTCGTCCGCTTCGCGGACACGCTCTCGCGTCCAAAATTCCGCGAGGAGCGGAAACAACGTAGCGAGGATCCCAACCCGCAATTCTTCCACAATTTCTCCCGTTTAACCATCCGAAATCACCCCGAGGCCCCCGGGACCTCATCCAAACATACCAACACATCTTAATACCTTATTCGAACTTGCTCAAATCCTCAAAACACATCTAATAACACCAAAACCCATAATTCACATCAAATTCAAGCCTAAATTCCTTAAAACATTCCGAATTACACATTCGATCAAAAACCCGACCAAACGACGTCCGAATGACCTAAAATTTTGCAGGCACATCCAAAATCACCTAACGAAGCTACTGCAACTGTCGGAATTCCATTCCGACCCCCGGATCAAAATCTCACCTACCGTTCGGATTTCGCCAAAATTCAACCTTAGCCAATTCAAGCCTATTTCTACACCGGCCTCCAAATTCAATTCCGATCGCTCCCCTAAGTCACAAATCACCTCCCGGAACTAACCGAATCATCAGAATTTGATTCCGAGCCCTCTAACCAAATAGTCAACTCCAGGTTGACTTTTCTTATTCAAGTTTCCTTCAAAAAGGCTATATGCCTCATTTTCAATCCAATTCACTCCTAACTCACCCGATAGGCTCGAACACTGATATAAAATCATCAAACATGCATTTACAACATAACGGGGTGGTAATTCCCGCGACGACGGGCCGGGTCGTCACAATAAATGTTGTCCTCTAAGGAAACTACAGGTCGGCACAAGGCCCCAAACAAGGCTTACAGCCCGCAAATATATCAAATACAGTGTATTTCCAACACTAATAACATATTATTCACATCCGGGATGGACCAAGTCTCAAGCCCTAGTCACAATAAATCCCGCACCTACCACGGTGTGTGAGCCACGCCCTACTAGCGTCACAATGTGCTAAGCCGGGGTTTCTGTAACGACCCGGCCCGTCGTTACGGAAATTTCCACCTCGTTACCTTGAATTAACATATCTTATGCTTCTATATCAGTGTTAGAACCTATCGGGTGAGTTAGGAGTGAATTGAATGGAAAATGAAGCAAATAGCATGTTTGAAGGAAGTTTGAATACGGAAAGTCAACCTAGAGTTGACTATCGAGTTAGAGTGCTTGGAATCGGATTCTGATGATTCGACTCGTTCCGGGAGGTGAATTGTGACTTAAGGGAGCGATCGGAATTGAATTTGGAGGCCCGGTGTAGAAATAGGCTTGAATTGGCTAAGGTTGAATTTTGGCGAAATCCGAACGGTAGGTGAGATTTTGATCCGGGAGTCAGAATGGAATTCCGACAGTTGCAGTAGCTCCGTTAGGTGATTTTGGATGTGCCTGCAAAATTTCAGGTCATTCGGACGTCGTTTGGTCGGGTTTTTTATTGAATGTGTAATTCGGAATGTTTTAAGGAATTTAGGCTTGAATTTGATGAGGATTATGGGTTTTGGTGTTATTAGACGTGTTTTGAGGATTTGAACAAGTTCGAATAAGGTATTAAGATGTGTTGGTGTGTTTGGATGAGGTCCCGGGGACCTCGGGGTGTTTTCGGATGGTTAAACGGGAGAAAAATGTGGAAAATTGCAGACTTGTGTTCTGGTTCTGTGGTTTTCGCTCCTGCGGAAATGGGAGCGCAGGAGCGAGTCCGCAGGAGCGGACAAGAAGGCGCAGAAGCGGGCTAGACCGCTGAAGTGGAGCCTAGTCCGCAAGCGCGGCTTCGCTGAAGCGAGTGGGCGATCGCAGAAGCGGTCCTGAGGCGCGATGGGGAGGTCCGCAGAAGCGGGTGATTGATCGCGGAGGCGAGTCCGCTGAAGCGGACTAAAGGGCCTGGGTTCGCAGAAGCGACCAAAAGGTCGCAGAAGCGGTTCCGCAGGGGCGGAATTTTATCCGCAGAAGCGAAAATCGCTGTGAGTTAAGTGTATCAGAAGTTAGAAAAATTTCAGAAACATTTCACACATTTGGGTCTCGGCTTTAGAGGCGATTTGGGCGATTTTGAAGAGAAACTCAAGGGAAATCATCGGGTAATCAACTATGGACTTAAACTATGATTAGTATTGATAATATTATGCAATTATATCATGAAAATGGAGGAATTTTGGGTAATTTATGGAGGATTTAGCCCTAGGCTTGAACTTTAGAAAATCAAGGTTTTGAATGGACAAATGGAGTCCGAATTTGGTAAAATTGATATGCTTAGACTCGTATTGAGATGAGGGTTCCGAATATGTGACTTTCGTGATTTTTCGGCAACCGTACCGAAAGTCGGGTTTTGACAACTTTGGGAATTTTGATGTAAATTGAGTTATTTTGATTGGGTATCGTCCCATTGGCCTAATTTGTTGTATTTCTACTGTATTTGATCAGATTCTATGCGTGCGGAGCTTGATTCTCGTGGCAAGGGCATTGCGGAATAGTCGTCGCGCTGTATTGAGGTGAGTAATAGATGTGGGTGATGACCAGCTGGTTCGAAACCCCGGTATACCACTTTGTGACGCTGTATAGCGGCGAGACACGCACACTCTTGAGAGTGCGGGGTCGATCATGAACTGGAGACTATATATTAGTCCGACCTGTTGATACTGTATTATTGGCTAATCTCGAGCCGTTGAACCTCCTTCTTGGACGGTTGAGTATATTGTGGGTTATGAGCCAGTTATTGGATCCCGCGAGGATCATTATCATTGTCTTATCATATAGACATGCTAGTTTACTACTAGTCCGCAGCTATTTTTGTTATTATGCTAATTCCAATCTCTGGAACTTGATATTACTGTTTTCCAACTGAAAAATGATAAAAGAGTTTTCAAAAACTACTTTTGAGCCTGCGAGGCTGTATTTGCATATTAGCTGACTAGTAGTGGATCGGGCCGCGCGCCGCAGCGAGATATATGTTGGATCGGACTGCACGCCGCAGGAATATCTCTATGAGATGTGCTTGGGCTGTAGGAGCCCCTCCGGAGTCTGAACCCCCACAGTGAGCACGGGTACCCAAAATTGGAGTCGGGGTACACACCGTAGCGGTCATATCATGCATTGCATTGCATTTAGCTACATCTGCTAGCTGTTATGCTATTTATTGGTAATTGTTGGCACAGGTACAGTGAATATTGATTCTATGACAGAGTAGCTGATTATAGTTTTACATAGTGCTTTATTGCGGATTTCTTATCTGCGCTGTCTTACCCTTGTTTATTACCACTGAGTCTGGCAGTACTCATTTTACTCCCCGCACCTTGTGTGCAGATCCAGGTACCTCTCAGCAGACTTGATTCGGTAGCTACTTGGAGGCATTGTGCGGGATAGTCGAGGTAGCTGCAGCGTCCGCAGGACCTGACTCCCCTTCTAGCTGTCATTTCTTATCTTGTTGTCTTTCCTTTCCGCACTGAGTTGTTATAAACTTTATTACACTTATGTTCTTTAGAGGCTCATGACTCTTGACCCTTCGGTCTATGGGAGTTGATGTATTATGGGACTTGGTTCCCTGTTTTCGTTATATGTATCGCTATTGCTTCGTGATTTGGTATGCTCAAATGGGCAAAAGAGAGCTTCTAGCTCCGTTATTGTTATTGATTGGTCAGGCTGGCTTAGCAATGTGCTGGGCGCCATCACGACAAGTTGGTATCAGAGCCTAGGTTTACTAGGCCTCATGAGTCTTGAGCCGGTTAGTAGAGTCTTGTGGATCGGTACGGGGACGCCTGTACTTATCCTCGGGAGGCCGCGAACCTTTAGGAAACACTTCACATTTCTTGGAATTCTTATCGTGCGTACTTGATTCAGACTTGAGATATAATTTTTGAAATTCCTTCCACACGTCTGTGTACGCATCGAGCGCTCAGTAATGTAATTGCCTTATGGCTTATGATTTCCTCGAACGAGGGGCGAGATATAATCTCGGTGAGTTCATGTTGGGCCAGTCAGGATGACTTGAGGGATGTCACGACCCGGATTTTTTTTTTCCCAACATCGGGATCGTGATGGCGCCTACTCGTGGTAGCTAGGCAAGCCACTATGTTCATACTATCCTATTTTTAACACAATTTTAATTAAATAAATGCGGAATACTTTATCGAAATGGAAATAATAAATCACGAGGTAAAAATCATACTGAAATCCTCTACCCAAGACTTGGAGTCACCAACTCACAAACTACTATGGAATACTACACATAAAAGTCTGAAGGAAATATAACATAATTCTGTTTGTCTCGGAACAATGAGACTACATCTATTAACATAATTAAAGAAAGAGACGCCGGGCCTGCGGACGTCTGCAAGCTACCTCGGTCTCAAATGTGATCAACTCCCACGCAATCTATTTATTGCTGCTGCTGCTGCTGCTGCTGCTCCTGATCGTAACCTGGACCTGTGCAAAAACGCACAGAAGTGTAGCATCAGCACAACCGACCCCATGTGCTGGTAAGTGCCTGGCCTATCCCGGCGAAGTAGTGACAAGCCTAGGACCAGACACCCACATAAACCAGTGCAATTCAATATATATATATGTACCACCAAAATAACAAGAATTTAATCAAGTATTAACACAATAAGGAGTATCTTAAAGAATTCAACAATTAACCACAATTAATAATTTCACAAGGAAAAACAAAGTGTAATGTAAACACAAATAATATCAATTCAAGGAATAGCAAACAGTTTGCACGGCATCACCCTTCGTGCTTTTACTCTCATCCTCACATCCATAGTACGGCATGATCCTTCGTACATGGTTCAATAATAGGGCACGGCATGATCCTTCGTGCATAATCAATAATAGGGCACGGCATGATCCTTCGTGCATAATCAATAATAAACATGGCACGGCATGATCCTTCGTGCATAATCAATAATAAACATGGCACGACATGATCCTTCGTGCATAATCAATAATAAACATGGCACGGCATCACCCTTCGTGCATTATCTCTCTTCCTCACCCAAATAACAATCACAGTTAAGGGCAAAGAAAGAAACAACAATTCATAAATCGTCCCATCAAGGGCAATCAATAATTATCTTCACAACAAGTCCCAACAAGGGAGAACAATAACAATTCATCTGTAATATATCTCAAAATAATTATTTTCCAACGACTCACGGTCATGCTAGACGCCAGTGTATGGATGCTCGTCACCACAGCCCATACACCGCACTCGATCACATAACACATAACACATAATCTTATTCCCTCAAGCTAGGATAGAACAAACACTTACCTCGAGTGCTTATGAACAATTCAATCCGTGGATATGTCTTTTCTTTCAATTTGGCTCCAATTCAACCGTATCTATACACAATTGATTTAATATCATCAATTTTACTCAACAAACTAATTCTTAAGACCAAATACAACTTTTACAACATTCTGCCTGAATAGTGAATTTCAACCCCGGGCCCACATGGTCGGAATTCGGGGTTATGACTAAAATCCGGTTACCCATTCCCCCACGAGTTCATATATATGATTTGTTTCAAAATCGGACCTCAATTCGAGGTCCAATTCCCCAATTTATGAAAAACCCTATTTTCTAACAAAAACAAGAATTTTACCATGAAAACATTTGATTTCTAATGAAAAACATGTTTAATGATGTTAGGAATTGAAAGAATTAAGTAAAAAGTGACTTACAATAGATTTGATGAAGAAGAAATCCTTGAAGAATCGCAAATGGGTGTTTTGGTTTTGTAGAAATGTGAAGAAATGACTGAAATCCGTGTTTTTCAGGTCTCTGTGTTCGCATTTGCGAACATGGGTTCGCAATTGCGAACCCCGACCAATTTCTGGAGTTTGAAAAATAAGCTAAGGGTGGGAAGTTCGCATTTGCGAATATTTGTTCGCATTTGCGAACAGTTCGCATTTGCGAACTATTGTTCGCATTTGCGAACACATGCTGTATAAGGCAGTGTTCGCATTTGCGAACAATGGTTCGCATTTGCGAACCAAGGCAGTCACTGGGACGTTCGCATTTGCGAACAATGGTTCGCATTTGCGAACCAAGGCAGCACTGGGGACCTTCGCTAATGCGAACAATTGTTCGCATTTGCGAACAAGGCTGGCTTCGCATTTGCGATCAAGGTTCGCATTTGCGAGCCTTGCCTTACACTGTCCCCTTCGCAATTGCGAGAAATTCTTCGCAATTGCGAAGCCAACAACTGGGTGAAAAAAAACAGCAGTTCAAAATTCAGAATTTCATCCAACGGCCTATCAAATCTTTACCCGAGCCCTCCGGGCTCCAAACCAAACATGTACACAACCTCAAAAACACATTATGGACTTGTTCGTGCGATCATATCGCCAATGTCACTTCGTTTTAATCAAATCGAGCCTCAAACTCATGATTTTCATACTTTTGATTTTCAAAACTTCTTAACTTGGAACTCAAGGTCCAAAACATCTCAAACGACATCCAAATGTCACCAAACTTTACAGAAATCACATATATAATATTTAAGACTTGTACCGGGCGTCGGAACCAAAATACGAGCCCGATACCAAGGTCTATTAATTTATTTCCTTTAATAATTGCATCAAAAACAATTTCACATAAAAATTCATAACTTGGGCTCTAGGCCTCAGAATTCGACTCCGGACACATGTCCAAGTCCCATATTTTCCTACGGACCTCTCGGGACCATCAAATCTCGGGTCCGGATCCGTTTACCAAAAATGTTGACCGAAGTCAACCATATCAATATTAATATCATTTTTATCCAAATTTCTCATAGAATTCATATTTTCTATAACAAAATCTTTCCGGCTACATGCTCGGATCGTGCACGTAAATCGAGGCAACATAGAATGAGGTTTTCAAGGCCTCAGAAGCTCGAAATAATTAATAAAATAAGTGATGACCCTTTGGGTCGTCACAATCTCCACCTCTAAAACAACCGTTCGTCCTCGAACGGGCAAAAGAAAGAAGTACCCGAGTCAGGAAATAAGTGTGGGTAGCGGCTCCGCATATCAGACTCGGACTCCCAGGTCGATGCCTCAGGAGGCTGACCTCTCCACTGAACACGCACAGAAGGATAACTCTTCGACCTCGACTGTCGAACCTGCCGGTCTAGAATAGCCACCGGCTCCTCCTTGTAAGATAGATCATTGTCCAATTGGACAGTACTGAAGTCTAACACATGTGTGGGATCGCCGTGGTATCTCCGAAGCATAGATACGTGAAAAACCGGATGCACGGCTGATAAGCTAGGCGGCAAAGCTAATCTGTAAGCCACCCCTCCCACTCTGTCTAGAATCTCAAATGGGCCAATATACCTAGGGCCGAGCTTGCCCTTCTTCCCAAACCTCATCACGCCCTTCATAGGCGACACTCGGAGCAATACTCGTTCACCAACCATGAAATCTACATCTCGAACCTTACGATCCGCATAAGTCTTTTGCCTAGACTGAGCTGAACGCAATCTCTCCTGAATAGTCTTGACCTTATCTAAGGCCTCCTGAACTAAGTCTGTACCCAACAACCGAGCCTCTCCCGGTTCAAACCATCCAACCGGTGATCGACATCGCCTACCATACAACGCCTCATACGGAGCCATCTGGATGCTAGACTGGTAACTGTTATTGTACGCGAACTCTGCTAATGGCAGAAACTGGTCCCACGAGCCTCCGAAATCAATAACACGAGCTCGAAGCATGTCCTCTAGAATCTGAATAGTCCTCTCGGACTGGCCATCCGTCTGAGGATGAAATGCTGTACTCAACTGAACCTGGGTGCCTAACTCCTGCTGAACCGCTCTCCAGAACCGCGAGGTAAACTGCGTACCCCGATCGGAGATAATAGATACTGGCACCCCATGGAGACGAACAATCTCCCTAATGTAAACCTCCGCTAACCTCTCCGACGAGTAGGAGACAAACACTGGAATAAAGTGTGCTGATTTGGTCAGCCTATCAACAATGACCCAAATAGCATCAAATTTCCTCCGAGTCAAAGGAAGTCCAGTAACGAAGTCCATAGTGATCCGCTCCCATTTCCACTCGGGAATTTCAATCCTCTCGAATACACCACCAGGTCTCTGGTGCTCATATTTCACCTGCTGACAATTTAGACACCGAGCGACATACGCAACGATATCTTTCTTCATTCAGCGCCACCAATAGTGTTGCCGTAAGTCCTGGTACATCTTCGCGGCGCCTGGGTGAATAGAATACCGCGAACTGTGGGCTTCTGCTAAGATCAACTCTCGAATTCCTGCGACATTAGGCACACAAACTCGACCCTGCAATTTCAATACCCCATCATCATCTAGATTTACCTGAGTGGCACCTCCCCGCTGTACTGTATCTCTCAACTCACGCAAATGAGGATCATCAAATTGCCTCTCACGGATACTCTCTAATAAAGAAGAACGAGCGACCGTGCAGGCTAACACCCTGCTAGGCTCAGAAATGTCTAATCTCACGAACTTGTTGGCTAAGGCCTGGACATCTAGAGCTAATGGTCTCTGATTGACCGGAATATATGCAAGACTACCCATGCTGGCATACTTTCTACTCAATGCATCGGCCACCACATTGGCCTTACCCGGGTGATATAATATAGTAACATCATAGTCTTTTAGCAACTCTAACCATCTCCGCTGTCGTAGATTCAACTCCTTCTGTTTGAACAAGTACCGTAGGCTTTTGTGATCGGTGTACACCTCACATGTCACACCATATAGATAATGCCTCCAGATCTTTAAGGCATGAACCACTGCTGCTAACTCAAGATCATGAACTGGATAATTCTTCTCATGTATCTTTAACTGCCTCGAAGCATAAGCGATAACCTTACCATCCTGCATCAATACCGCTCCAAGCCCTGTACGAGATGCGTCACAATAAACTGTATAAGGCCCTGCACCCGTAGGTAGTACCAACACCGGTGCGGTGGTCAAGGCTGTCTTGAGCTTCTGAAAGCTCGCCTCACACTCCTCCGACCACTGAAACCGGACACCCTTCTGGGTCAACCTGGTCATCGGGGCTGCAATAGAAGAAAACCCCTCTACAAATCAACGGTAGTAACCTGCTAATCCCAAGAAACTCCGTATCTCAGTCACTGAAGCTGGTCGAGGCCAATTCTGAACTGCCTCAATCTTCTTTGGGTCTACCTGAATACCCTCCACAGATACAATGTGACCCGGAAATGCTACCGAACTCAGCCAGAACTCACATTTTGAAAATTTGGCATATAGCTGATTATCCTTCAGAGTCTGAAGAACCACTCTGAGGTGCTGCTCGTGCTCTTCCTGGCTGCGGGAGTACACCAGGATGTCATCTATGAAGACTATCACGAACAGGATCTAAGTAAGGCCTGAATACCCGATTCATCAACTCCATGAATGCTGCCGGGGCATTGGTCAACCCGAAGGACATGACCAAGAACTCATAATGCCCATATCTAGAGCGAAAGGCTGTCTTAGGAATGTCAGCCGCCCTGATCTTCAGCTGATGGTAGCCCGACCTCAAGTCTATCTTAGAGAATACCCTCGCTCCCTGGAGCTGGTCAAACAAATCATCAATCCTCGGCAGTGGATATTTATTTTTGATAGTCACTTTGTTTAACTGCCGGTAATCAATACACATCCGCATCGAGCCATCCTTCTTCTTTACAAATAATACAGGTGCTCCCGAGGGGGAAACACTGGGCCTGATAAAACCCTTCTCAAGAAGGTCCTGCAACTGATCTTTCAACTCTTTTAACTCCGGCGGGGCCATACGATAGGGTGGAATAGAGATGGCGTGAGTGCCCGGTACCAGATCAATACAGAAATCAATATCCCTATCGGGTGGCATGCCCGGCAGGTCCGAAGGAAAAACCTCGGGAAACTCCCGTGCAATAGGGGCTGACTCAATGGAAGGAACCTCTGCGCTGGAATCACGAACATAAGCCAGATAAGCTAGACACCCCTTCTCGACCATGCGTCGAGCCTTAACATAGGAAATAACAGTGCGAACGGAGTGGCTTGAGGTACCCTTCCACTCTAATCGGGGTGATTCTGGCAAGGCTAAGGTGACAGTCTTAGCATGACAATCAAGAATAGCATGGTATGGGGACAACCAGTCCATCCCCAATATGACATCAAAATCTACCATATCCAAGAACAACAGATCAACACGGGTCTCAAGACCCCCAAATATAACTACACACGAACGATGCACCCGATCGACTACAATGGAGTCACCCACCGGTGTAGCCACATAAGCTGGAATATCCAGAGCATAGTTGGGCACGGCCAAATACGTTGCGAAGTAGGAAGACACATAGGAATAGGTAGATCCGGGGTCAAATAATACTGAAGCACCTCTGTCACATACAAGAATAGTACTCGTAATCACGAGCATCCGATGCCTCTCGCCTCCGGCCTAGCCGGTAAAGCATAGAAACGGGGATCCGCACCTCCCCTCCGAGCTGCGTCTCTAGGACGACCATCAACCGGCTGACCTCTACCTCCGGGCTGGACGGTCTCTACCTCTACGGTCTCGACCTCCACCTCTAAAATCTCTACCCCCGCCTCCGGCTGGCTGGGCAGGCCGAGGGTCAGCTGGGGCCCGGATCATAGGACGAGGACCTCGGCTGCCGAGAGTTGCCCGCCGCTATAGGGCAATTCCCGATAAAATGACCCGGGTCGCCACAACCGTAGCAAATCTTGGACGGATAGGGCTGCTGGCCCCGACGACCCGAATGGCCTCCACGAACACTCTGAAGAGGCTGAGCATTAATAGGAGACTGGTCTGAATAATACCCCCGAGAACCACGATCACCCGATCCACCCCGTGAAGCCTGAAGGGCGGAATGAAAAGGCCTGGAGGACTGGCCTCTATCAAAGGATTCTCTCCTACCAGAGGAAGAACCACCAAATCTACCTGTATGACGAGGCCTCTTATCCGAAGAATAACCGCCTCCCCTAGCAAGAGCCATCTCAACTCTGCGTGCTGCATTGGCTGCCTCCTGAAATGATATGTCACTCCCCACGCCCATAGCCATCTGGAGTCTAATCGGATGATTAAGCCCATCTATAAACTTGCGGACCCTCTCCCGCTCGGTGGGAAGTATCACTACTGCATGACGAGCCAAGTCGATAAATCTCGTCTCATACTGTGTAACTGTCATAGTGCCCTGGTGGAGGCGCTCAAACTGCCTCCGAAGTAAATCCCGCTGAGTAGTAGGGAGAAACTTCTCCATAAATAGTTCCGCAAACTGGTCCCATGATAGAGCTGGGGACCCTGCTGGTCGAGTCAGGCAATAATCTCTCCACCAAGTCTTGGCGGATCCTGCAAGTCTGAAGGTACAGAAATCAACTCCGTTTGTCTCCACGATCCCCATAGTCTTGAGAATCTCATGACAACTGAATAAAAAGTCCTGAGGATCCTCTGATGCGGCTCCACTGAATGTAGTGGTAAATAGCTTGGAGAACCGATCAAGCCTCCATAACGAATCGAAAGTCATGGCCGCTCCATCGCCGGCATAAGCTGTGGTACCTGACTGAGTGGCCACAGCTGGCTGAATTACTGGTGCCTGAGGCTGAGGAGCTACTGGCTCCGGAGTATGAGCAATAGGAGTCTGGGCCCCTCTTCCAGCCTGAGAAGTAGCTGGGGCAACTGATAATAGATCCGCTCTGGCAATGCTATCCATAAATCCCGCTATTCTGACCAAAGCATCCCGGAGATCCGGGTAATCAAAGCCTCTCCTGGGACCTGAGCTGGGCCCACTGGAGCTGCTGGAACCGGAACCTCCTCGTCAATCTCAATATGGGGCTCCACCTCTGGGGTAGCTGCCTGGGGCTGAGCTCTACCCCTACCACGGCCTCTGATACGGCCTCGGCCCCTGCCCCTCACAGGAGCTGTCTGGGGCTCAGGCTGCTGGTCAGCGGACGAAGAAGTGCGTGTCCTTACCATCTGCGAAAGGACAGAATAGAAATTCAATCAGTAATCGAGGATCAAGTAGCACGACAAGAAAGAACAAATGAGAGACTTTTTCCTAACTCAATAGACTCTGGAGGACAAGTACAGACGTCTCCGTACCTACCTCTCAAACTCTACTAAGCTTGTTCGTGAGTGGTGAGACCTATGTAACCTAGGGCTCTGATACCAACTTGTCACGACCCGGATTTTTTTTTCCCAACATCGGGATCGTGATGGCGCCTACTCGTGGTAGCTAGGCAAGCCACTATGTTCATACTATCCTATTTTTAACACAATTTTAATTAAATAAATGCGGAATACTTTATCGAAATGGAAATAATAAATCACGAGGTAAAAATCATACTGAAATCCTCTACCCAAGACTTGGAGTCACCAACTCACAAACTACTATGGAATACTACACATAAAAGTCCGAAGGAAATATAACATAATTCTGTTTGTCTCGGAACAATGAGACTACAGCTATTAACATAATTA
>JASVEL010001264.1:0-21232 GCA_032618575.1 Nicotiana noctiflora | reverse complement strand
GATGGGCGGCTCGGTGCCTGTCTCAGGTGACCATCCGCGACAATCCGAGCGACCCGACCGCGAAGACCTGAAAGAGCAACCTCGGCTCTGCCGACCTCTGGCCTCCGGTCCGAGTGCCACCGGAACTAGCCGCTCCTCGAGGCCTCTTGGCCTCCCTCTCATCCCGCTCTCGGCGACGATCTGTCTCTATGTCGCGAGCAATATCCACAACATCCTCAAATGTACGACTCGAAACCCTCTCCCGAGTCATCGAATACGAATGGGATAAATGAGGCCGTCCACGAAGCGCCCAATCCTCTCTTTGTCGGAATGAACCAACCACGGTGCATATCCGGACAACTCTGTAAACCTGATCTCATACTCTGACACTGACATGTCCCCCTGACGGAGACCCTCAAACTGCCTACGCATCTCCTCTCTCCGAGATCGAGGCACCCATTTCTCCAAGAACATAGTGGAGAACTCCGGCCATGATAGTGGTCCTGCCCCTGCCGGCCTGCGGCGCTCATAAGCCTCCCACCGAGCGAAGGCTGGTCCCTGAAACTGAAAGGTAGTGAAAGATACCCCACCGGACTCCAATATCCCTGCCGTACGAAGCATCCGATGACACTTATTCGAGAAAACCTTGGGCGTCCTCGCTCGGAGCACCGCTGAACACTGGAGGAGATAACTCGGTGAACCTCTCGAGACGACGGCTGCTCATCGTCTGTCATGCGTCGGGACCCTGTCCCCCGAATCCGATCCGCTGGCTGAACCGGAACCACGGGCTGAGCCGGAGGAGCCTGCGGTGTCCGTAAGCCCGCACTGCTCGGCTCTGGAGTGCGTCTTGCGGGGGTCCGATGACCACCCCCGATCCCCGATGCAACTGCTGCAGTAGTAATCGAAACCGCCCGTGCTAGGCCAGTGCAGACTACTAGTATCCGAGCCGGGGTCTCTCGTAGACCCGGAATAACAATGGGCACGGCGGTGCACGATCCGGTCGTCTGTGGCACCTCTCGCAGTCGGGGGCGTGGGTCGGTCGGCATCGCCTCGGTGCCCCTAACTCCGCCACGACTACGACCGCGTCCACGGCCTCTAGCCGGTGGTAGTGGTGGTCGTCCTCCACGTCCGGATGATCGAGTTCTCGCCATCCGCGAGAGAATAGAATGTCAAAGTTTAGATCAAGTCAAAAGTAATCGCACGACAAGAATTCCAAGAATTGAAACTTTTCCTAAAAAGGTTTGCGGCCTCCCGAGGATAAGTACAGGCGTCCCCGCACCGATCCACGAGACTCTACCAACCGGCTCGTGACTCGCGAGACCTGTTAACCTAGGCTCTGATACCAACTTGTCACGACCCAAACCCTGGTCGTGATGGCGCCCAACACAATGCTAGGCAAGCCCGACCATATTATCCCTTAAACCAGCCAGTTATTAATCAAATTAAACTTAAACAGTAAATGATCATATCAAGTGATAACCGAAACGTAAAACATACAAAATACGGTCCCAAACATATCGTGGTGTCACGAGACTGAGCCTCTACAGAATAGCATCCTAATACAATCAAGTCTAGGCAAGTAGGAAATCAACAAGATGATAGAGAAGGAGAAAACAAGCTCTACGGACGCTGGCAGCTACCTCGTAATCTCCGCAAGAGTAGACAAAGATCAGCAGCTACAATATCTCAACTGCTCTCGGGCACCTGTGGATCTGCACAGAAAGTGCAGGGGAGTGGGGTGAGTATATTTCAACTCAGTGAGTAACAATAATAAATAATAACTGAAGGTAAGAAATCCTGTGCTATCACTTAGCCGTTCTAAGGCAACCCTCACAGGTACGTCATCACTATAGTAGTACTCTAATTTCCAATCTACGTTTATCTCTACAAGATCCCACACTGATCAAACCCTCACTCGTACCCCTACGGTGTACGGCCATCTCAACATATAAAGACACATACCTACGTCTATAATATATAAGTATTTAAGTAGATAATAGGATATGATTAAGTATAATGCTGCGGCGTGCAGCCCGCTCCAATACATATATCGCTGCGGCACGCAGCCCGCTCCATTTAACGTCGACGGCGCTCACTGGGGGTGTATACAGACTTCGGAGGGGCTCCCTAGGCCCAAGCACTATTATACGGCGGCGTGCAGCCCGATCCACACATGTATTACTGCGGCGTGCAGTCCGATCCAATATTTATATGTATATATATTTATACTGCTGCGGCGCGCAGCCCGATCCCATAATATACACCAGTGCTCACTGAGAATGTGTGCAGACTCAGACTCCGAAGGGGCTCCTACAGCCCAAGCGCAATAATACTGCGGCGTGCAGTCCGTCCCACATGTATATTACATGTATATTACATGCATATTACTGCGGCGTGCAGTCCGATCCAATATATATATACTGCTGCGGCGTGCAGCCCGATCCAATATAGGTATATGTATATAATACCTCATAATGGGTCCTCGACCCTATCCCGGTCAATATGTGCTTGGCCTCTCAGGCCCAATATAATATATCACAGTGGGTCCTAGACCCTGTCTCAGTCAATATAGACTTGGCCTTTCAGGCCTGCTCAGCTAGAACTGGGAATTCCACCCTAGATAATCTCTCTCAATGTACACATCTAGTACGGGCTCATATTATGCTATACAACTAGAGCTACGGCTGAGTGTATGTTTCCGACACGATATAAGGGTCACCTAGCTCTATAGGTTCCCTAATGCTCTACAGATCGGCACAAGGCCCCAAACATGGCTATCAGCCCAATTGCACAGTTATAATCTCAGTAACAGTCATAGAACACAGTATTCTATTAGCCGGGAAGGACTAAGTTCGAACCCCCAATCACAATGTCACCACGCCTGCCATGAAACGCGTGTCTCATCTCAATATAGCACCGTAAAGTGCTAGTACGGGGTTTCAAACCCTCAGGTGCATTGTTTACTACTACCACTCACCTCGAACCGGTAGAAGCTTCAATCCGCCTTGCGCTTGCCTCGCAAATCAATCTCCTCGGGTGCCAAATCTGCTTAAAATCATAGAGAATGCATCAATATATGCTAATTTCACGAAATTCATTCGAAATAACCCAAATCATATCAAAACCCACAAGTTGTCAAAACCCGACTTTTGGTACACTTGTTGAAAAATTATAAAAGTTACATATTCGGAATCCTCATCTCGATACGAGTCTAGGCATATAAAATTTACCAAAATCGGACTCCATTTGCCCACTCAAATCGGTGTTTTTCTTCAATTTAGGCCTAGGGCTCAAACCCACCTTTAATCTTCCATTTATAGGGATTTAACCAAGGATTTCATGTTAAAATGATGTAATTAAGCCACAAAACTTACCTCCGACGAATCCCCGATGAATTACCAGCAATTCCCGTGAGTTTCTTTCTCTAGAACTCAAAAATGGCGTTTTGGGTTAATGAACCCGTAGCCCCTCTGTTCTGTGATTAAATTCTCTGCCAGACCCATTTGCTCTATGCGATCGCGACTCTACTCACGCGATCGCGATGCTCAAACATTTCGCCCTCACGCGATCGCGATTCTCCTCACGCGATCGCGATGTACAACCATCCGGCCTCACGCGATCGCGTCCCTATTCCTGCGATCGCGTAGCACATTTTTCCCTGGACTCCATTTCTCTTCTACGCGATCGCGTAGATGCTCATACGATCGCGATGACCACCCGGATAACACTACGTGATCGCGTCCGTGCTCCTGCGATCGCGTTGCTTCTGTTCTTGACCTTACGCGATCGCGTCCCTACCTCTGCGATCGCGAAGGGTAAAATTCTGCTGCACTTATGACAGCAAACCAGCTCTCTTCTTTGGCCAAGAATGGTCCGTTTGGACTCGACCCCAACGAAAACCACCAACATACTCCAAAATATGATACGAACTTGTTCCAATCATAAAAACACCACACTAAACATCAAAATCATCATTTCTACACGAATTCAAGCCTAAGTTTCTTCAAAACTTTCAAAACTAACATTCAATCCAAAACCCGATCAAACGATGTCCGAATGACCTGAAAATTTGCAGAACACATCCAAAATCACATAACGAAGCTACAGAAATTGTCGGAATTCCACTCCGACCCCTGGATCAAAATATCACCTACCATCCGGATTTTGCTAAAATTCAACCTTCGCCAATTCAAGCCTAAAACTACACCGGACCTCCGAATTCAATTCTGATTGTTCTCCTAAGTCATAAATGATCCCCCGAAACTAGTCGAATCATCAGAATCCGGTTCCGAGCATTCTAACTCAATAATCAACTCTTGGTTGACTTTCCATATTCAAGTTTTCTTCAAACATGCTATTTGTTTCATTTTCAATCCAAATCACTCCTAACTCACCCGATATACTCTAATACAGTTATAAAAGCATAAGATATGTAATTGCAAGGTAACGGGGTGGAAATTCCCGTAACGACAGGCCGGGTCGTTACAAGTAGGCAGTCAAATCAGCTAAACATGCTTTTCCCTTATCTAACATAAGTCAAAAATCCAATTAGAACAGGGCAAATAAGGATAAGAAATAAGTTTCCATAGTTTAAGCCAAAATTGGGTTTTTTTATGAATTGGCTCAAGTACACGCTCGTCACCTCACGCAAAAGGCACTCAAATATCAAGTAAAATCCTAAGGGGAAGGGTGCCCCACAGAAGGTTAGACAAGCCACTTACCTCAAACCGGCTCAATATCACTAGAAACTGCGCCCTTGCCACGAGTATCCAACTCCAAATGGCCCAAATTTATTCAATTAAATTACATATCTTAAATAATATTGCAAACAGCTGATTCCACTATAAAAATTAAAGCTAGGGTGCGAAAATTAGTAAAGGGACAAAAATACCCCTCCAACCAATATCTCATAATTGAATAATTTTCACATTTTTAGAACCCCCGTACTCTCACGAGTCTAACCATGTAAAAACCTCCCAAATCGGAGGTCAAATGCCCCTTCAAAACCCAATAGTTTGGTCTATGAAGTTTTACCCCAAATTACCAAGTTTTGATCCTAAATTCGAATTCTTATCATGAATTTAGCTATATAATGATGAAATATAATGAAAAGGGGTCAAATTTTCTCTTCAAAACCCACTCGATATCGCCTTCTCCCGTGCTCTCAATCGATTTTCAAACTTATGAAATTAAACACTCAAAATTGTCATGTTTGAACAGTCATTTCCGCTTCTGCGGTCCCGCTTAAGCTAAAAACTAGCCGCTTCTATGGTTTTCACTTAAGGGAACAGGTCCCGTTTCTGCGAACAAATGACCACTCCTGTGATTCCGCTCCTGCGGAAAGATGACCGCTTCTTTGGTCTCTGAGGGGAAAGCCAAACCTCGCTTTTGCGATGAGGAAGCTGCTTCTGCGGTTCCCAAACCTAAGAAATAAGTTAGTTCAATAGTGTTGGGTCAACACATCAATAGAAGTAAATGGTCCTTTTGATGGGAATTCTCTACTGGTATTTGTGGTTGCACCCTTGGATTGGATGGTTTGTGTGGCTCGGTTGAGAAGGGGAGTTGCAGTCTCAATGTCTTAGTTGCGTGCTGGTGGACCTCGGAGGGTTCTCGATGGTTTGACTACGGCTTGAGTTATGTGTCTTTTATGGTCATAAAGAGTATGTAGTACATTGGGTTTTTCTCCTGAATTAGTATCTGAAATTAATAGAGTGTTGGCATTACTAGCTATCATATGTGAAGTGTGTCTATTTTGGAAAGGACTCTGAGGTTTGGTTTGCGGGTGTGTGGCTGGTAGCATGGTGATTACTGGGTTTGAGGCCTTTGAGGTTCATGCTTTGTTACGCGGCCAGAAACTCTATATGAGTGCTTCAGCAGAGTGATAGGGAGTGAGTGATGTATCAGCCATTTAATTTACGTAGTTGAGTTCAGGCATGGATATTTTGTTATACCTGAGGTTTTGGGGATAGATTCTGTCATATGTGAACTATTTTTTATTTACGGATTGTGGAGAAATGTTGAGAATAGGATAGTTGATAGCATGCGTGATGCATGGGTCGCTGTGGATTTTGGGAAAGGATATTCACCTATTTGGAAGTAACCCAGATTTTGTTGGGGGCTATTTGAAAGCTCAACGAGAATATGTATCTTGTATCAGATCAAGTTTGAGTTCTCCTGTGAGTTTGTCACTATGGTTATGTTATCGGGCAGAATGGATATCATTTGTGCCCCTACCCTATGTTATACACTACTCTTTTATGTTGTGTTAAGCGATGGGGCTGTATGATTATTTCCCCCTGTATGTTGTAATTCTGTTTAGGTCTTATGGCGATGCAGGGCGAGATAGCCCTCGTGATGTTGATTTTCTCATTGCACATTAGTTGTGCTTGCTTCTTTCATGCTTTAGCACTTTCATTCATTTTCTCGTGGTTTTATTTGTTCATTCTATTGTACTTGATATCAGTATTTATATGTTTAGTGAGCTCGAGAATTCTGGCTTGATGAGTATTTGGGAGCGGGCTGCACACCGTAGCAGATGTTATATGGGGTAACCTTTCATTGTGTTTATTTGGTGTTGTGTTTTCCCTCTACGAGACAATTTGAAGAAAGACTATACTTTTGTTGTCACACATGTTTTACTTGTTAGATAATTCTTATACTTGGTTTTCCCTTGTTTGTGCTGCATAATTTAGATATTGCTGCTTTGGTGTACGAGCTGCGTAGTGTGAGAATTTGTGTGTTACCATGATGAGCCATTAGTTGGGCTGTTTGTATCGGTTGAGATGTGGTTCTTAGACCTAAGAGGGGTACTATTGTATTGGGGGCGATGAGTGTTTGGAAGTATGTGGGTATTTCTGCTAAGATTTGGATAATGGCCCTATGGGCGAGAGGGTTTCTTGACTTGTTGACTTCATAGATGGCTATTAGTTCCCGCATATTTATTTATCATGAACAGTGATGTGGAGGTCCGGAATAAGGATATATTCAGTGTGAGGTGTATTACTGGCATCTAGGATGTCATTTGAGCAGTTATGTGGGTAAGAGGTTATTGCTTACGGTGTTACCTGGAGCAGCATGTGATTGTATTTGGGATTGGAATTTTTGGCTCGATTCAGTTTTTTTGGGTGTGTTCAGTGTGATGATGTGGAATTCGGGTCCTATGATGAATTTCAGATGCTGGGGTTTGGGTTCTTTTCTAAGGTTATGGACTAAGGAGGAGACGACACCTTCAGTTAAGTGGCATTGTCAGTGGTTCAATGGTTTTGGGACGACTCCGGGCACATTCGAGGACGAACATATATTTAAGTGGAGGAAGATGTAATGACCCGACTGGTCATTTTGAGCAATTGCATCAAGTTTGGTAGTTTGAGGTCTCGAGCAAATTTATAATATGTGTATTGACTTGCGTGCATGATTGAATTCAATTGACGGATGATTTGGAGTCAAATTGGAAGAAGAAACTAGTTTTGGAAGTATAAATAGTGAGAATTTGACCAAAATTGGACATTTGGGTAAACGGCCCTGGAATGGGTCGTGGATGATCTCAACAACTTCGTATGATGATTTTGGACTTAGGCGAGGTGTGTAGGGTAAATTGAGGCATTTCGGCGGAAGCTGGAAAAGTTGAGTTTTGAGAATAGAGAAGTTTAACCCATAGTTGAATTTTGTGATATCAGGGTCAGAATGCAACACCGAGAGTTGGAGTAGCCCCGTTATGTCATTTTGGACTTGTTTATAAAATTTGGCGTCATTTTGGGTTGAATTGATAGGTTTTGGCACGAGTTTTGGAAGTTAGAAGGTTTGAAAGTTCCTAAGTTCGATTCTTGGTATGATTTGATGTTTCGACATTGTTTGATATGATTTGAGACCTCGAGTGATTCTATGTTAGGTTATATGACTTGTTTATGTGTTTGGACGGGGTCCTGGGGGCATCGGGTGTGTTCCGGGTGGGCAAATGGTTATTTTCCCATGTTTTTGAACTGATGTTTTTTGCTTCTGGTATCCTCTTTCGCAATCGCGAACAACCTTTTGCGTTTGCAAAGCTTGTTGCTGACCACCTAGAAATTCTTCTACACATTCATGTAATACTCCTCGCGTTCGCGAAGCTCTGCTTCATCCTTCATCGCGTTCGCATCCTTGCCTTCACGTTCGCATAGTGTTACTTTGAAAGGTGAGTTATTTCTTCTTCGCGTTCGCATTTAACCTCTCGCATTCATGAAGGTCTGCTTTCCCCTTCTTCGCGTCCGTAGCCCCTCCATCGCGTTCGCATAGAGACTTTTTTGCATCCTCATTCTTCTCTTCATCGCGAACGCGAGCCATTTTTCGCGTTCGCGATGCTTTAATATTCGGGCAGAATATAAGGTTTCCAGATCGAGGGTTAGGTCATTTTAAACATTTTTAGAGTTCAAGAGCTCGGTTTTGGGTGATTCTTTATGGGGTTTTCAAGCAAAACTATTGGGTAAGTGTTCTTCAACTAGAATTGATTATAATCTATGAATTTATCTTTACTTTTATCATTTAATTTGTGATTTGGGTTGGGTAAAATGTTGGTATTTGAAGAAAATTCCTAAATAAGAAATCATGATTTGAGAGGCCAAATGGCATTGGAAGTTAATAAATTTTGTATGATTGAACTCATATTGGAAGGAGTATTCGAATTTTGTAAAAAATTGTCGGATTCCGAGGCACGGGCCTGGGGGTCAACTTTTGGACCAATTTTTGGATTTTGTTAAAGATTGCGGCTTTATGATCTGGTATAGTTTCTTGTGTGCATTATTTGTGCTTTGAAGTTAATTTGGGTAGATTTGATCCGTTCAGGGGTCTTTTCACCCAAGAAGTGCATTATAGAGTATCAGTTTGTCATCTTTGAGGTAATTATCTATGACAAAGGGTCATCACCTGTATTCCTACTCACTTTGTACTTATGAGGCCGTGAGAATCTCATTTGGGGTTGCCTCAATTTGTGTGCATAATCTGGGCGCGTAGCCGGAAAGTTTAAATTTGAATTCTATGAGAAAAATGTTAAATCTTAGTATTAAATTGATTAAGTTTGACTTCGATCAACATTTTAGGAAAATAGACCCAGACTCATGATTCGACGATCCCGGAGGGTCCATAGGAAAATATGGGACTTGAGTGTACGCCCGGAATCAAATTCCGAGGTTTCAAGTCCGGGAAATGAATTTTTATATGAAATTGTTTCCTCAAAATAATTAAGGAAATTGGAAAAAATGAAATTTGATTAAAAGACTGTGGTATCGGGCTCGTATTTTGGTTCTGACGCCTAGTACAAGTCTTATATATGATTTAAGTACTTTCTGTAAAGTTTGTTTGAATTTGGACGTCGTTTGACATGTTTTGGACTAAAAATACTCAAAACTTGATGTTTTATGAACATTGGAAGGAAATCCTGGGTCTTGAGACCTAATTTGATGATTATGATATTGTTTGGGCGATTTGATCGCACGAATGAGTCCGTAGGATGTTTTTGAGTTTATATGTATGTTCGGTTTGGAGCCCCGAGGGCTCGGGAGAGTTTTGAGTAGGCTCGGGAGGTCTTAGACTTGGAAAATATCAGAGGTTGTAGGTTCAGGGAGTTGCAAGCTCCAGTGCACCCACGGTCGCATTAGCGCAGTCCGCGGTGCGTGCTGCACGGCCGTGGTCGCCTTAGAGCGGTCCACGATAGAAGCCACGCAATCGCGGTCACCCATGCACAGTCTGCGTGGCTAAGTTCAGAGAGCGGGTATTTCTAGGTTAACCAGCACGGCCGCATTCCAAATAAGCATAGTCCACACTGGGTGGGTTCAGAGAGTGTGAATTTCCAGCTCCTCAGCGCAGCCGCAGTGCACTTTTGCATGGTTCGTGCTGAGTCTTCAGAAAGGGTATATAAGGTCCGGATTTTCAGTTATTATTCACTTTTTCAAAACCCAAAACACAAGAGGCAATTTTCTAAACGGTTTTTCTTCTCCAAAACGATTGGTAAATGATTTCTAACTCATTTTCTTTACTCCTTAACACCTTTAAACAAAATTTCAACTTTAAAAAAAAGATTTTAATGGGGAAATTCGGGAATTTTTTTATAGAACCTAGGTTTTCTAAAATTGGGGGTTTTGGACCTGAATTTGAGGTTTGATTCCAAAATAACTTACACATTTGAGTTCGTGAGGGGATGGGTAACCGGGTTTTGGTTCGAACCTCAGGTTTTGACCACGTGGGCCCGAAGGGTGATTTTGAGTTAATTTTGGGAAAACTTGGAAAATTCATTTTTATGCATTCAAATTGATTCATTTAGTGTTTATTAAAGTAATTGAGCAATTTGTGATTAGATTCGAGCGAATTGGGGGTGGAATCACAGGGTAAAGCGATAGTTGAGGATTGAGTGGAATTCAAGGCTTTGAGGTAAGTGTTTGGTTTAACCCTAGCTTGAGGGAATAGGAGTTGAGTCTTGTTTTGCTAGTTGCTAATTGATCAAGTACGATGTATAGGCATGGTGATAAGTATCTATCCATTGGTGTCTAGCATGACCGTGAGTCTTAATTTTGCTAGTTTTGTACTCGTGGTTGATCGTATGAAAGTTGCGACTGAATATTTATATTAGTTGTGCCAAGGAAAAGTTGGATAGGATTGGTTATAGCTGACTCTCCCTTGTCGGGTTAGTTCATTGATATTCTGGTTCCCTTGCCGGAAAAATATTATATTATCTTATTCCCTTGCCGGGAAAAGATTATATTATCTCGTTCCCTTTCCGGGATTTTTTTTGTGATACTATGTTGGAATGAAATGGGAGCGAGTGCTATGCCTACCACACACGTATGTTGAAATGGGATCGAGTGATACGACTATCACACATGTTATATTAAAATGGGATCGTGTGGTACGCCTACCACACATGATATATTGAAATGGGATCGAATGGTGTGCCTACCACACATGATATATTGAAATGGGATCGAATGTTACGCCTACCACACATGATATATTGAAATCGGATCGAGTGGTACGCCTACCACACATGATATATTGAAATGGGATCGAGTGGTACGTCTACCACACATGATATATTAAAATGGGATCGAGTGGTACGCCTACTACACATGATATATTAAAATGGGATCGAGTGGTACGCCTACCACACATGATATATTGAAATGGGATCGAGTGGTATGCCTACCACACATGATATATTGAAATGTGAGCGAGTGGTACGCTTACCATGAGATATTGATAAATGGGATCAGGTTGCATGCTTGCAACGAGATGAGTTGAATATGAAAGTTGCCTTCTTTATTCATTATTGCTAGAAGTTAAACTTTAGATGTACTTACCATTATTCCTAATATTTGTTTCTAACTGTTACCCCTACAGCATGCTCCCCTCTCTAGTTTAAATTGTTTTATTCTTGCTATCTTTCGTTGTTCTCGTATATATATCTGCACCGGTTTCTGTTGTAGACACGTAATTTTTGACCATACCCGAAATTTCACCCGTTTTAGCGTAGAATAATTAATTTAGGTCTCATATAGTTATTTACACTAATTTTAACTCTTTTACATCATTTTTATCATAAAATTGAAAAATACAAAAAAAATAGTTTCATATTATATATACAATCTAGTTTAATTAATTAAATTAATTTTTGCATTACGTAATATATTTATCTTATATTAAAAGTAATTTAATTAAGGTTTGGATATTTGTTTTTAACCAAATATTAAGGCCCAAAATAAAGAGGCCCAATACCCTCTAACCCTACCCAATATTTCTTCTACCTAATAACAAGACAAAAAGAAAAACAAAAAAAAAACAAAAAAAAAAAGAAAGAAAACCTAAAAAAGAACGCCCCCCCCCCCCCACTGTTCTTCTCCCTTATCAAAAAACAATAAGAACACACAAAGATAACCTAACTACACTAGAGTTGAACTATACCGAGCCGCCCCCTCTCCAAGAGAAGACGGCCGCCGCTCCCATCACCAGGATCCGCCGCCTCTGCTTCATCCCTTCGTCGCCGACCAAGCAGCACTCTCAAACCCGCCAGTCAACCACCAGCCTCTAACCCGCCAGAACAGCCCACCTCTTCATCTCTCACAACCCCATCGCCGTCGGCTCTCACGGAAGCAACCAAACGACAACCAATGACCCCTGCTTCTGTCAATCAACGAATGACCACCTTAAACCCGCCGGATTTCGCCTCCTAACCGAGCCAGCGACGATTTCACTGATAAACACACTCACATAACAAAGAGTCTTCTTCTTCTAATGTTTTGGATTTTCAAACATGGAATTCGACCGAGCTAGAGGTGTTGTTCGCAGTGTGGTTCTCGATCCCGTTTGAGTTTGATTGTTTTCTCAAGTTTTAGTTGTAACATTCGCTCGATTCACGTCCTTGTATCACTGAAAATTTCATCAATTAAAAGTTTGATTTCAGTTTCTATGGTTGTTTGAAGTTCTATTAATCGGAAAACAATTTTAGTTCTTAAGCCTCATTTTGCTGCCGAAGTTTCGTTAATTTGAGTCCATTTCGGAGCTCGTGTGCGAGATTCGTTTGGAGATGAGCATTGAGTTAACGAATTACATAGTTGCTGTTCGAGCTTGTTACTGCTACTGCTGTTTCGTTTCTTTTGGGTCATGTTGATTTACTTCCTGTTTCAAAAGTTACGGGATGCGATTGAGGTTGAGCCCATTTCGGAGCTTGTGTGCGAGATTCGTTTGGAGATGAGAGCTCTAGATATTGGTCGAGGGCTTAAGTTCATGATTCCAGTCTAAAAACGCTGCTGCTTCTTCTTCTTTGATTTCGAAACCATGGAACCCGACGGAGTTTCATTGAGTTCGTTCTGGCGCTTGAGCTTTTCCGGTGCCGGCTTTTGTCCGTATCACTGTTGTTATTAAGTCACTTCTTGAGGTTCATTCTTTCCCCTGTTATCCTCTTCTTTTGCATTAGTCTATGTTTGTTTGCACACCATGTTTTAATTTTTGCTTTGTTAATGATTTTTGATTTCCTCGCTTTGGATCCATTTGGTTTGAATCGTTGATTGAGCTTTAATTAAAGACAATTTGTGAATTTGTCTCATGAATACATTTTTACAACTAAGTGTGAATAGGAACAGTAAATACCATAGGGAGGCATCATGACTGAATTGGATTTGGCCTTTGGAAACTCAAATGGAATTAAAGAATTAGACAGTACATGGTATGCTTCATGGCTATTTCGTAATTACAAAATACAAGGCGAAGGATAGTAACATGCTTTAGGCTGACAACACTTGGGTAGGCAAGCTTTAGGATTTTGCTTTTGATTTTGAGGCGAGAGGTTGTTTCCTTAGTTATATTTTTCCGGGGTATGCCTCGAGGGATTTGTATATAGTTTATCCGGGGTATGCCCCGAAGTATTTGTATTTGGAGGCCTTGACGAACATGGTGGAAAAGTACGTAATAGCTTAGGATTTTTCTTTTCATTTCCTTTTTATTTTCTTTTATTAGGTGGAGACGACCTCGAGCCTCTTGTATATTTATTCTATTTTTTTGTGTGTTTTACCTCAATTGGAATATTTTGGAAGCCAACTTGATCGAGTACGCAACCGTGACCTTCACGGGATTTGGGGAGTGCCTAACACCTTCTTTCCGAGTCAAATGAACCCCCTTATCCGAATCTCTGGTGTAGACTTAGTTTTTAGAGTCTCAAGTGCTTTGAAAGGAAAAGAATTATTTTTTTTAGAAAAAAAAAACGGTGGCCTGGCACACCGAAATCATATGTCAGCTGGCGACTCTGAGTTATTTCCTTTTGAACACAATTTTTGTCACTTTCAAAATTGAAAACCTTTTTCAAGCCTTTTTATTAAATTCTTTTATTTATTTAAGAGGGTTTAGTGGAAGGTTTGGTTAAAAAAAGGGGTGTGACATCTCTGGCGACTCTGCTGGGGACATTGCGTGTTCGAGCTAGTACTTGATTTTGTTGGCTTTTGGAATATTTGGTTGAGGTTTTTATGTTTTTTTCATTATCTTTACTTGATTTTTATTATGTTTTGATATTTTGTTATTTGCTAGTTGATTATTTGTTTACAGTTTTTGCTTTATTTGTTTACTGCTTTAAAACTGTCATCATTTGCATAACCCCGAGTCTTCTTTCTGCAACAAGTCTTCCGGAGTACGTTTGAGCGTACACGACCTTTTTGTGAGTCACCCGTGTCTTTAGGGGGTGGCGTGGGAGCGTGGAGTGGGCGGATAGCTAGAGCAGCCGCCATCGACCACGTGCCGCCCGAATTGCCTTGTCTAGTGAACCCCAACCGTAGGTCAGCCTTTAGGTCATACTTATGTGCATCATATCATTTAAACCTAGCAGGGTTCGGTCCCAGGCACCGTGTCCCATTGTAGGAAGCCTATCTAAATTATGTCAAAATGGGCCCGTGGCCCAAAATGACATGTAATCATCCTATGTGCTAAATGTCGCATCTTTAAGGGTAAAAAGGTTATTTGGCGGACCGATGTTTGGGAAAGAAGGGTGAAAAATGAAGAAAATAGGGCCCGGTTGCATTTTTCTTTCACAACGTTTTCAAGAAAAATCCAAAAAAAAGAAGAAAAAGAAAATTCAAAAAGATTTTACACTTTTCCATTATTTTTCAAAAAAATTGAAAATGAAAAATCCAAAAAGATTTTACACTTTTTCATTATTTTCCAAAAAATTCAAAAAAATTGAAAATGAAAAATCCAAAAAGATTTTATATTTCTCCATTTTTTTCAAAAAGATAAAATATAGCTTTTCACAAATTAATTGCATCTTCCCGAACTACGCGAACCTGATTCTCGTCTCTTGGGGCGAGATACGTAGGCAACCCACATAGGGTCCGGTCTTCCTAGTAAGTTCTAGGTTCTTGGCTTTGCGGGGTCTTAGCCAAATCTTGCATGTCTAGCCACTTTTCACCACATCGGTCATTCTTGCAAAATGGGGCCACTTTTTGCAAAAGTGGTTCAATAAACCCATGTCTTAGGATTTTGAGTCCACAATTAGGTATCATATCAATTTCAGGTCTTTCCTTTTCGAGTTTGCATGTTTAGCCACTTTTGGCCACATCGGTCATTCTTGCAAAATGGGGTCATTTTTTGCGAAAGTGGTTCAATATAGCTATGTCTTAGGATTTTGAGTCCACAATTAGGTATCATATCAATTTCAGGTCTTTCCTTTTCGAGTTTGCATGTTTAGCCACGTTTGGCCACATCGGTCATTCTTGCAAAATGGGGTCATTTTTTGCGAAAGTGGTTCAATATAGCTATGTCTTAGGATTTTGAATCCACAATTAGGTATCATATCAATTTATGGTCTTTCCTTTTTGAGTTTGCATATTTAGCCACTTTTAGCGACATCGGCCATTCTTGCAAAATGGGGTTATTTTCGCAAAAGTGGTTCAAAGTACTCATATATTAGGATTTTGAGTCTACAACTATGAGTCATATTTCTTTAGGGTCCGTCCTTTTTGAATTTGCATCTTTAGCCACTTTTGGCCATATCAGCCACTTTTGCAAAATGAGTTATTTCTTTAAATTAATTTTTGGGCCATGATCATTGAGAGTTTGAATTCATATAAGCCTTAATGAGGTGTAATTCCATGTCTTAGAGGTCACCTTTGTTGAGTTTGCATTAATAGCCACTCTTGGCCATGTGGTTAATTTTCAAAAATAGCCCAATTTTTTTCTTGCATGTGTCTTGAGTCACTAACTCTATTTAGTCTTATTTTTTTCATTCAGGTATGGAGCGATTTGCTAGAGTTTGAGCATGATAAATACCCCAGGACCATTCTAGTCAAAGACCATTGCATGCACGAGCTTGCTTGAAGAAACTTTTTAATTTTTTTAGTCTATTTTATTATTGTCTTTTAATTTTTAGTCTTGTATAGTCGTATCGAGTCTGTCAGTCTAGTTAAGATTGTCGAGTCTTTTGTTATATTACTTCCTGTTTTGTATTTGAAAAACCAAAAAATTTATAAATGAAAAATTCCAAAAAAAAATTTTGTTTCTTAGTTTATTTTATCCATTACTTTTCAAGAACTACGCTTGATCTGATTCATGAGGGGCATGATACGTAGGCAACCTACATAGGGTTCGATCGAATCATTTTTCTGAAAACTAAAAAAAAAAGAATGAATTGTGGATGTGAGGAAGGAGAGGAAAGAAAAGAGTGGCAATTAAAGAGAAAATGAAAGGAAGTAAAATGAACAAGCCAGGAAGTGCTAGAAATGAAAGAAAGAGAAGGTTGAAGTGAACAAATTGGGATGATGCCAAATGACCTTCGTACCCTCGAAGCCATTCTAGAACCGTTAACTATGACTAGGGGGCATTGCACGCAATATGATATTTTTGTCTGATAAATGCTCTAACGCTAACGTGTTGGCTTTGTTTTGCTCCTCTTTGTTACTTTCATTGTTGCCATAACAGAGGGTGGTTAGTTTGTGGCACTTCAGCGATTCATTCGTACAACACAAGGTCAAAGGGCAAGGTACCCAATGCTAGCAAAGATTTGGACACAAGAGTTGTTAACCCATCGAGGGAGGTTGGAGTTGGAGTCTGAATTGAAATATGAGGTCCAAAGGTTGAAACAACAGATTGCGGAGATGTATCATGCCTGGATTAAGAAACATCCTCCACCTTCATTCCCTACCAACTATACAGAAAATCATGCCTCCATTCCACCACTATCACAAGTCCAGGTTCCTACTACCATTGATCTTTCCCCACAACACGCACCAGGCTTCACCCCTTACCACAATTACCCTGGTACTTCCTCCCAAACTTTCCATGCTCCACCAATCAAAACAACCGCATTCCCAGCTCCAGATACCCAAACATTGCACGGAATTCTTTACCTGCACATGATGATGCAAGCTTTATGGGAAAAATGCATGATGACATGGAGTATGAAAGTCCTCTGGGGAAGTTGTTGACTGAAGTTAATGATATTGAAATTGGTGAAGGTCTCGGTAATTTTGATGTGCAATCTGGTGGCTAATATGTTGAGCTTGGTAATTGGAAAGACACTCCTTTATTGGTTGGCCGGGAGGAGTTTTGATGGTTCATTTTATTGTCATTTCTGCTTGTACGGGTTATCTCAGGGTTGTAATCCAGACATTATCATGTGGCTCAAACTCTTCTTCTTCTCATTTTGTCTAGTTTGTTTAGTTATAGTAACTCGTCCAATGTTCTTTAGGATTGTTCCAGGGTTGCAACCCATGTCTGTTTTGTTTGTTTTGTTCAAACCCTTTTCACCATCCGTCTAATGCAATCTCATGTTTTCTGTTAGTTTTGGTCAGTTCTTGTTTAGGTTACTTTTCTTTTGTAGTTCTCTTCGTCCTAACTCAAGTGACATGACATGCACGCATAATTCTCAGCCTGATCTTGAAAGCTAGTCTGATCATGAAGCAATGGCACATATTGAACATCACAAAAGAGGCATTTGAGGAAACAAGTAAAGATTCGCGCATTCTGAGATAAACTAAAGTTTGAATTGAGTGAAACTGAGGCAGTAAGTCTGGAAATCAAGAGGTTGATAAGAGCATACAACAAGGAAATGTTTCTCAAGCAGTTTGAGGTAAAGGTGTCAGTGCTGAAATGCATTCTTCTGCATCAAGATAAGTTTGAATCAAGTCTGCTTTGAACTGGCGAGGATCATTTATCAGGACAAAGGTATTGCCCAATGGCACTTTTTGTTTATGTTGATATCACCAATAGATAATGTGCATGATTTCTTTGCTTATCTTCAATTGCACGCTTGTACTTGGCATTCTCAAAGTTTGGTATGACGAAGGCTTTTTATTCTGCTACCCAAACACTTTTATCCTTTGCTACCCATTTTGAGCCCTAATTTTTTGTTTCTAACCCCTCTTTTGGAATCAGAAATAGAGTCAGGACCTAGAAAATAAAAAGAAAAAGAAAAAAAGGAAAAAGAGAAAAAAAAAAGAAAAAAAAAAGAGAAAAGAAAAAAAAAGAAAAGAAAAAAAGAAGGGAAAAAGAAATAGTAACAAAAAGTAGTCATTTGAACTACATTCGACCTGATTCTTGTCACCACAAGATACGTAGGCAGCCTTACGGTTCGGTCGCACCAAATAAAATATTTTATAATCCCCCGAAATAAATATTGGGGCAGAATTTTAAGAAATCCCATCAAAGAAAAATCCAAAATAAATCCCCAAACTTCATGAAACTGGGGCAGAAGTTTTAATTTTTCCAAAAGACCTGATTCCAAAAGTTGTAATTTTGAACCCTTTCATCTTGAATTATTTTGAGCCTTCATGCTACCCTTTCTTTCTAACCCCTGTCCAAAAGCCTACATTACGGTCCAAAAGAAGACCTTCCGACCAATCATTGAGGATCCTATATCAAGTGTTTGGTGAAAGTATGATCTCCCTACATCATGGGTAATACCTTTGTTCTTAGAACAATGAGAGAAAATGATAAAATGAGAGAGTCTTATCGGTGAAAACCCTCAGGGGCACCGTAAGGCGACGGTGAGTTGAGAAAAAGAGCAAAATGAGAGAGGCTTGATGGTGAAAACCCTTCAGGGCACTACAAGTCGACTGAGGATTGTTGATCAAATGGGACAATTGAAGTGCTGAAGCCCAGTTTCACAGCAAAGAGGTACAAAAAGAGTTGAATATTAGACTTGCTTGAGAGATTAGGCCACTTAGTCCAAAGGTGCATGTCATGGTCATTAGAGTTGGTATCCACATCTGATAAGTTTCCACCTAGTAATTTTCTTGTTAAGTATCATCTTTTTCCTTTGTCCCTTATCTTGTTCCTCTCATTTTGTTTGAGTCCCTTCTTGAGCCAGTTTGGTCAGAACAAGTGAGAAATGACTTTAAAATTTGCCACCAGCTTTCCAATTGCACAAAGCGGAGTTTGGCCATGCACATCACAATTGACATGATTTTGAAGTATGGTGATAATTGAGGTTCAGGCAGTTGAGTGGATCTTGAATTTTGAGAAAATACAAAGACTCAACAATTCTCAAAATAAAAACACAATGCAACAAGTGATGTGAGAGATTCAAGTCAGAGGTTTTGTGGTCTAATTCAGATCAAAAGGTCAAACAATTCCTTGCTATCCTGAAGCAGCTAATCAAAATGAAGCATGGCAATGGCAGAAGCAGACACTCAACAATGATGCCACAAACTAACCACCACATTTTCAAACTAACCAGATTTTATTTGTCTAAAGCAGGGGCAAGAAATTTTTAAGTTTTCAGGACCCTCCTGGATAATGGGATTTAATTTTAAGTTTTCGGGACCCTCCTGGATAATGGGATTTAATTTTAAGTTTTCAGGACCCTCCTGGATAATGGGATTCAATTTTTGAATTTTCAGGACCCTCTTGGATAATGGGATTTAGTTTTAGAATTCTCAAGACCCTCCTGGATAATGGGATGTAATTTTAGAATTTTCAGGACCCTCCTGGATAATAGGATTTTAGTTTTTGAATTTTCAGGACCCTCCTGGATAATGGGATTTAATTTTAAGTTTTCAGGATCCTCCTGGATAATGGGATTTAATTTTAAGTTTTCGGGACCCTCCTGGATAATGGGATTTAATTTTAAGTTTTCAGGACCCTCCTGGATAATGGGATTTAATTTTAAGTTTTCAGGACCCTCCTGGATAATGGGATTTAGTTTTAAGTTTTCGGGACCCTCCTGGATAATGGGATTTAATTTTAAGTTTTCAGGACCCTCCTGGATAATGGGATTTAATTTTAAGTTTTCAGGACCCTCCTGGATAATGGGATTTAATTTTAAGTTTAGTGTAACGACCCGACCGGTCGTTTTAGAAAATTACGCCCCAATCCCTAATTTAACTGTTCCCCTAAGTTCATTTCTGCTATTGTGGTTTGTCGGGAGAGTCGGTTCTGAAAATTTGAGCATTTTGGGACACTTAGTCCCTAAATAAGAGCTTTGAAGCTAGAAAATGGCCCGTAGCCGGAACAGTGTTAAGACGATCTCGGAACGGAAATCCGATGGTTCCATTAGTTCCGTTAGGTGATTTTGGGGTTGGGAGCGCGTTCGAATGTATTTTGGAGGTCCGTAGCTCAATTAGGCTTGAAATGCCGAAGGTTGAAATTTTGGCGAATCCGAACGATAGGTGAGATTTTGATTCGGGGGTCGGAATGGAATTCCGACAATTTCTGTAGCTTCGTTATGTGATTTTGGATATGTCCGCAAATTTTCAGGTCATTTGGACGTCATTTGGCCGGGTTTGGATTGAATGTTAGTTTTGAAAGTTTTGAAGAAACTTAGGCTTGAATCGATGTGATTTATGGGTTTTGATGTTGTTAGACGTGTTTTTATGATTGGAATAAGTTCGTATCATGTTTTGGAGTATGTTGGTGGTTTTCGTTGGGGTCCCGGAAGGCCTCGGGATGAATTCGGACCATCATTCGGCATTTTGGAACATGAAAAGTCTGCAGAAAAACTGCAGATCACTGGGCAAGATTTAAGCCATCACGTTCGCGAGGGCCTTGTTCGCGTTCGCGTAGGCTGGGTGCTGCAGAGCATCGCGTTCGCGTCCAAGGCGTCGCGTTCGCGTAGTGGAAGAAGGGGAGGCACCGCGTTCGCGATCCCTGTGTCGCGTTCGCGAAGAGCAAGGCGGGTTGGATGAGAAATAAGGTCATCGCGAATGCGTGGACTAGCGCCGCGTTCGCGAAGGTTTAGCCGGCTGTGCATCACGGACGCGAGTGGCGTCACGCGAACGCGAAGGGTAAATGGGTTAGAGCATCGCGAACGCGTGACGGGCCACGCGAACGCGATGAAGGAAAATGTCTGGCAGTGAGCTTAAGTTCAGAACATAACACCCGCGACCCCCATACACAAAAACGCCATTTTTGAGCTCCAAGAGAGGTTTTTGAAGGGGAAACGTTGGGATATCATCGGGAAATCATCGGGGTAAGTTTCTTGACCTTAATTCGTTGGTTTATCATGAAATCCGTGATTATTTCACTGAAATTGGAAGATTAAAGGTGGGTTTGAGCCCTATGCCTAAATGTTAGAAAATCTTTGATTTGAATGGGCAAACGGAGTCCGATTTCGATAGATTTTATATGCACGGACTCGTATTGAGATAAGGAACCCGAAAATATAATTTTCGTGATTTTTCAATAAGCGTACCTGTCACGACCCTAGTTCACCAATCGTGAACATGTCGTGACGGCACCCAGTCCCCACGACTAGGTAAGCCTAACACTTTGCGGAATGTACAAGTTTATGAACTTTAAACAAGAAATAGCG